>CM039120.1:19281896-19807851 GCA_022036555.1 Microstegium vimineum | reverse complement strand
GAGTCGGACGGGTGCTCGAAGCTCTGCCACAGGGTGCTGCCGTTGGGGTGCCGCACGACGAGGTTGCCGGTGTCGAGAAGCACCGCGGTGGAGGAGGCCGCCGCCGGAGAGGAGCCGGGGAGGACGCCGTCGGTGACGTTGGTCGTCCAGAGGACACGGCCGCTGCCGTCGGACAGGACGAGGTTGGACGTGTTGGTCAGGGACAGCGTAGGTGCGGCGGAGATGTTGGTGGCCGGGGTGTCTCTGTTGGCCACCCACACCACGGTGAGAGTTGGGACGTCGGCGTACCATATGCCGAGGTACAGCTTGTTGTTGTTGGTGGTGGGGGAGAAGAAGCCCAGGGCGAAGCCACCGCCGTCGGACACTATGGTGGTGCCGACGGAGAGAGGCTTGTCCAGGACCAGCCGGTCGTCGGGTGCGCATGGCGGCAGCGGCAGCAGGAGGAGGAGCAGCAAGACTGCAGCTGACCAATCCATTGGACACTACAGTATGTACGCACCTTATTTCATCGGAGATACGGTTGGCCGCCCATTTTTTGGTTGCTGAAAAGAACGAGCTGATTAGGCAGAAGTGCTGCCGGCCGCTTTATTTTAGCGGCTTGGTGTACAAGCAAAAGCAACGACAAGTCAAAGCAGTTCGTCAAATGTAGTAGTACTAGTAGGAGTAAAGAGCATCCTGGAAGCTCCCCTACTACACTTACGAAAGCATGCAGATGCAGAATAAAGTTTGGAAGTCCGGTGGAACTTAAGTGGAACGGTGATCGAGTGCCGCAAGGATTCACACTACTCAAGCTATATGCTATGGTTGACATTTTCAGCTGTCCACGTCGTAGCGCGCGCGCGCGGGGTAGTAGGTACTACTCCTACTAGTAGTTAGGACTTGGGATCGATGGCATCGTCACGGGCTCACGGCCGCCGCACATACCAGCGACAGAAAATTAGCATATTCAGGAATGACAGGGAATGTGAAAGATAAGGATTAGTAGTTTAATTAAGCACAGGACTTTGCTTAGTAGGAGTACTGGTTTGTAGCGAATAGCGACAATACGATGCGGTTCTTTTAGTCCTTTTTGTGCGCATTCATGTCCAACTCAAATTCAGTGTTCATTCTAGCTAGTCGTAAAGATTTTTTTCTTTTATATGTATTTTTTTTGCACTCATCATTCTCTATATCAACTATAACCGATTTAGCAATTTATTTAAATATATCTATATGAGATCTTCCTTTAAAAAATTTATTAAAACAAATTTAATGGTGTAAGTGAAATTTAATTTAGTTTTTTGGTTTATGAATAATAACATTTTTTACTTGGTTGAAACAGTATCAGTTGAATTGGGGGCCGTGCACGTGCTCTGCAGCGTTTTTTTTATGCCAAACTCATCTTTCAGTCCCAGTTTAGAGTATGCGGTGCAGTTTTTTCCCTGTTCTCCTTAGTTAGCCTTAGTAAAGTAACCAGAGATCAGGGAAAGTTTTGGATCTAATCTACTTCCTCCATTCTAAATTATAATTATAAAATATTTCACTTTTTTCACCCAAATTTGATCGCTCGCGTCTTATTTAAAAATAGGTGCAAAATATCATCATTTTTAATCGTGGCCTACTTTATTAATAAAAGTTATTTAAGAATAACATAAATTTAACTATATTTGCACATATTTTTTGAATAATACAAGTGGTTAAATTTGAGGTAGAAATGTCAAATATCTTAAAATTTAGAATGGAGAAAGTATTTTTTTAAATAACTATCCACTTCTTCTATCGTGCGAAACATTATAAACTAATGACTCTAATATATATTACCCATATATGTAGTAAGAAACATGATATAAAATAGACATAAATTTGCATTTATAACTACCGACCTAAATTTATAGATTAGTTCCTTCAAACAAATAGTAATTAATAATTTTATGATGACTAAATGTAGACAAAGATTATCTATTATGTCTCCTATTTATGTTAGAAATAAACAAATAAAAAATAATTTAATATAAGTAATTCTTTATTAGTTAGATGTACTCTCTCAATTCTAAATTACAAGACGTTTTAATTTTTCTAAATACATAGATTTGCTATACACTTAGACCCTATTTGATACACCCAACTAAAGTTTCAAAGTTAAGCCTTAGCCAGCTAAAAGTTTTTATAGCTAAATTTTAGTTGGAGTGTCGATCTGGATACTCCACCTAATAGAGTTAGCTAAACTTTAGTTTAGTTTAGCTAGATTGAAATAGTTAAACTCAATTAAATTTTAGCTCAACCGTTTGGATCACTAGCAGCTAGATTTAGCCAGCTAAAATTTAGTTGATATATCCAAACACACCATTAGTTGGTATTGTCTAGATACATGGTAAACAAATATATCTAGAAAAACCAAACATCTTATAATTTGGAATCGAAGGATGTTAAACATTACCTAATACTCATCACTCCTAGTACAATTCTCCGATCGAGCTTACTTATTTAACAACAACAAATAAAGTTGTTTAACATGGTGCGCTATGAGCTTAACATGAGTCCAGCACGGCATCCTACTAGTTAATTAGTGGCACGATTTCCTGCGCCTAGCTACTGTGCTGATCGAGCACAGGCACGACCGGTCAAGCTTGGCGTCAAAGGCAGCTGAAACGGGTGCGCCATTCCGGCATACTTGTTCCTTTGGTGCTCACGCTCCGTGCGCAACGTCTCGAGCTCGACGGAGAAGAGCCATGTCTGCTCACGCGGCGTCACGAGAACATACGTCTCATTGGCCGCCACGATCATAGCGTACGTTACGCTGGAAGAACCTCGATCTGCTTGCGCCCCTCTCCAGCCCGAGGGTGGCCTCCGGCAGCCGCACGATCTTCTCCACCACCCACCACTGCTGGTGTCGTCGTCGTTGCCGGTCAGGAACGGGACGCCCGAGAACTCCATGGTGGCCTCGTCGAAAACCAGCATGCATGGTGCCGTCTTCTCCGGTCGACCAGTAGAGCGATCCGTTCGCACGTCCAGCGAAGCTGATGGAGTCGATCGCTCCCGCTCCCGGAAGGCTAACGGCGGCGGCGCTGTTGTTGGTCGAGGCGCCTTCTGCTGCTGGGACTGGGAGTGGCGTCAGGACGCGCCAACCGCCGTCGCTGCCCGACGTGAACACGCAGGCGACCGGCATGCCGCGGCCCGCCTCCGACGCGTGGTCTTCGTGCAGCACGGAGACGACCCTGAAACTGGACGTCGAGTAGGAACACGCCGAGGCACGTCGCGTGGTCGGGGTGGAGAAGGATCCCCTGGCACCGCCGCGTGAGTGGCTCGCACACGAGGAGGTCAGGGCAGGGAAGCCGCGGCTCCGCGCGTGCGCGGTCCTCCTCCTGAAGAGGAGGAGGAGACCGCCGCGGCTGTCGCTGTCCGGGAGGAAGTCGAGGGACAAGTGGCGGCCGTCGACGGTCGTCAGCAGCGACGGAGAGGGCACGAACGCGGGGTTGTCCGTGATCGGCAGCGACTCGTAGTAGTCGAGGTTGACCCAGTCGGGGTCGAAGGCGTGGTAGTGGCCTGCGACGAAAGGCGCGTGGAGGGAGCGGAAGCGAGGAAGGAACCCGGCGGCCGCCACGATCCGGCGCCATTGCTTGCACGTGGCCGCGGCGCGCAGGAGGCATGCCGAGGACTCGAGGTGGAGGAGGGGACGAGCTCCAGCAGGTGGTCGGGATCGTCGTTCGAATTCGCGCTCGTCGGCCCTGCTACCGGAAGAATGTCGTCGTCTTTTTTCGACACGCGCTTGCTCTTGGGCTTCTTGTCGTCCTTGCTCCGTCGACGACGCCTCCCGGCGGTCGCCATGGCACAATCGGCGTGCTGACGCAATCTGGTTCTGGTTCTATGCAAAGCGTTCCGCGGCCTCTAATAAGTAGCTTAGCCGTGTGCCTGGACAAAGTGATCCAAGTAATTAACAGTAACTTTTGCGAAACGTGGGTTTTTAGAACTGAAAACTTGCGTCCTAAGCAACTCGTTGAAGTGGGGTTAAAATTCTGAAATTGAATATGAGCAGAGAATGGTTGGTGAAAGTGACTTTATAGAGGTTTGATCTTTCATAAAAACTTTACAGAGGTTTGTGGGGGAGGAATTGGTCTAGTCAGTAAAATGATGCTGCCCTTTTTGCGTGTTTAGCACTACTAAGGAGTAAGGAAGAATCAGGTGAAATATTTTATGCAAATGATCTGACAGTAATTTACGCGGCCGTCTTCTTGTCAGAAGTATATACTTATATCGCCTCCGAGATTTTAATAAAAAACTTTCTTTATTATAGTTAATTTAGAAACTCCAACTCTTTCGGAATCCCAGACTTTTCCAGCTGCCCGGGGACTTAGCCATTCATTTTTTTACTGTAGATGTTTGTCCGGTGAAAGAGAGTGAAAATAATAAAGAATAGAAAATGGTTCTAGATGTAAATATACGAGAGCAAAAGAATATATAAATATGGTTAGAATAATTTAGAAATAGTATAGGATTTTTTATGTAATCTTCTATATTTTATTATGATTATTACAGATTTCTCAGTGCTCAAATGTAGGTTCAGTTACCATCCACAGGATCTCGGAGCATACACAGCCAAGCAAACGGGATTCTCCAGAGAACTTGGAAGCTTAAAACCCTTCGTCCTCTCATCAAGACATTTACATGGCGACATTTAGTCCCCAACTGGGTGCAGAGCTGCAAAATTTTCAACAAATATTGATCAATATTGCATCTCTTGTGGTCTGATTGAAACTGACGCTCATTTATTCTTCCATTGTAATTTTGCTCGTGGGATCTGGTTTTCAGCCCACCACTGAGAAGTGATTTGTTGCCTATGGAAGATGATGGAGTCCAAGATATCCTTCCACTACTTATAACTGATGCAACTACAAATGATTTATTACAAAAAAAATACTGATAACATTATGGTATATCTGGAAAGCGATTTGACAGGAAAACATGGACCTCTAGTCCTCTAGGCAGGTGCACCATGCTGTTGCAGCACATATATCTACAGCAGCCATGCCAAACTCTACTCTAGATGTACAGGTTCAAAGACACACTGAAGAGCAACCCCAGGAGGATACCACACCAGAATCCAGAGAACAAGACGACGACGCCACGGGCAACACTGCACTCCAACTGTCCACCACTCCAAACGAAGGTATTACTTTGGCTATTGCAGGCATCGAAGCTATACGACCAATCACTAGACAGGAATACATACACCACCAGCCGGCCTTCACCGAACCACTAAACCACGGACGAGTACCATCAGGTACCACTTCCCCTTTACACTTATAAAATCAGCCTATCTCCTCTAGGTACAGGTGCACCATCCAAACGGCGAATAGGTACACAATCCGAACGCCCGCCCTATCGCCTGTCATCAGATGCTATGCTGATGCATCTATGCCACCTAATCACCCATCTCTGTAGTCAAGAAGGCAAGTCTAGGAGTATTTTTTCTTAACACACAGGTACAACCGGTGCATGCTATCTATATCAAGGTTACCATGACAAATGTTGAATCTGTGATAATGGCGAAGGCGGCAGCACTAGCTCTCGCAGCTACTGCTAATAATGACGCACTCAACATCAATAACACCATATTCTTATCCGACTCCCAACAGCTGGTCCACTTCCTTAATGATGCAGATCAAGCCAATCCCCCCAGACTGGAGAATCAAATACTTTACCCAACTCTTCGCTAACTGTGCAGATCCAAGACGATCAAAGATTTTACAAGGTCAACCGGCAACTCAATACCACAGCACACACTTTGGCTAAACAGGCCTTCTCTGCCTCTAATTTCAGTCATGCAATCTTTGAGCCTGTTTGCTCCGATCCTATAGTGCTCATCATCATCATTGTCCAGTGATGCAAGCTTTATTGTCTGTAAACATCAACTATGTATCTATCATTCATTGCAGCGCGCGTGTTGCTGCTGAAATAAAAATGCTACTTGTAAAAAAAACTATATAGAACTGGGGAGGTTACTAACTTTATAGTTGTGGATGCTGAATTGTTTGCTAACGACGACCAAGTGACGACCAAGCTTATTACCTCTTTTCATATTGGCGATGTGGGTAACCTTTCTCATAGCACGAGTTCACCATGGATTGAAACGATTATTCCCTTGCTATGCTAACTCTTATGGTTAATGGTATGTTGAATTCAGATTATTTTTTGTCATAGATGCTTGTGAAAATTTAAAATACATCTAAAGGTGAAAATTTTTGTTTGGTTTCTATATAAAGGGGTCACTCTAGCTACCAAAGATAACTTAGTTACCAGAAATTGGCATGTAAATAAGGGATGTTCTTTTGTAATAACCTCAAGAGTCAAGACTATACATCATTTATTTTTTGATTCTCTTGCTAAGTTCATTTGGCGAGTGGTATAGTTAACTTTTGGCCTTGTCCTATAAGCACGACACACATGTTCGGAACGTGGCGCGATAATATCATGACAAGTAAAAAACTGTTAGTTCTAATAGGGCCAGGCACCATAGTGCTCAGCTATATGGGTAAGCACTTCGTCTTTTATGCAAGTTATCTATAGGAGTACACATTGTATAAGGACACGAGGTTTCAATAATAAATCTGCTGGAATAGCTTAGTTGGTTAGAGCGTGTGGCTGTTAACCACAAGGTCGGAGGTTCAAGCCCTCCTTCTAGCGGATTTTAAAATCATCTCAAAATATTTTTTTGTTAACCACAAGGTTTACTAGCAAAACGTGTGTCCGTGCGTTGCAACGGAGAAAGAAAAAATCCATATAAATCGGAATTGTACTAAAATCATTTATTTGTGTTGACGATCAAACAGTTTGTTGACAGAATTTTAATTAACAACGCCATTAAAATTTTTAAGATCCATAAACTTTACCCGTGTAAAAAATTCAATGTGACAAAAAAATCTAGTAAAGTTTTGAGATCCATAAACTTTACCCGTGTAAAATACTGTATCGTTTCGTTTGGATTTGATAATTATTATCTAACCATGGAGTAATTAGACTCAAAAGATTCGTCTAGTAAGTTATAATAAATTATATAAGGGCAATGATACGGTACAAACTTTACCTCTAAGGAGGTAATATCTTAAATCAATCTGAGCCATTGATTTATTTAGATTTTATGAATTTGTTAAATCAATAATTAATTTGGGAAAAGAAGAAAATATCCATCCAAATCCATAGTCCCTAGAAAAAAGGAAGCAACTGTCCTTATTCACGCACATCGGGAGCACGAGAGCCTGATTCTATTTTCTTTAGTCACTTTCCTTTTTTTTCTTTGTACTAATAAACTTCTAATGTCAAAGAATTTTCTACCATCTAAAAAAAATATATTTTTGTACATTCAACCACATTACGTAACGTGCATGTGCATATGTTTTTGGATGCCAACATCGTATTATGGATTTACGTGCGCGTACATGTATAAGTATATCATCCATCAATATTTTATTATGAGTTCATGTATACAGGACTTTAGATTTGTACGCATTTATGAGATTTGGATTAAAAAAAAATTAAACAACGCTGTATCTACAGCCCGGTCACATGCACGTACAAAGTGGTAAGAAAGTATAAACATGTCACGTTAATCAAGTTATTACAATATATGAATACGTACATGTTACAAACATCAAATATGACATGCCTAAATTAAAGTTTCTAAATAAAAAGATTTGCCACACCTATCAAATAATATGTGTATCAATTAGATGTAAAGAAAGATTTTGTAATGTAAAAGTTTCCTTAATTAGTATATTTTTTAAAATAAATATATATATGTTACTCATATTTTACATATTACCTTTTAGGAGGTAACACGTAACCGAAACCATCGGATTTAATTAAATGAATGACTCACAATTAATTTGAGGTACCGTAGCAAAATCCATTATACAATAAATTTTATTTTTACTTACATTTAATGTTCTATGCATACCTTTAAATATTTGATGTGACAAAAAATATTGTAAAATTTTAAAATTTTAACGCGATCTAAACAACCCTAAATAGTGTCTAGCTAGCCGTGCTATCTTTTCTAGGGACAGCAGCGAATAAATAGGGTCTACGAGACCATGCATCCATGCCCATGCAGCTGGCCAGCAGTTGCACATGCAGTCATGCATCCGTGCATCCATGCCTGCCGCTCCAAACCTTTTGCGTGCATCCATGCATGCAGCTGGCAGAGGAGCAGGTGGCAGGTGCAGCCACAGCCCTTCAGAGGAGCTTTGCCCTCCATGACTGGGGAGCGGTAAGCCTGCCGCAGATCATAGAGCGGTAGTTCTGGTCCCTTAACCAGTCTCCGCCATGTCAGCGTCGTTATCGCTCCACTCTGTATGGAGCGTCAAAAGAGAAATGTCACTCCATAGATAATGAAGCGGTCAAAAGTGTTAGGAATAAAAAAAAGTCAAACAAAGTTAGATTTAAATTTATTTTTAAAAAAATGTTAAAAATAAAAAAAATTCTCCATCTCAGGGGTTTTCTTATATATAGTTGATGGGCACGTTGGTGAAGACACAACACTGCTTGGCGGATATCCAAAAGTTGAGGAGAGCGGGTAGAACATATTATTGTTGAACACCAGCGACATTTGCTTGTTTCTTGTGATCGGACATAAACTCTACTCAGTTTTATTAACATATATCAGAATCACTCTAAACCAATTCTAAAAGTAGATATATATAGATTAGATATTTTTATTTTTTAATAAGAAAAATGAAATAATACACCCAAAAAATAAAAAGAGGCGTATCCGTGCACCCCTAGGACTCCCATTTGGAGTTTTGCCCGTGTTGTGTCCTTTATGTTTGGTCAATCGTCCGAGCCCATTTAGTAGAATTTAAACGTGTCGACGCTACTTTCGTTCGATTTACTCTATATATCCATACATCTAAATGTGTTGAGTCGCTTGGGTACCATGATTGCTCCATATTTCAACTCCTTATAACCCAAGTGTGTTATTAAAGAAAAATCATAGAATAGCACTAGAGTAATTGAGATACTTCCAAATAATTGATTTACTTATGTATTGCTATGAGCAAGCTTAGCCAATTTGTTTCGAACACTACTACACAAATGATTAATCGCGACACCCCCGATGGACTCCGAGGTGGGCATCCATTTTAGCCCACCACAGTTAATCCCGCGATTTACCGAGGTGAACATTTTTTATTTACCATGACAGACGCTTTTGCCCTTCACTGTAAATCGTGGTCGGTCGGCGTCTTAAGATGCCCGTCACATAAATTACCCTATTAACCGTGGCGGACATCTTAAGAAGTCTGCCCCGGTAAATCGATTTACTGTGACAGATGTCTTAAGTAGTCTACTATGGTAAATCAAGATGTTTGTCACGTTAAATACCCTATTAACTATGGCGGTGTAGGGTTATGAGGTTGCTACGCTAGCCGGAAAATAAATTTTTTCTACCCCATAAACCAGGAACTAGTGCTAGTTATAAATCACGGGGTTACCACTAGACGCGCAGGTGCAACGGAAACGACTTGATGTAGTCGTGCGCGTCGCAGCAGTGCCGTGCATGTGCGAGGTCGTTTGTCTCAACGTCTCCTTCTCGCGGTTCGTCCTTGTGCTCCAGATGCAGCACCTCCGAGGAATCCCACACGTGCAGGGAAGAAGCGTCACGCCTCTGAACTGCTAGGTCCGTGAGGAGTACTAGGCGCACGCGTGGGGATGGCGACGACGGCTGCCAAAAGGCGTGAATCAGTCTCGCTCCGCGCCCACCTGTAACAACCCGCATTTTCCAACAACCAAAAATCCGCAACTTTCAAAAACTTTTCTCGCAATGTGTGAAGCATATAGTTCCTAGGATAAAACCAAGCTAACCCTAGGGGAGTTTACGGAAGAATCGTTGCATTCATATAGAATTGCTTGTAGGAGAGTGTCCTTGTTCTTGAGTTGGTTTCAGGTTTCGAGTTCTATTTCGAGTTTGGAGTGCACAATCCATGTCAAATCTTTATGGGATCTCTCTAGATCCTTGAGTTCAAATCCTACCTTGAGTCCAATTCAATCCGTAGCAAAATACCTCCCTTTGAATTTATCTCAAACCCCTTTTGGAGTTCCTCCCAAATTACTCATGGACTCATGCCTTTTCATTCCTTCTAAATTTCTCTTGAATATTTTGAATTCCTCTCAAATCCTTTTTGGAGCTAATCCCAAAATTCCTTGACTCTTGATAGAGAAATTCCTTTCCTTTTTCCTCACTATGTCCACTGGAATACTTATTAAATTCCTTGGCGAAAAGAAAAAGGGAGAATGCCTCTCCCCTTCTCCACTTCATCCCTCCCAGCCAGCCCACTCGCAGGCCCTCTCCTCCTCTTTTCAAAAACAAAAGTTTTGCTTTGTGATTAACTAAAATGTTTTCAAAACCAAAGACCGTTGGTTCGATTTTGTTTTAGAAAGCTTTCGATTTCACCCTACGAGCCAAGTCTATTTCAAAATCAACCCGACCTTCAAAATTGGTTTGTAACTGTTTTATCAAACAAAATACTTGTGAAAAGATTTTGTCTTCAAAAAGACTTCTAAAGCTAAAATGAGCTTTCAAAACCTAATTTCAAAAGCGTTGTTTTGAAAAAGGTGTTTATTAAAACCAAGTTTGATTGTAAAAACTTTTCCTTTCAAAATAAGAAGTGATTTCAAGTTATTTTCAAAACCTATTTTGATTTAAAAGAAAAGGAAGCAACACTTTGTTTAAAAAATAAATAGCGTATTTCGAAAGTATTTGATTTTAAATCATTCAAAAAATGTGTGTGTTTTTATTTGAAAAGCAAATACCTTCAAAATATTTTGTTTTCCAAAATTGTTTTTGTTTCAACGGTGTTCAAAAATAGAAACAAAATTCTAAAAACAAACCATCTTTAAAAGTTTTGGTATTTGCAAAACATTTTCGTAAAATGGATTTCAAACCCTATTTACTAACATGTTTCAAAACATCTCTTGTCCAAAAAGTCTATTTGGAAAATTTTATCAAATGTTTTGATTTCCAAAAACTTTCGTTCAAAAGGCTTAAATGTTTGTGAAAATAGTTTCAAAAGTGGTTTGAAAAGCAAAAAACTTCTAAAAAAGTTTTGCATTTATAAACTGAAAACGTATTTGAAGCATTTTTGAAATCTCTTTGGGCTTTTTGTCTAGTTTTGTCAAAATTCGAAAATCATTTTGATTCAAGCTTAAAAAAAATGGATACAACCTATTTCAAATATGTTTGATTTGATTTCAAAATCCAAAGGTTTTAACCCCCTTCCTTGCAAAACCTACAAAAGCACAATTTAAAAATTTTGTTTTCAAAATGGATTTCAAAACAATTTACAAAGGCTTTTCCCTTTTCTAAAACTCTCCTCCCCTCTCTCTTGGGTTATCGAAGTTATGTCGGGACATACATGGGGAAGTGTCGTGATCATGACCTATGTGCCGCTACGAGACTTGGGGCTCTCCATGTGTGATGCATCCACATGGCTTGCTGTCGGGCGTATGCTGGTATTGAGGTACTTGACTGTGAATTTCTGTAGAAAGTTTCTTTTAAAACCCTTGTTCAAAAGCTTCTTTGCAAAACCTGATGCACTGATGCCATAGAACCTTCGGTAAAAGCTATCAACATAGTCAAACATAGAACCATTCTTCTGAGTAGTAACCCCTGAATCTCGGGGACGAGATTCCTGTAAGGGGGGTAGTCTGTAACAACCCGCGTTTTCCAACAACCAAAAATCCGAACTTTCAAAAACTTTTCTTGCAATGTGTGAAGCATATAGTTGCTAGGATAAAACCAAGCTAACCCTAGGGGAGTTTACGGAAGAATCGTTGCATTCATATAGAATTGCTTGTAGGAGAGTGTCCTTGTTCTTGAGTTGGTTTCAGGTTTCGAGTTCTATTTCGAGTTTGGAGTGCACAATCCATGTCAAATCTTTATGGGATCTCTCTAGATCCTTGAGTTCAAATCCTACCTTGAGTCCAATTCAATCCGTAGCAAAATACCTCCCTTTGAATTTATCTCAAACCCCTTTTGGAGTTCCTCCCAAATTACTCATGGACTCATGCCTTTTCATTCATTCTAAATTTCTCTTGAATATTTTGAATTCCTCTCAAATCCTTTTTGGAGCTAATCCCAAAATTCCTTGACTCTTGATAGAGAAATTCCTTTCCTTTTTCCTCACTATGTCCACTGGAATATTTATTAAATTCCTTGGCAAAAAGAAAAAGGGAGAAGGCCTCTCCCCTTCTCCACTTCATCCCTCCTAGCCAGCCCACTCGCAGGCCCTCTCCTCCTCTTCCCTTGGCCCACCCAGGCAACAGCAGCGCCGCAGCCCAACCCCCCACCAGTACGCCCGCGCCCCCGCAGGCCCAAGCGTCAGGCCCAGCTGGCCCTGTTGCCGCTCGCCCCTCCCCAAACCCTAGGGCGTGCCCCTGCCGCTCCCTAGGAGTTGCCGCCACCGCCCGAGTGGGAGCCGCACGCGCCCACGCCTCTCGGCGTTCGTGCTGTGCGATAGGTGCCACACGTCCCAGGGGTACGGACGCCGAGGCATCCAGCCGTCGGCGCCCCGAACCCTAGCCGGTCATGCCACTATAAAAGCTCCAGTCGCCGCCGCTCTCCTCTCCTCCCCAACTGCGCCGCCACGCTCCTCTCCTCTTGTCTCACCTCCCTCAGCTGCGCGGTCGACGCCGCGCCGCGCTGAGACCCCGCCGCGGCCGTTCGCGCCGAGCTCTGCCCGACCGCCCACAATGTCAGCTTTGCCAAGCTCTGCCCGCGCCGACGCTGCGGCTCAGCCTCGATGCCGTGCATGTGATGACGCCGCGCTATGGCCTTCTCCGACCCAAGCTCGACGTCGACCGAGCCCGGCGACCGTGGCCACGACAACGGCACCGCCGTGGTCCTGCCGGCCGAGCCTCGCCCTGGAGCACCACCTCGCCACCGATGAGCCGGCCACGGACGTGCCATGACCATTCATAGTGGCGCGGTCGACCTCCGTCTCGTCGCCCTGAACCCCGACCGCGAGCCACACCGCCGACCGCGCTATGCCGGGACCATCAGCGCCACCACGTAGTCCCTGTTGTGACCCTGGCCGATCATGGTGAGCCCCCACCGCGGTGTGCCTCCGTCCCAGCATCGCGCCCACGACCAAGGCCTCAGCCCTGTCGCGCCCCTACCTGACCGCGAGACGCACCAAGATCGTCCCCGACGGCCTGGCTGCTCGCGCCGGCTTCGCCCTGACATTGCCCGGTGCCTCGCTGCGAGCTGCTGCCAAACCTGGACGGCCACAACTCGCCTCCTGATGGCCTACACCGCAACCAGCACCACCTCACCGGAGCACAGCAAGCACCGCTGGTGAGCCACCAGCGCCAAACCCCTGCACCTATCCCTCATGTCGCGTTCTTGACTGAGGCCGGCCTTCGTGCCGTGTTCGTCTCTATTACAGGAAAGCCGTGGACAAGCTGCGTCGATTGGCGAGACTCCGACGATCCCCGTCCACCTGCTGCTTGCTCTGTCCGGCCTTCATGCCATGATTTTCTCTGTGGCAGGAAAGGTGTGCCCTTGCTGCGCCATCCGCGGGAGCTTTGCCGCCTTTCGGTCACCTGCAGCTGCATCTAGCCTGCCCTGCACCGCGACCGTGAACCGCGACCCAGACTGCTAGACCCGACCCTGCCGTCCTGCTGCATCTCCGTGCAACCAGTGCACACCGGTGAGCCCTCTTAGCAGCAAGGTCCTCACTTGTGTAGCCTGGTAGTGGTCTGTCTCTGAGGCCGGCCGTCGTGCCGAGATTTTTTCCGCTGTCACGGGAAGGCCGTGGACGTGCTGCGTCGATTGGTGAAGCCCGACATCCCCTGTCCACCTGCTACTCTGTCCGGCCTTCGCGCCGTGGATTTTGTGTTGCAGGAAGGAGTGTCCGTGCCGGTCCCGGACGCTCCGACGGCCCTTGCAGCAACTCGTCATCGCTCCGCCCTCCAAGGTCGAGTCCTTGGAACTCGCCGACGCCGTCCACGACGTCGGCAAAGCTTTCCTTTTATTTGTATTCATACATGATCGCACTCGTCTTTTGCACGTGATATCCATATATATACTTGCTATATATCTATGCTTGTGTTGTGCCTTCATGCCGGTCTATCTATCTGTCTCTTGCTATGGGGATTGTGCTACTCCAGTTTCGTTCTTGCGTTGTGGTGTTCTGTTTGTTTCTAGTGGACCGAGCCTTTGAGCCGGCCGAGGGCGTGTCTTGTTCGAACGTTACGATCACCGGGGTCATCTCGCTATGATCGTAACGCCGAGCATGATCGAGTCCCTCGTGTTTTGGTTAGCTTCATAGTTCTACAATAGTTAAGGACCCTAGTCGTCCCCTAGGACGTGGCCACTATGGACTCAATACGGTGCGGATATCACCCGCGCACGGTGAGTCTTTTGGGACCTAGTCTAATGGGAGACGATCTAGGGGAGTACAATTGTGGAGCGATGGAAGCTAACTCCTATAGGTGGAGTTCATGGTCACGAGTGCCTCGCCATGGCCATTGGCACCAAGGAATCCGTTAGAAATGTTTTGAAATAGATATTGTTCTCTCTTTGATTAGGGATGCTATATGAAAAGAAGTGGAGTTTGAAAAAGGGAACGAAATGGTCAAACCGGAACTGCTAGAGGAACTAATTTTCAATAGCATAACTTGGGCTCCTAGAATATGGGGCCCTTGGGACAATCTATTTGACCTTCCTTCTTTTCTTTCTACCCGCCTCTTATGCTTGTGCCACCTACACCATAGAGTTTCCTTGGTTCTTGTGGTGGAAACCGCACTGCTAGAGCTTGAGGGATTGTCTCGTGCTGTTTTAGTGCACATAGGTCGTGGTGCCCTACGAGTTGGTGTAGTCCGAGGAACCGTGAGCTTGTGTCTCTATTCCTTCAACCTTCGTCTGTTATCATGGCGTGTGGTTGAGAGAATGCGAGGATTGTTCCTCTCTTATTAATTCCCGTCTATCCAGTAAGACGTGGATTGAGCGCTCTTGTTCCAACTTCGATGCATGTCCATTACCATGACATGTGATCAAAGTGTCGGGGAACCGAAGTCCCTTTTCGCTTGTTCGTTCCCCTGTTGGTGCTTATTTGTCACTCTCTTGATTCTTTTCCTTTGATTGCCGCCGGATGCTATGGTGAGTGGATCAAAGGAAGGCGGATCCTTTTCTCTCCCCTTCTCTCTTTTGGCTCTTTCGTGCTCAAGCCCCTTGTATGCTTGTACCTATTTTAGACCGTGGCGCTTCTTAGGTCCTTGCGGTGACAACCGCACCGCTAAGGCCTTAAGGGTGTTTAGGTGCCATTTAGTGCACGTAGGTCATGGTACCCTATAAGAGGATTGAGTGTTGTGTTCTTTTGTGTGTCGCTCTTTTCCAATGCCTCGCCTTTTGCCACGGCGTGTGGATTGGGAGAAGTAGACCACTTCCCCTTTTCTTTATTCTCCCATTCCAACCTCTCTTCTGGTTGGCAAAGCTATGGCCCATGTCATGTCCATGGAACCATGCGAGTCGACTCGATCGATTGTCAGAAAACTATCTTTACCAAGGACGTGATATGGACAACCTAGCCAACCCTTCCCCTGTTTCTTTTGTCCCATTCTCTTTTGCTTGCGCTAATTTCTGTGGCGTATAAGCCGAAGTATTGTGGGACCAAGTCACAACTCTTGCATCTTGCGTTGTTCGTTCTTCTTTAGTTGTGACTTGTGGGGGCTTAAGGATGCAAAGGCCGAACCTTGTTGTGTTTGTCTTCCTCTCTCGCTTGCAATCTTTCGGTTCCTGTCAATTTCCATGACACCCGGATCGAAATACTACAAGCTGTCGTGTATGTTTAAGTTAAGCTAGGGTCTAGGCCCCTTTCTCCTGAAGCCATACAGGTTGACACTATCAACCCGGGAAGTGTGGCTATCTCGGGGTCGTGACTCGAGCTTATGCTTAGCAGACAACCACTTGTGATTTATTTTGAGCTCGAGGAAAGCGGACAACCACCGCGAGGGCTAAGTCTCTTGGACTTCTTTTGCCTTTAGCCGCTCTTTTGTGTCTCGCTGCCTTTTGGGAGTTTGAATCTTGGTCAATGATTGATTGTTTTCTTCCTTGTTTGTCGCTCTCTCGAGGTAGTTGCATCGAGGGCGATGTTGATCGAACCAGTGATCCATTGGAGACAGGAGGCATGAGCAGCAACAAGATGTGGATGATTATGGATTTAAATGAACAGGTGCCACGTCTCACCCAACCTCGTAGAATCCTATTAGAGATGCATATACATAGATTCTAGTGCTTTACTTTCTGCAATTAAACTGATAGGTTGCATGGTAGATTGCTTGAAAAGCCTATACCTTGTTGCAACCTTACCCCTGCACACCCTCTGATAGGATAGACACCCGCTTTACTTACTTGCTACTTCTACTTTGCATTATGTCATTGATGTGATGCTGAGTGGAGGATTGTTTGTGAGTGGCTAGACACTGTGTGCCGTTATAATGATAACAACTTGGGGAGATCTTGGCGTGTGTCTTGGGTGTGTGGTGAGGGTTGAGTCGATCAGACAAGTCCTACGATGAGTCCGTGGGATGAGTCTTGCCAGAGGTGCGACCTCGACATCCCCACGAGAGGTACCTGTGGCAGGTACTTATGTTCCGAGGAGATCCCGGGGCGAGCCCCGGGATAGAGGTGCTGTGATGGCACGGGGGAGTACCCCAATTGTGGAGATGACCTGTCTGATCCCACATAGGATCTGGAATAGCAAGGGAAAACGGAACCATGAGCCTCTCGTGCACACCACTCGTCCCTGAATGGGCGGGGTGCGGATGTCGATCGGTTTGGGCGATGCCATTACTGCCAGGTTGTTAGGTGATAAGGGTGGGTGGTACCGGTGTTGAGACTCGTACCATCCTAGATGCGCAGTACCACGGTGGCTAGGTGCTGCGTCTCCCAGTCTCAGTTTGCCGGTGCGCCGGGGATCCCCATGGCTGGGTGGCAGGATGGTATCGTTCCGGATCAGGAGATAGCCTGTTATCAGCCTAGGCGTTGCGCAACGTCGATGATGGCGATCTTGTGGGTACATGTGTACATACTCTGCAGAGTTGATCGATCTATACGTATAGCCGTGTTCACGGTTAGGGACATCTCATGACCTACGCCTCACTTGTTGTAGAGAGATGAGTCCTTTCTTTTCTCCCCCCTGGGTTTTGTAGGATCCGGCTGTGAGCCGCTGAGACAAGGATGAGAGGGAGTTGTCCTTGTCGCCTAGAGAGTTTGAGTGTGTGTGGTGAGATGTACGTGTGGATGGGATGGATGTGTGGGAAATGTGTTAAAATTTGATATACAACTTACTACTATATTGTTATTACTTAATAATGAACCTGCATAGGAAAACTACCGCCAGATATAGATTCTCTTCTCTACCTCTTGCATACCACTTACCACAAAGCAAACGCAAAGCATAGGGTGGCTAACGGTGGCCAGTACAAATCGTACTGAAAGTTATTTATCAGGTTTGGATGCCATCTTCGACGACAACAATAAGGATCCGGAGGAGGTTTAGGTGGTCTTGTCCTACGCTCAAGGTTGCATGTGAAGGAGGAGCCTTCAACCGCTGCCGCGCCGTGTCTGCTTTGATATCATTTCACGTGCGTCTTCCGCTAGTATCATGTTGTAGTAGGGTGTGAATCTCTAAGTTGTAATACTTGTAAACTTGTAATCTACGATGTATGACTGTGGTATCAGCTGTATAATAATAATGTGATAGCTTGGTATTCTTGGGACTATCACATTATGTGGATTTCCCTTCGAGGAAATTGTGGATCGTTACACCACCCCTTTCTTATATAGGCGTCCTAACGAGCTCCCACGTTGGAGGCCCATTACTAACCCTAAACCTAGTCTAATTCGGGTCCAACCCGAATTAGGCTGCCAGCCCCTTAAGCGTGCGACCCTATGGGCTCACACACACATAGACATGGCCCAAGTACTCTTACTTGACTAATAATTGATAGCAGCCTCTAGCAAGGCGTGTCAACTCCTATGCATACGCTATGATCATATCAGATGAACCACCACAAGCTATATACATGTTATTTCTTTGCCTCACGATATTTGGTCCAACTCGTGGGTTAACACTTAACCCAAGCACGACCATGCATTTCATGATCTAATAATTTGAGTGATACAGTGATATCTCTCTCATATGGAGAGTGACAAATTCCATCTTGATTGACTATGTCTCACAGCATGTTTCCCAACAAACCCGAAAGCTACCTTTATAACTACCCAGTAACGGAGTAGCATTTGGTAGTCCCTAAGTAGGCCATTTCACATCTTGAGTACATACAACAATCTCAGGTCTAAGGACATAACATATACGATGTGTATAGAGACAATCTCATGTCGGGTCTGTCTAGCCCCATGTCATACATGTGCCCACATTATTAGTTTGACATCTCATGTCCATGACTTGTGAAACATAGTCATCAACTAATAATGTGCTGATCTAATATTCATGTGCATTCTAGCACGAACTCCGATCAGGGACCAGTTTAGAATAACCATACAAGTAAAAGAGTTTCATAAACAATTCACATAATTGCTAATCGATACAAGTTGTCTTTAATGGATATTCATTGAACTCATAACATGTCATGGATACAAGGAATACAATCATCTCTATGATTACCTCTAGGGCATACTCCCAACAGGCGGGTGTCTTAAAAAGACCACCACAATAAATCAATTTATTACGGGCATATTATAAAGCTAGCTTTAAAACCCATCTCAGCTTATATAAGTGGCACTTAGCCTCTCTCCACATCCTCCCCCGCCTCCCTCTCTCATTCCCCAACTCACATGACCACGTGCTCCCAGGTGCTCGCACGCGGTGACGACCCTCGGAGCTCAAGAGCCCCCTCCCTCCCTCGTCAGTAGTAGAGGCCCCCACGGCTCGGATCCACGACAGTCGTGGTGTTGTTCCATGACAGCGCAAGGAGGTTTCCAGCCTAGATCCATGGTGGCTTCCGGCATAGGGTGGCGACGACTTCTCTCCTTCAAGGTTCGTAGACCGAGGCCCAGATCCGTAGGTCGAGGAGGTTTAGATCCTCAACCATCTCTCTCTTCCTTTGTTCAACCCCCTCACTTGTCCCTCTCTGCTCTTTGTAGATCGGGCCACGGCAGGTCCAAATCTGGCAGCGCTGCAAGGGTGGATCTAGGGATGGATCGACTAGATCTAGTGGTGGATTGTCTAGCTAGGGCGACGGTGGCGCTGCAGCCCTGGATGGGCTCGATGAGCTTGTGGATGGGTTTGGTGGGCCTGTCCATTTTTTTTATTTTCCAGAATGATTTACCATGGCAGACATTCTTAGGTGCCCGTTGTGGTAAATCGATTAACCGTGGCGGGCAAAGATGGCCACCGTGGTGAGGCCACTATTTACTGTGACCTTTGCACCGTATCGAAGCGGTCAACTTTGTCCGCCACGGTAAACCGAAAGCGTCCACTGTGGTTAAAGTTTGTGTAGTAGTGGAATCTGGGCAGATGATAATTAGTATGCTCTTGAAAGGGTATTGCTTTATATAAAATTAAAAGTGAGCTATGACATTCACTATACCGGGTATCTATGGTACTAGAGAGTTATTGTGATGAAAATTAGATATATGACATTGATGAGATTTATGTCATAAGTGGATATGTGTTCTCATTTAGAGGTGACGTTGTTTTATGGATGTCTTGCAAGCAGGCCGTGAGGTCAACAATGAAAGGAGAACTCACGGCATTAGATACCACCATTGTTGAGGCCGAGGGACTCAGTGAACTCCTTTTATATTTACAGGTGGATGAAAAACGAATGCAAAATATTTTTATGAACTATGATAATTGTACATTAATCTAAGTGAACAATTCTAAGGATAACATTAAGTCTACAATACATGTGAAGAGGCGGTTGAAGTCTATCAGAAAACTGAGAAACTTCGAAGTAATAGCATTGAGCTATGTTTATACATCTAAGAATTTGGTAGATTAGTTTATAAAGGGGCTATTGCGTTTCTACCCTTGTTTTGAATCCTAATTGTGATTTTACCCTCACTTTCTTTCACTTTGTGTTTTTACCCTCCTTTTCAAAAACGAAGGCTCCGTTTACCCCTATTCCTAACGCCGTTAACTGCATCCGGAATACTATTGCGTTTCTACCCTTGTTTTGAACCATAATTGTGATTTTACCCTGACTCTCTTAAAATGATGTGTCTAAATATTGGTTAAAATGATGTGTCTGAATATATATGTCAAAAGAGAGATAAATTCACAATACATTAAGATAAGTAGGGGCAATTTCACATGGAAAAATTAATCCTTACTCAGCCCATTTGACACCGTTACCTGATGTTCACGGAGTAGGGGTAAACTTACGCTTCGTTTTTAGAAAACAGGGGTAAAATCACAACGGTGACAAAAGCAGGGGTAAAATCACAATTAGACATCAAAGTAGGGGCAAGAACGCAATAACCCCGTTTATAAAGTTACTTTCATTGAATGTGATAGAAGATGAATCGAGGGAAATGTGTTTGAGACCCACATGAAGTACGCCATTATATACTGATAACATGTCATGTATGATTGGAGATCCCATAAAGTAGGATGGTAAAGAGAACAAACAACAATGCATATATAGCTTCTTATTATAGGATACTACAAGAACACAAGTACAAAAACAAATTGGCTTAAAAAACAATTTGGAAAAGGAACCTTGGAGCCGGTTGCATCGAACGGTAACGCGCGCAGGTCGTACAATGTGACCGGAACATGAGTCATTGGCTTAATTTTGCCCGCCAGCTGCACCTACGGGCTTCGCGGCGCTGTCTTGTGTCTTCTCTTCTTCCCAGTAGCGTCACCATGATTTACGCAAGCTTGCAGAACAGGAGGCCATGGCAGCGCGCACGGGTATGATGGCCCGACGTCTCGGTACCTGACGTGCTTTTTTCTCACCTCCATGGTGTCCAAGTCAACGGAGAAGAGCCAGGTTTTCTCCCCCGGCGTCAGCACCACGAAGGTATTGTCTAGAGTGACAATAGTTGCCGGCTGCCGAAAGAGCCTGTATTCCCAACCGGGCAGCTCCGCGGTCGCGTCCCTCAGACTGATGCTCCTCTCGATCACCCACTCGCCGGAGTTCAGGAGCTGACCGAACACCTCGAGGGCATCGCCGTCCATGCGCACGACACGCACCGCGTCACCACCACCAGCAATGACACGGAAGCTGGTCCACCGACTCCGATACGGCCACTGCATAGGCGCCGGGAACGTGAGCAGCGAGAACTTAAGCGTGCTCTCGTCGAGGAAGAGCACGCTGCTGCTCTCCGTCCCCCAGTAGACCTTCCCGGCGGACCGTCCAGCAAAATGGATCGTCTCCATGTCCGGGACTTCAACGTCGTCGTCGTCCATGGCGTGCCAACATATGCGCCACCCGCCGTCGCTACCTGGAGTAAACACGCAGGCCCGTGGCGTGCAAATTCGGTAGCACGACCTGCCGCGCTCGTAGAGCACGGAGAGCACGCTGAAGTTGGACATGGCGTCGCCGGCCCCGCCACCATCGAGCAGAAAGGCGCCGAGGAAAACGAGGTGGCTGAGGTCGGCCGGGCGTGCGATCCCCTGGTATCGCCGTGTCACGGGCTCGCATACGATCAAGTCAGGCCACCTGCGCCTGCTGGGGTGTCTATACTCCCACTCCCACCACGGTTCGCTGGTCAGGAGGAGGAGGCTGCCGTGGCTGTCGATGATCTCCCTGCTCTGGCTATGCCGCGTACGCCTGGGACAGTGGTACATGTTGCGTGGGCGGTCAACTTCCACCGGCGGGACGTATAGAAAGTCGAGGGAGAAGTTGCCCGCGTCGACGACGGCAGGCGATGAGGGCAGGAAGGCTGCCGGTTTCTTCGCCGCCGGCCGGCGCCACCGTGCCGTCGCGTTCGGAGGCTGCCTGTCCGTGACGTAGTAGCGGCCGGCCGCGGGCGGCGCACCGTGAAGGGCGGTAGAGCGAGCCAGGAAGCCAGCGTCGGCAATGGCGCGGCGCCAGCGCCTGGACGTGGCCGCAGCACGGATGAGGTGGAGCGACGACCCAAGGTTGAGGAGGACCGCATCTAGGAGCTCGTCGGGGAGGTCGTTTACGCTCGTCGGACCGGCGGGCAGCAGCATGCTTTTCTGTTTGGCCTTGGCCATGACCTTGTTACGCTTTCGGCGCCGCTTGCCCTTCCCCATTGATCGATGATACAGAAATGCACGAAACAACAACTCTTGTTGGTACTCAACAAGATCTGCTAAACTAGCTAGCTATATTAATTGGTCCTGGCCTGGTCTAGTAAGAACGAGCAAGCAGTAGTGTACCGGTATTTATATATACCTGGCCAACTACCAAATATGTATATGGTTGAATGAAACTCATATATTCATATCCTCGCTACTAGCTTGATCTTCTCCTTGTTTTAATTTAATTAAGTTCCCAGATCACCATTGACCATACCTCTTCTTGTGACGACAGCCAAATTAAAGATCCGAGTTTGATATACTAGTGCTAATCATTGAAGGGTACTGACTTGGAGGGCGCGGCACGCATACCCTACCATGGAGGATGGACCTAATTTTTAGTCCAACACGGAAACCGACGGCCGGCAAAACAAAAATACTCAGCAAATTTACTTCAAAAAAAAAAAAACTCAGCAAATTAACGACTAGCGATACATGTTATTTAGATGTTGCTCTTAGAGCCACTTCAAAAAAAAATTAGCCAAAAAAATAGGGCTTATTACATAACTGCCCTTGTTTTGAGCTGTAACTGCACGTTTGCCTCTATTTTTTTAACTTTGCATATTTGTCCATGTTTTTCGAAACTGAAGCTTCCAGTTGCCTCTATTTCGTTTAGCAGAGTCAACGGTGTTAAGAACATACTGAAAAGATAGAAATGCCCTCGACATGAATGACTCAAGAATCAATCCGCTTTTTTATAGACTTATATTCCATTTATTTTGAACAAATGACATATATATTTTCTATAAATATCAAAGTAAAATATTTTGCAAGTATGACATGAAAGATCCTGATAATATATAGTATTTGCATCACAATGCAAGAGTTGACAGCAACCACATTAAGTTTTTCACGTCTTGATCACAACTAAGCACACTAAAATAAAGACACATTACCACATCTCAAGATCATGTTCAGGTCATACATGGTCTGGCACATACACACTAAATCACCCACTTGTTATTACATATCCCAAGTACCGAACATTTCTACACATTGAGCAAAGCAGCAAGCCTTGAAGCACCTCTTCCTCTTCCTGTTCCTCTGACTCTACTCCTCCCCTCCCAGTTGGTGGTCTTCCTCCTCTAACTTGAGTGGCACCATCACTTCAAAAAAATTGTAGTGAAAGTACATCAATAAATATTCAATGTGTGATATGGCATGAACATGTTCAAAGTATACTGAAAAAGTTACGTACTTGGTTGTTTCAGTATGTAATGAATTTGTACCTCTACCTCTCTCGGTTTGTGATCTTCCTCCAATATTACTCGCACCATCCCTAGTTTTGAAATAGGAAAAATGTGTCATTGGTATGTGTGTGTGTTGTTGTTGTTGTTGTTGTGTGTGTGTGTGCTGTGTGCTGTGTGTGTTGTGTGTGCTGCATAAGAAATAGAAAGAGAAATACAAATGGATGACCCAGTAGTTGATGACCGACTACTTGTACACCTTCTCCTTGTGGAAGATGTAGGAGGGTCGTTGCTTTCCACCTCAGATGCATTCCCATGAGATGCAAACATCCTTTTCTCCCTAGCAGTTAGTCCCCCTTGGCATTTCTTAGCTGTATGGCCTAGTTCATGGTACTCGAAGCACCTCCTTCTTTTTCTAGCTCCAGGTTCATCTGATGCCTTAATCCTAGTTTTCCTTGACCTACCAGGCTTTCTTCTCAGCTTAGGTTTTTTTTATTTTGTATCCAAGATCAACACGTGGTCAGAAATGCTTTGATGTCATTGGATTGAACACACCAGAATATGTCTTTCTCAGCTTCTCAACAGAAAAATAATCATTGACAAAGTCACCCATTTGCACCTCTCTACTAAGTTTTGCTATGAATGCTAAAGCATGTTTACATGGCATTCCACTCACTTGTCACAACCTACAACCGCATGTCTTGAGCTCCAAATTAATTGCATACCTGAAAGCTGCTCCAAATGATGTAGGTGCAGTAACTTCAGCTGTGTTATTGCCAAATCTTAAAATCTCATGGTACTTGATAGCTTTACTTTGAGTTGTTAGAGCCTTTATTACATTAGGGATTATGCTGCTCTCCATTTACATAGCAATTTTCCTCCTCACTTCAAATTTGAATATGATCATTTGTCTTATCATATCATGCATGCCGGATACCTAGAAATAGGGTACCCAATTTACTGCACTCCGCAAAAACAAAATCACCCTCGGGGCTCTCCGCCCCATCCGATCCAGGGTGATGTCATCACCCGCGGGGCTTCTCGCCCCCAAATCAACCAAGACCACTACGCTCCCTCGGAGGATCTTCCGCCTCGCCCGACCTAGGGTAACGTCATCCGTGACGCCATCTACCCTCGGGGGCTCCTTTGACTCGCCCGAGCTAGGGTGACGTCATCCGTGACGCCGTCTACCCTCGGGGGCTTCTTCGACTCGCCCGAGCTAGGGTAACGTCATCTATGACGCCATCTACCCTCGGGGGCTCCTTCGACTCGCCCGAGCTAGGGTGACGTCATCCGTGATGCCGTCTACCCTCGGGGGCTCCTTCGACTCGCCCGAGCTAAGGTGACGTCATCCATAATGCCGTCTACCCTCGGGGGCTCCTTTGACCCGTCCGAGCTAGGGAGACGTCATCCGTGACGTCCCCTACCCTCGGAGATCTCACCGCCGCCAGCGGCCTGAGACATCCTATCCCGTATAGTCAAAGGTCCACAGTGCCCTCCGTCCTCAGGGATGGGGTCCCAAGGCATGAGTCGCCATGGCTACCCCTGTTTCCCCCTGCAGTACAAGGTCCTGTGCTGCCTAACCAAAGACTTACGCGCACCATATCTGAGCCATACCTCCGACGGACACTTGAACAGGGATTAGGGCGCCATCAACCCTGTATGACGGAACGCGGGGGAGCCTGGCCCTGTGCGACTAGCCCCCGCCCATGCCCAGGTAAGGGAACAACGGAGTTCCCAGTCTCAAGGTGCATGGCTACAACACAACAAGGACGAACAGGACCCGGACATGTGTCTACTGGCGCAATCTTCCTCAAGAAGGAAGGTAGAAAGAAGACAAAGCACTCCCACGGTAGCAGCACGAGCCGGGCCCACGTTCACCCCCCTCTCTCTACTATACTCCTCCATCTCTCCCTACGTATAAAGGGGGAGAATGGGCCTCCAATCTCTCTCTCGACACCCCGAACTCATTCACGCACACTCATACTCGCATCCACGCGAGCTCTCACCAAAACCAAGAATCTCATATGCACGAGACCTGGGAACGCTCTTCCCTCTCTCACCATTGCTTGTAGCTCCCCTCTACGAGCCCTCCGCGCTCGGTAACATGACTCCGCAGCAAACTGGACGTAGGGCGTTCGTGCCTGAACTAGTATAAATCTCTGTGTCCTCTGAGCGTAACCATCCAATCTCCGACACACTTAGAAATTTACTTGTTGGCCGTCTAGACCCCGCCATTTAAGACACCAACAGTTGGCGCGCCAGGTAGGGGACCTTTGCGTGTCACCCATATTTTCGAGTTTCGGGTGGCTAACCGCCACGCTGATTTTGCTCCGAGCTCCATTATTTGTTTTGGTAGCCTGGACTTCCAGTGCCACGGGCAGGGGGGCGACCTGGCTCTCCGTCGCCCTAGGTCATCCTATGAGGTATCCGTGGACGCCATCTCCGCGTCCATGGCCCACCTCAACCTATCTCCCTCCGGGGAACAAGTCGCTTGCGGGGCAGTCATCTCGCGAGCCGACTACCCTCAGTTCGAGCTGTAGCTTGACACGCTGATTGGACCCCAGCCAACTCAGGAGTCCCTGCATAACCTCTACTTCGCGTTCGCCAACATGGCGGCGCAGCTTGCGGGAGGGCGGCCGCTCTCTTCCGGGCTCAGCGCACCCGTACATGAGACGGGAGCTCCGACGTCTATGCCGCGGGGCGACCCGAGATCCCCAAATCCCCAGCGGCCATACCTCGAGAATCCCTACGACGTGGGCAATGACGGGCAGCCTTCGTATGCCTCCCTGACGTCGCCACGAGGACGTCGCCACGAGCTACACACTGGGTAGAGAGGCGGTTAGAACAACCTTCTGCCCCAGCAGGTCAAAGGGCAGGCCGCAACGCGGCGGCGACAACGCGGTCGCATCAGTGGATCGCGAGGCTCCTCCTGCCCATGACGGGAGGAAGGGGGGCAAGTTCAACGACATCCTCACCAGACCATGCCCATACCACGGCATGCTGGTCAGGCACACGCTTCAGCAGTGTGACAAGATGGCTAGGTATTTGGCAATCGTCGAAAACGGAGGCAGCGATCGTAACGACCCGTACCCCCCTGTGGAAAAATGCCTCATGATCTTCGGCAACTCGGGGACCAACGACCGCTAGTGTCGGCGGGAGCAGGAGCGGCGCGAGGTCTTCCCGGCCGCCCCGACGGCTCCTGTTTTCCTCGACTGGTCGGAGCCCGACATCACGTTCGGGCGAGGCGACCACCTGATCCGTGTTACCCATTCGGGACGCTATCCAATCGTCATGGACCCAATCATAGGGCACATACGTCTCACCAAGGTGCTGATGGACGGGGGCAGTGACCTCAACATCATGTTTTACAACGCCTTCGAGGCCCTAAAGGTACCTGAGAAAAAACTTCGCCCGGAGGGGGTTGCCTTCCAGGGAATCATCCTCGGGAAGCCGTCCATACCCCTTGGGCAGGTCGACTTACTCGTGACATTTGGGGAGTCGAATAACTTCCAGAGTGAGCTCCTTACTTTCGAGGTCGCTCACTACCGTGCGCCGTACCACGCGATGCTGGCTAGGCCGTGTTACGCAAAGTTCATGGTTATCCCCAACTACACCTACCTCAAACTCAAAATGTCGGGGCCCCACGGAGTCATCATAGTCACCTCCGAGCCTGCGGAGGCATACCAGTGCGACGTGGACAATTGCGAGAACTGAAAGGATCAAGATGCCCAAGAGGGGGCGTGAATTGGGCTCTTTTTAATTTCAAGACAAGAAATAAACCTATAAAGAGCCAATTAACCCCCTAGTGCCTACCGCTTGTGTGTCCTAGCTAGAAAGAGGTAGGAAGTCAATAGAAAGCGAAACCTTCCTACACAATTCTAGTAGAAATGAAAGACAAGTGTGGAAAGTAATGCGGTAAGAAAGAGCTAGGGAAAGAGATGCTTGACACGGTGATGTTTTGCCGAGGTATCGAGGAGTTGACACTCCCCCTAGTCCTCGTTGGAGCACCTCTCAAGGTATAACTCCCCCTCAATCCTGCGCATGGGATGAGTGCTCTCTACGAGCTGATTCTTCGCCACTCCGGCTCGGTGAATCGCCCACAACCGATCACAACATTGATGAAGAAGGGCCGCCAACACTCCTTCGGCGATCACCTTCCTCCAAGCACCACCAGACCGTCTAGGTGATGTCGATCACCAAGAGTAACAAGCCTCGATCTTCGCTTGACTCACTCAAGCTTCACAACTAGAGGATGCACACTTGAACTCTTGGATGAACTAGAGGAGAGGATGGATGGATTTGCGAATCAATCTCTCACTCTAGGGCTCTTGCTCTCTTCCCAACCTTCTCAACAAACTCAACAAATGAAATGAGCAAAGGCAAGGTGGGAAGGCAAGTGTTGGGCTATAAATAGCCCTCACACAAAACTGCCTCGGGCTGGAAAAGGCATAGCTTTTAAGTTGGCGACGGACGCTCCGTCGCATGCCCCAACGGCTAGTTCTGATGGGATTTCCCAGCGATGGACGTTCCGTCGGAGGGGCGACGGACGCTCTTCCCAACGTCCGACGCTACACTCTGACTCGGGCTGAAAAAACACCCTCACTGGAAGGCCGACGGACGCTCTCCAAGCGTCCGACGCCTGGCCGACGGATAGCGTCCGTCGGACCCTGAAAAACTTTAGCCAGAAAACACAGCCACTGGAAGGCCGACGGACGCTATGGACTCAACCACCCAGCGTCCGATGCCTTTGTCCGACACGACAGACAGCGTCCGACGCCCCCGTCAGGAGCGTCCGTCGCCCAGAAAACAGGCCTCTCAACTTCGTTTTTCGCCGCGATGAATATGGAAGTTGTTCTAGGCTATCTTATGGTCACCATAGGCTTGCTTAGAGCTAAGGAAGACAAGTGTGCACCACACCTAGTTCATGAAGCTTTCCTAAGTCAAGTTACTAGTCTCAACCCCTCTTAATAGTACGGTCAAAGATCAAATAGAAGCCCTATCTATTTCTAAGTGCCCTTCATCACCTTGTGGCACTTAGCCTATCATTCTAGGGTCTTCATCATGTCTCTTTGAAATCCGAAATGATATCCATCTTGGGGGCTAGGTGACACCCATTGATGCCCATTCATGTGGATCACTATGGCTAGGCTACTCATAGCCTCTGCAAAACACACGTTAGCCATAGTAATTGCTAATTTTCGTTAATCACCAAACCAATAGGGCCATGATTCTTCAATCCCCCCTTTTTGGTGATTGACGACAAAAACTCCTCGAGTATGGATATAAGAGTGAAAGGTTAGGATTTTGGTGACTTGGAATGATTGAGCAAGGGTTAGAGAATTTGTAAAGAAGCATACTTGCTCACCCAAGCCAAGTCACAAACCATGGTACTCATAGATATGGATGTAAAAAGGAGTACCTCATGATATTCTCAAAACATGTATCGGAGTATAGCGCGGAAGCTCAACTACCATTTGAACATAGAGATATATCATGAACCATAAGACAACTCACAAGATATATTAGTGATAATTAAGAGTTTGTCACACACAACCATCTATTACACAACCATCAAACATCATCCAACACACATAGATACAAGTGCATAAAAGTAGACATGATGAAGGAGTACGGGGAATTTAAGCACAACAAAGATCCAAATCCCTCCCCCTATTGTTAATACTCGACTACCCTCTCTCCCCCTTTGGCGCCAAGCACCAAAAACTATGGAGCTCCTAGAGAATCTGGAAGTGAACCATCCGTGGAGCGGGAGTGAAGATCGAACTGTGAGTAGTCTGGACTGTCATCAACTGCCTGACCCTCTGAAGCTGCATCTGTCAGGGTAGCGGTTTGGGTAGGCTGAGCTGACTCCTCTGTCTCCCCCTGAGGCTCGGAAGAAGGAACATCCTGAGCTGGAGCCTCAGACGGTCTTGCCTCTGTAGTAGGAGCGGGGCGAGCCCGACGAGTGAACACACGAGGCGGGGGAGTAGAAGACACTGCCAGAGCAACTAGTGACACTGCTGCGACAAGCTCTGCTGGGTGAGTCTGAGGTGGAGTGGATACTGCAACTGTAACTCCCTCATCCTACTCACGTGTCTGGACTGGGGCCTCTGTGACAACTGTCTCAACTGGTATTGAAATAGTGTCTGTCTGAATTGCAGCTGGAGGAGTAGTAACTGTCTGCGTAGACTGCTTAGGTGTGATCTCCGATGAGGAAACTGAAGAAAGGTAAGTGCCTGTCACCGGAGGATCCACCTCAACCTCTGGAGCTGGTGAGTCTAGCTGAGCTGCGCCGGGAGAGTCATCTCCTGTGATCTCCAAGTAAGAGGCTGGGAGGTCTCGCGAGGCCTCTGCTATGGTAGTTCCCCGGATAGGAGTAAATCCTGTCTGAAGCTCGCCGGGCGAAACTAACCAAGAGGACACCTGGGTCCTCGGAGACTGGCACTCTGGAGAAGCTGGTGCCTGGAAGGGAGGAGCAACTGGTGCCTGACTCTGCTGTCCTCCGGACGGTAACGCTGGAGTCGGTACCACAACCACTGGAGTCTGCTGTGCCGGCGAGGTGAACTGCTGCTGCTACGAGACCCCGGGCAACTAAAGCTGAGGAGTGAAGGTCTACCCGGAGCTGGAGCCTAGAAGATGCTCAAGCAGCATAGTCTGAGTCTTCTGAATCTCTGCCTGTTGCAGCTGATAGGCCAAGAACTAGCACTGAAACTCGTCCTGCCTGGCCTGAGTCTGGGACTGAGCGGCCAACTGCTGCTCTGTGAGCCTCCGAACGTCTGTAGCCTATCGCCTCTGCTCCTCTGCCTGGCGTGACTGCTCCTGCTGCATCCTCGAAAGGATGGTAAGTAAGGTAGCCTCTGATGTGCTAGAACATGGAGCTGGAGCTGTAGCTGCACCTGACCCTCCTGCCTCATGGTCATGAGACATCGGTGCGTAATCGGGCATGGGCTTGTAGTCCTCATCAGAGCTGTCAGAGTCCAGGTCCTCTCTGTAGGCAGCCTCGGCGACAGCGTCAATCTAAGCATCAAGATTCACAAGCTCTGCCTGGGCGATCTGCTCAACTGTGGCGTCAGTGTCCTCTGCCAACTGAGGTGGCACACCTGCCTGTCTGGTGCCTGGTCGGTATGCTCTGCTGGGATGAGGCAGGTTCCCATGCATGACCAACTGACTCATCGAGTAAACGGGAAACTCAGTCGCTGACCTGGTAAGAGTGACTCGTAGAGCTCTAGATCGGGTCTTGGCAACTATGAGATATGAAATCCAGTATGCAAACTGTAGCTGCCAGTGACCTCGGAATCCTGCAGCTATGATGTCCTCAAGCACGCTAACGATCAGATCCCAAAGATCAAACTTCTCCTTCCGGATGATATGAGCAAGTAGCCACAGCTGTAGACGGGTAATAGTGTCCCGAGCTCCAATCCGAGGAAGAATGGTACGTCTGAGTACCTCATGGAGAATCCGAGCAAGAGGAGTGAGATCTCTCGGTGTACGGCTCAAACCCTCTGTGAACGGCAGCTGAAAACATGGCCTCACGAAGTCTGTAGATGGCACTATCCCATCGTGAGGTCGACGAGGTGCCTCCTGATCCCCGTAGCACAGACTGTGAATCCTCATAGGAGAGGATTCTAAGTGAAATAGCTCCCTAAACCGAGCTGTTGAAACTCTAAAGTCGTGGCCCTGAAAGCCGAAGTGAAAGAACTCGTGATCAGGGGAGATCCACAGTGAGGCATAGAACTGATAGACCTAGTCCTTCTGATAAGCTCCTGATCGTCCCATCATATCTGACAAACCCTAAAGATACTGCAAGTGCTGAAGAATCTCTGGACCACCGACCCCCTCTATATGAGCAGGTGGGCAAACTTTGTGAGCCCTAAGAGGAGTGTCGGTCTCAACGTACGCTCTGTAGAAATCCTTGTGAATAGTGGTATAGAAACCACATCCAACACGAGGGTCTCTCTGGGCTGGGAACCAAGACTGAAAGTCCACAAAGCGGAGTAGCTGGTCCTGCTTGGCTGTGAGAACCTTAACCTGATGCCTCACTGGATTTGGTAGCTGAGGTCCGGGAGGACTAGGAGGAGCTCCAGAGCCTCTAGAACGGGTAACTCTTCGGCTCATCAGCTCACCAATCGAAGACGGGCCTGCGTCCTCTGTCTGCTCAGTCTCTGGGACTGGCTCTACCTCCTCTGTCTCTGTACGCGAGGGGGAGTCATGACGCGCTCCACGGCGAGGCGAGAGCCTCAAACCGGCGCGGCGTCCACCTCGCTCTGCTAGCTCTGCTGCCTCTGCTATGGCAAGTGCTGCTACGGAGTCTGGATCCACAAGTGGCCTCTTGCGCTTCCGTGACACAATCTTCTGCTTACCCCTTCCCCGATCAGTGGGTGGACGCGGTGGAGGTGGAGGGTCACCACCACTACCAGGAACGGGTCCGGCATTCTTCGTTCTGGACATGATCTGATCACTGGATGAAACAAACTATCACTGGCAACAGATCCTCAACTGTCAAAACACAAACTCACTGCCCACTGCCAACTGACAATCCACTGAGCTACACAACCAAACAAGAGTGGCACGACGACCCTGGACTATCCTTTCGAGGCTTTGCCTCGTTCCTTACTCGCGGGCTTTGCCTCGAGTTCACTGTAACTGCCCAATTGACACCTGAGCGGTAGATAGAGAGAGTATATAACCATAAGCATATATCTAGAGAGAAGAATTTCTAGCGAGAAGCATGAATTATTGATGAGAAAGAGATCGTTTCTGCCATCCCATACCTCAGACATGATGACCGAATGAGAGAAGGAAAAAACCTCGGTCAAGGCAAGTCACAATCCGCAACCTTGCACCCCCAAAAGAAGACAATCAAGCAACCAGGGAGACTTTGGGGAAGATCCACAGGACTACTTCACCCCTGCTTGGCTGAAACGCACGAGGCAGAGAGGATACCCTCAACAGAGTGAGGGCGCCGCAGGCAGGGGAGATGGACCTCACCGGCGGCGGAGAGGTCACGGCGAGCGGCGGTGGTTGGGGAGCAGAAAGGGCGCTGCTTAGCGGAAGCTAGGGTTTAGAAGGCGGGCGGCGATGGCGTACAGACAGACTGAAATGACCGAGAGGGAGAAAGAAAGGGACGGGGGCTTTTTAAAAAAATTTCGCCTTAAGTTTGCGACGGACGCTCCGACGCGGAGCGACGGACGCTTCGTCGGACTGCGACGGACGCTACATAGCGTCCGACGGGATTGTCCGTCGTTCTTCCAGTAGGGAATTTTCGAGGCGGCTGACATTGAATGCGTCGGACACTCTGCAACGGACGCTGGGGATCGTCCATCGCCCCTCAATCAAGCGGCATTTTCTGTCCGGACGGTTGCAATGGACGCTGAGGTAAGAATGACGTAGCGTCCGTCGGGATCGTTTGTCGCCAAAATTTTAGAATTTTTCAAATTTTCTTTTTGTTTCTTTCTCACAACCATATTCCAATCCAAATAAAATCCAAATAACACCTGATTGGACTTGATATGAGAACCATCTCTCAAACTCTCTTTTTCAAATAGTTTGCCACAGGCTTAGATTTAATTTTAGCTCAAAATATTCGAATGGAACCTTCATGGAGACATCATATGGCCACAAGAGGGGTATAGAAGTGTCTTGAGCTTGGAATGCTCCCCCTAAGTGGACGAACACAGAGGATGCTCAAACTTAACCGAAAAGGAACGACAAACAATACATGCACATGCAATGCATTTACAAGAATTTGAATCTAGGCTGCTTGCAAGTTTAAACCATGATTTGGACTTCTTCACATGTTCAAGAACGGTTATTCCAACCATGTTAGCCAAGCCTATGTGCATTACTAAATTAACATGATTATATTACACATGATGCAAGGTTGGTTCACACAAGATCATCTTTTAGTGAAGTTAGAGTGATCAAGCACATTCAACTCGCTTCTCAACCTACAAAAGGTTGCTTCATCGAGTGGTTTAGTGAAGATATCCGCCAATTGATTTTTGCTAGAAACTCCCACTAGTGTGATATCTTTCCTAGCCACATGATCTCTAAGAAAGTGATGGCGAATATCAATGTGCTTGGTGCGAGAGTGTTGAACCGGGTTATTTGCAAGCTTTACGGCGCTTTCTGTCGGTGTTTTGACCTAGGGGGTAAAGACCACCAACTAGTAAATTTGTATATTGCGTGCTGCCTCTCCCAGATGTGATACAAGAAGAACACAAGATTTATCCTGGTTCGGGCAAAGAAGGCCCTACGTTCAGCGGGGGAGGATGGATTGTATTATCTTGCACCGAAGTGCTCGTACAGGGGGGGGGGGGGGGGTACAAGCAGGTTTACACGGGGGTGGTCAGGATGAGCTGCGGCCTAGGACTAGCAAGGCTATCCTAGGCGAGCTGGTGGATTGCTTGAGATGTTTATCAAGCAATCGGGTGTGGTGTGTGCGACTTGGCTCTTGGTGTATGCGGGTCAGAGCCGATGTCTCGGCTCGTTGAGAGATCTCTGATATCCGAATGCATGAGCCGATATGAATGCGCATGCCCTTTCTTCTATCCCAGCGTCCCCTTTTATAGATCAAGGGGAGGCTTGAGAGTACAGAGATCCTAGACTGTAGAGGCATGGGAGAGGTGTCCGCGGCGCCATGCTTGCGATGAGACGTCGATTGCTGTAGCGGCGTGGCCTTCCCGTCCTTCCGGTGTTCAGGGCATGGTGATAGCAGACTGGACGTTGCCGAACATCATGGCGTAGTACGGTTGGCCTCCTGTAGACGGGTACGAGTCCCATAGTTGACGCGGGACGGACTGGACGGGAGCCATGCCGGAGTGGTTGGAGATGATGGTCGAGCCCCCTGGTTGAGGGGGGTCGAGACCAGTGTGACCCTGTCGTATCCCTGAAGACACAGTCGAGGGCTGTCCTGTTCAATATTCGAGGGGGTGCCTTTGGCCTCTGTACTCCAGGCATGGCCACAGTGGCCGTACGATCGTCGGAGAGTCCGGGTATGGGCGGCGAGTTGATAGATTTGACCATGGCAGAGGGTGCCCATGGCGTTAGGCGGGAGCAGTTAGGTGCATCAGATCCCCTTTAACCCATACCGGGAGCAGGTGAGCTGACCGAGCCTCCTGCGCATGGGACGTTCGATCGACCCCTTGTCCGTCATTCGAGGGGTTGAGGCGGAGGGGTCGTTCACTCGATCCCTGTCCGTCAATCGGGGTCGAGGGGTCGAGGTTGAGGGGGATTCGATCGACCCCTCTTTCGTCATTCGGGGGGTTAAGGCGAGGCAGAGGGGTTGTTCGTTCGACCCCTGTCCGTCAGTCGAGGTAGAGGCGGAGGGGTTGTTCGTTTGACCCCTGTCCGTCAGTCGAGGTAGAGGCGGAGGGGTATCTTGCCTTCTGTGTTTCCCGCAATGGGCCAGCCCACGACTGATCATTGTTGCCGGTGAGGGAGGCCTTTGCGTGATGGGCCTTCCTCCATTGACTCGAACGGCTGATCGGATCCTGCCTTAAAAATGGTTGCTATGTTAGGAATTAGATTATCACACGTTTAGGGTACCCCTTACCTTTGTACCCAACACTTTCATTATCACACAAGAGTGGAACATCTTTTAAAACCACGCCATAATCAAGGAGAGTTTGGGTCATGTATAAGATTTGTGCACAACTTGCTCCCATGGCAATGTATTCCGCCTCGGCGGTTGATAGTGCCACACTATTTTGCTTCTTAGAGGACCAAGAAACAAGTGATCTTCCTAGCAAATGGCAACCGCCGGAGGTACTCTTCCTATCAACCTTACACCCGGCATAATCCGAATCGGAATAGCCACAAAGTAGGAAGGGAGCTCCTTTGGGATACCAAAGGCCAATGCTAGGGGTGTGCCTTATGTACCTAAGGATTCTTTTAACTGCACTTAGATGCGACTCCTTAGGGTTTGCTTGAAATCTAGCACACATACACACACTAAACATGATATCCGACCTAGATGCGGTTAGGTAAAGTAAACTACCTATCATAGAACGATAGAGAGTTTGGTCAATTGGTTTACCTCCCTCATCGAGATCGAGATGCCCATTAGTAGGCATTGGGGTCTTGATTGGCTTGCAATCCTCCATCTTGAATTTCTTGAGCACATCATTAGTGTACTTCTCTTGAGATATGAAGGTGCCCTCCCTCAATTGCTTCACTAGGAGGCCAAGGAAGAAGGTTAGCTCGCCAATCATTGACATCTCGAACTCCTTGGACATCAATGCACCAAATTCCTTGCTATGATCTTGGTTTGTTGACCCAAATATGATGTCATCGACATATACTTGGCAAACAAAGATCTCTCCATCTAGCACCTTGGTGAAGAGTGTGGTATCCACTTTCCTGATCTTGAAGCCCTTCTTGAGTAGGAAGTCCCTTAGCCTCTCATACCAAGCTCTTGGAGCTTGCTTCAATCCATAGAGTGCCTTGGACAACCTATACACATGATTAGGACAATTTGGGTCTTCAAACCCGGGAGGTTGTGAGACAAAAACAAGTTCCTTGATGAAACCATTTAGAAAGGCACTCTTCACATCCATTTGAAAAAGTTTCATTTTATGATGTGAAGCATATGCCAAAAGGATACGAATGGCTTCTAGTCTTGCAACTGGTGCAAAGGTCTCCCCAAAATCCAAGCCTTCAAATTGGGAGAACCCCTTTGCCACCAATCTTGACTTGTTTCTCACAACCACACCTTGATCATCTTGCTTGTTCCTAAACACCCACTTGGTGCCAATGATTCTTGCTCCTTTGGGCTTTTCTACTAGTGTCCACACTTCGTTCCGGGTGAAGTTGTTCACCTCTTCATGCATGGCGTTCACCCAATCCGGATCCGCAAGTGCATCCTCCACACTAGAGGGCTCAACAAAGGAAACAAAGGAGTGATGCTCAACATATGACACAAGTTTAGATCGAGTTGTTACCCCCTTGATGGACTCCCTATGATGAGGTCTTGTGGATGAGCTTGAAGCATATGTGTAGATCTTCTATCAATCACTTGGGGAGGAGGTTGTGGTGCATCAACATCACTAGCTTGAGCCTCGGCTTGATCTTGAGGGATGAAGGTATCTTCTTGCGCTTCCCTCACTTGTTCTTCATCAACTTGAGGCGTGTGAGGTGGAGAGGGTACTTGATTTGCAGCATCTTCAACTTCTTACACCTCTAGTGGGTTGATTGCACCAACGGGCATATTCTTCATAGCCTCCCTCAAGGGTTCATCACCTACATCATCAAGATTCTCATGCTCTTCTTGAGAGCCATTAGTTTCATCAAACTCCAAGTCATATGTTTCTTCAACTAGGCCAGAGGCTTTGTTAAATACTCGATATGCCTTGGATTTAAGAGAATAACCAAGTAAGAAACCAATGTCACATCTCCTTTGGAACTTGCCCAAGTGTTGGCGCTTCTTGTAGATGTACACTTTGCATCCAAACACTCGGAAGAAGGATATATCCGGTTTATTCCCATTCACAAGCTCATAGGGGGTCTTCTTGAGAAGCCTTTGAACAAAGAGCTGGTTGGCCGCATATCATGCGGTGTTGATTGCTTCGGCCCAAAACTTCTCGGGGGTGTTGTATTCATCAAGCATTGATCTTGCAAGTGTGATTGGTGTCCGGTTCTTTCTCTCTACTACACAGGGGTATAGGTGGCGGACACCTCATGCTTGATTCCAACTTCATCACAATAATTTTCAATCTTGGTGTTCACAAACTCGGTCCCATTGTCACTTCTTATCTTCTTGATCTTCACATCAAACTCATTTTGGGCTCTAGTTGCAAACTTCTTGAATATTGATTGAGTCTCTCCCTTGTCTTGAAGGAAGAATACCCAAGTGTACCTAGAGTAGTCATCAACTACCACCAAGCAAAAAAGATTGCCACCAAGGCTAGCATAGGTGGTAGGTCCAAATAGATCCATGTGAAGTAGCTCTAGGACTCTTGAGGTTGACATGAATGCTTTGGTTGGATGAGTGTTTGCCACTTGCTTTCCGGCTTGACATGCACTACAAAGTTTGTCCTTCTCAAACACAACATCCTTCACACCTCTAACCATCTCCTTCTTGACAAGCTTCTTCAAAGTTGACATTCCCACATGTGCTAATCTTCTATGCCATAGCCAACCCAAAGAACTCTTGGAGAATAGACAAGTTTGCAAACTAGCTTCATTTGAGGTGAAGTCCACTAGGTAGAGATTGTTGTGCCGAAACCCTTTGAATATCAAAGATGAATCTTCAATCTTGGTCACAAATACCTCATTGGGGGTGAAGAGACATTGGAACCCGAGATCACAAAGTTGACCAACCGAAAGCAAGTTGAAGCTCAAAGATTGCACTAGCAAGACATTTGATATTGATTGATCATTGGAGATTGCCACTTTGCCTAGGCCTTGCACTTTGCATTTTGAGTTGTCCCCAAAGGTAATCTTGTCTTGCCCTTCACAATCTTCCTCAAGTGTGGTGAACATCCGGGAGTCACCGGTCATATGTTGAGTGCATCCACTATCAATCACCCAATGACTTCCACCGGTCTTGTAGTTCACCTACACACAAGCAACTTGAAGTTAAGCTTGTTGTTTGGGAACCCACACTTGGCGAGGTCCCATTGCCTTGTCCACCAATTCCTTAGCAACCCATAACACTTTGGGCTTGTTCTTCATCTTAGGACCGAGAAACACAACTAGGGGTCTACCCTTGGAGTCCTTGTTTATGATGAAGTGTGCATCATGAGCAAAATGCCTTGTGTGGTTGGGCAAAGTCTTGGGAGGTGGAGTCTTGCATTGGAATTCAAAGTGACCCTCTTGACCACATCCAAAGCACTTCTTGGGCTTGGGCTTTGGTGTGTCATAGTTGTTTCTCATGGCCTTGTTCTTGTAGTAGTTCATTGCTTCCATCTTGACTTTGGCCTTCATGAGTTGGTTCTCCTTGAACCCAATACTGGACTTGTCGGTCTTCATGATAGTGTTCATCAAGAGCTCACTTTGAAGGTTGTGGCCCTTGGTGAACTTCTCCATTCCACTTGCTAACTTGATCTTCTCAACCTTGAGCTTTGCATTTTCCTCTTTGAGAGAGTTGATCAAGGTGATTGCATCTTTGTCATCTTGCTTGGCCGTGTTGATGGTGAAGCACTTGTTGGCCTTGAGGTTGATTAGCTCTTCCTTGAGCATTGAGTTCTCTTGCCTCATCTTCACATAGTCTTCATACTTGTTGGCCTCAACTACCTTCTTGCCCTTGCACTTAGCATTTTGCTCACTAGCAACTTCATCAAGCAAGTCCTCACAAGAAGTAGCTATATGACACTTAACAACCGGGTTAATAGCAACATGTGTAGCAAGATCATTTGTAAGCAATTCGTTAGCTATCACAAGTGTGCCATGTTCATTTCTAACTTGGTTGTAGTCATCTTTTAGCAAGTTGTATCTTGTATGGAGCTCTTGTGTTGACCTCTCAAGCTTATCATGTTTCTCATTAGCTTGCTTGAGTGAGGCTTTGAGCTCCCTAGTGCTAGATAGGAGAGACTTGTTCTCTACCTTTAAATCATCATTAGCACTAGACAAGTCATCAAGTTTAGCATGCAAGTTATCATTGGCTTTCTCTAGTGTTTCACTTTTAGTTTTATACTTCCTAATGAGCTTAGTGTATTTGTTGCAAATCACAATTAGCTCATCATAGGAAGGTGCCTCAAACTCATCATCACTATCATCACTAGAGCTAGCCTCATCATCATTATCCTCTTTTTGTACCTTCTTGTCACCTTTAGCCATGAGGCATAGGTGTGTAGAGGATGAGCCCGGAGATGATGAAGGAGGTGGCGGTGGAGTAGATGACCCAATCACCAAGGTGGCCACCTTCTCATCTTCACTCTCATCTCCGGATGAGTCACTTGTGTCTTCAATGTCGGTGAGCCAATCACCAACAATGTAGGCTTTGCCATCCTTCTTCTTGTGGAAGTTGAAGTTCTTATTCTTCTTGAATGGCTTGTCATCCTTCTTCTCCTCATCACTTGACTCATCTTTGTTGCCCTTGTTGTACTTGAACTTGTTGAATTTCTTGTTCTTGTACTTGTATTTCTTCTCTTCGGGGCAAGCATGAGCCAAGTGTCCAAGTTTGCCACAATTGTAGCAATCCATCTTGGAGAGAGGCTTTCTTGAAGAGATTGTGAAGAATTTCTTCTTCTTTGAGTCAAACTTGACTCCATTCTTGTTTAGCCTCTTCAACATCTTTGTTGTCTTCTTCACCATGAGAGCTAAGTCATTATCATCCTCTCGATCACTTGCACTCTCATACACATATTGCATCTAGGACTTCTCTGAAGAGGATGCCTTGAGAGCCAAGTCCTTCTTCTCCTCCTTCTCTTTTTCTTTCTTCTTGGAGGAGGAAGAAGAGCCACCATCACCAATCTTCATGTACATCTCATGGGCATTGATCTTGCCCAAGATTTGTGTTGGGGTAGCGGTGGAGAGGTCTCCTTGGTGAAGAACCGTGACGATGTGGCCATACTTCTCAATGGGCAAGACACAAAGAATCTTGCGCACCACATCGGCCGGTGCCATTTGGTTGAGACCGAGCCCATTCAATCCTTCTACAAGAATGTTAAGACGTGAGTACATTTCATTTGAGTTTTCATTTCCATGCATAGAAAAAGAATTGAGCTTAGCCATGACCAAGTGATAGTGTTCCTCATGCTCACTCTTTGTGCCTTCGTGAAGAGCACAAATAGTGGTCCACAACTCAAATGCGTCTTTAGAATTACGCACTCGGTTGAAGACATCCTTGCAAATGCCACAAAAAAGAATGTTCTTTGCCTTGGCATTGTGCTTATCAAAGTTGAGGTCCTCCGCGAAGAGAGTGCCTCCCTTTGTGGCGGCATTGAGCACGCCCACGTCAACGGCCTCTAGATAGGCCTCCATACGAACTTTCCAAAAAGGAAAGTCATCTCCATCGAACATGGGAGGTGGTCCATCCCCATGAGACATCTTGCTCTAGGCGGTGAAGCCTAATTTAGAGCAAATCATGCTCCGATACCAATTTAAAGGATCAAGATGCCCAAGAGGGGGGGTGTGAATTGGGCTCTTTTTAATTTCAAGACAAGAAATAAATCTATAAAGAGCCAATTAACCCCCTAGTGCCTACCGCTTGTGTGTCCTAGCTAGAAAGAGGTAGCAAGTCAATAGAAAGCGAAAAATTCCTACACAATTCTAGTAGAAATGAAAGACAAGTGTGGAAAGTAATGCGGTAAGAAAGAGCTAGGGAAAGAGATGCTTTACACGGCGATGTTTTGCTGAGGTATCGAGGAGTCGACACTCCCCCCTAGTCCTCGTTGGAGCACCTCGCAAGGTATAGCTCCCCCTCAATCCCGTGCAAGGGATGAGTGCTCTCTACGAGCTGATTCTTCGCCACTCTGGCTCGGTGAATCACCCACAACCGATCAAAACGTCGATGAAGAAGGGTCGCCGACAATCCTCCTGCGATCACCTTCCTCCAAGCACCACCGGACCGTCTAGGTGATGTCGATCACCAAGAGTAACAAGCCTCGATCTTCGCTTGACTCACTCAAGCTTCACAACTAGAGGATGCACACTTGAACTCTTGGATGAACTAGAGGAGAGGATGGATGGATTTGCGAATCAATCTCTCACTCTAGGGCTCTTGCTCTCTTCCCAACCTTCTCAACAAACTCAGCAAATGAAATGAGCAAAGGCAAGGTGGGAAGGCAAGTGTTGGGCTATAAATAGCCCTCACACAAAACTGCCTCGGGCTGGAAAAGGCATAGCTTTTAAGTTGGCGACGGACGCTCCGTCGCATGCCCCGATGGCTAGTTCTGATAGGATTTCCCAGCGACAGACGCTCCGTCGCAGGGGCGACGTACGCTCTTCCCAGCGTCCGACGCTACACTCTGACTTGGGCTAAAAAAACACCCTCACTGGAAGGCCGACGGACGCTCTCCAAGCGTCCGACGCCTGGCCGACGGACAGCGTCCGTCGGACCCTGAAAAACTTTAGCCAGAAAACACGGCCACTGGAAGGCCGACGGATGCTGTGGACTCAACCACCCAATGTCCGACGCCTTTGTCCGACGCGACGGAGAGCGTCCAACACCCCCGTCAGGAGCGTCCGTCGCCCTGAAAACAGGCCTCTCAACTTCGTTTTTCGCCGCGATGAATATGGAAGTTGTTCTAGGCTATCTTACGGTCACCATAGGCTTGCTTAGAGCTAAGGAAGACAAGTATGCACCACACCTAGTTCATGAAGCTTTCCTAAGTCAAGTTACTAGTCTCAACCCCTCTTAATAGTACGATCAAAGATCAAATAGAAGCCCTATCTATTTCTAAGTGCCCTTCATCACCTTGTGGCACTTAGCCTATCATTCTAGTGTCTTCATCATGTCTCTTTGAGATCCAAAATGATATCCATCTTGGGGGCTAGGTGACACCCATTGATGCCCATTCATCTGGATCACTATGGCTAGGCTACTCATAGCCTCTGCAAAACACACGTTAGCCATAATAATTGCTAATTTTCGTTAATCACCAAAACCAATAGGGCCATGATTCTTCAAGAACGCCATGGCCACAGCGCAATGCCCACTACTGGCGGCAATGACCGAAGCAACGAGCGGCGAGAGAGCCGACTCTAAGGGTGCAAGGAACTTCACCCCCCTCGAGGGGGGTAAAAGAGATCCTGCTGAACCCGTCTAGTGCGGACGGCCGAATGCTGCGCATCAACGCCTCCCTAGGTTTGGAGTAAGAGTCGGTACTCACTGACTTTCTCCACGCGAATGGCGACATGTTCGCGTGGAGCCCTGCGGACGTTCCGGGCATACTGAGGGACGTGGCCGAGCACGCTTTGATGATCCAATCCGGGGCCCAACCGGTGAAACAATGCCTGCGCCGTTTCGACGAGGAGAAGCGGTGGGCCATCGGGGAGGAACTCCATAAACTTCAAACGGTTGGGTTCATCAAAGAGGTATTCCATCCCGAATGGTTATCTAATCCAGTACTAGTTAAGAAGAAGAGCGGAAAATGGAGAATGTACGTAGATTACACCATCCTGAACAAGGCATGCGGTAAGGACCCATACCCCCTGTCAAGCGTGTCAAGCTCAATCCTAAGAAGTGCGTGTTCGGGGTGCCGCGCGGCATGCTCCTCGGTTTCATTCTCTTTGAGCGTGGCATCGAGGTCAAACCCGATAAAATCTCCGCCATCGCCGGTATGGGAGCAATCCACAACGTGAAGGGGGTGCAGAGGGTCATGGGGTGCCTCGCGTCCCTGAGCCACTTCATCTCGCGCCTCGGCGAACGAGGCCTCCCCCTCTACCGACTTCTCAAGAAGACCGAACACTTCACCTGGAGCCCCGAGGCGCAGGAGGCCCTAGACAAGCTCAAGGCGATCCTCACGAGCGCACCCATCCTCGTCCCGCCGACGCCGCACGAGGCCCTTCTCCTATACGTTGCCGCCACCACCCAGGTGGTGAGCTCCGTAATCGTCGTCGAAAGGGAGGAGGAGGGACACACGTTGAAGGTCCAGTGGCCGGTGTACTTCATCAGCGAGGTACTATCCGAAACCAAGACCAGGTACCCTCAGATCCATAAGCTCCTATACGTGGTTCTCATCACGTGAAGAAAGCTAGCCCACTACTTCGACGGCCATCACGTCACCGTCATGTCATCCTACCCCCTCGGGGAGGTGATACAGAGCCGCGAGGCTACGGGGCGGGTGGCGAAGTGGGGGCTGGAGCTCATGGGGGAGTTTATCTCTTACGCACCACAGACTTCCATCAAATCCCAGGTCCTCACGGACTTTGTCGCCGAGTGGACCGAGATCCAGATGCCACCGACGGTGGAGAACCAGGAGTTCTGGGTCATGCATTTCGACCGATCGCTGATGAATACTAGCGCCGACGCCGACCTGGTTTTCGTCTCCCCGCTCGGGGTCTAGCTCAAGTACATGATCTGTATATTCTTCCTGGCGTCTAACAACGTCACGGAATACGAGGCCCTGGTAAACGGGCTACACATAGCAGCAGAGTTAGGCATCAAAAGGCTTGACGCGCGAGGCGACTCTCAGCTCGTAGTCAAACAGGTTATGAAGGAGTCAAACTGCCACGACCCTAAGATGATGGCATATTGCCAGGCGGTCCGCCGCCTGGAAGAAAAGTTTGACGGCCTGGAACTCAACCACGTTGCCAGAAAATACAACGAGGCGGGGGACGAACTCGCAAAACTGGCTTCCGGTCGGGGTGCAGTCCCGCCCGGAGTCTTCGCCAGCGACCTTCACAAGCCGTCCGTCACCTGGCATGTGGATGCCGAGGCCGGGACTTCGGAAGCGACCGCGGCGGAGGTCATGGACATCGAAGGGATACAAGACACCGCGGAGGACGCACCAACCGACGACGACGATCCTCCCCCCAACTGGAGGGTTCCTATCCTGGATTGGTTGGTTTAGGAGCGCCTCCCCGACGACAGGAACAAAGCACGCCGCATCGCGCGACGCGCCAAGTCCTTCGTCATTATCGACTAAGAGCTCTACAGGCGCAGCCCCACGGGGATCCTGCAACGTTGCATCCCCACGGAGCAGGGTGTGAGCCTGCTGGAGGACATACACGCGGGAGACTGCGGGCACCACGCGCCCGCACACGATCGTCGAAAAGGCTTTCCGCCAAGGTTTCTACTGGCCAACCGCCGTAGCAAACACTACGGAGGGTACGCGCCTGCGAAGGGTGCCAATTCTTCGCCAATAAGACTCACCTTCCCGCATAAGCGCTACAGACCATCCCCCTCACATGGCCTTTCGCGGTCTGGGGTTTGGACTTAGTGGGGCTGCTATCCCGGGCGCTTGGAGGCTTCGACCACCTGCTCGTCGCCGTCAACAAGTTCTCAAAGTGGATTGAGGCACACCCCCTTGCCCATATCAAGTCAGAGCAGTCAGTCATGTTCTTCACAGAAATAATATATCGGTTCGGAGTGCCCAACATGATCATCACTGACAACGACACCCAATTCACCGGCAAAAAATTCCTGGACTTCTGCGACAGGAATCAAATCCGTGTGGACTGGGCCGCCGTCACGCACCCCAAACGAACGGACAGGTCAAGCGCGCCAACCGGATGATCCTGCACGGGTTAAAACCAAGAATCTTCAGCCGGCTTAAAAAGTTCGGAGGCCGTTGGGTCGTGGAATTACCAGCCGTCCTCTAGAGCCTCAGAACGACTCAGAGCAGAGCCACCGGCTGCTCCCCTTTCTTCATGCTCTACGGGGCGGAGGTCGTGCTCCCAACCGACCTAGAGTACGGTTCTCCGCGGTTGAAGGCATACGACGAGGAAGGAAACCAAGCCAACATGGAGAACGCCGTGGACCAGCTAGACGAAGCAAGGGACATCGCCCTCCTACACTCCGCAAAGTACCAGCAGGTCCTCAGGAGGTACCACGACCGTCGCGTCCGCAAGCACGACATGGGCGACCTGGTGCTTCAGCTCAAGCAAAGAAACAAAGGCAAGCACAAACTCACACCACCATGGGAAGAGCCATACGTCGTGGTGGAGGTCCTCCGCCCCGGAAGCTACAAGATCGCCATTGTGGGGCCTGACAGCCAAGTCTTCTCCAACGCCTGGAATATCGAAAAGCTACGTCGCTTCTATCCCTAAACACCTCCCCTCGAATCACATACATGCGCATGTATCTTTCTTTTAGAAGAGTTTCGATATACGCGATGCAGGCGACGCGTAGCTCGAACGCTAAGCAAGACGCGCTCCCAGCCTGTGGTTGCACGTCTTACTCGGGGGCTGGATAAGGGGGCTGATTTTCCTCAAATTTTCAATAAAATCTTGCCTCGTCCCGATCTCCTCCCCGTGTTCGGCCACTCTCGCTCGAATTCTGTCCCCGTGTGCTGAAAGTGCATCTAGCCCTTTAGTGGGTTTTGGTGAATTGAGTGACAACACAATTAAAGGTCTAACAAGTTTGATAAGTATATGAAAGGTTAAACAAGAAAAGCAAACTTGATGGTATTCCACACAATGTTGGAATGAAGGTCAAATTGTGTATTGTTGTATTGGAAGATCATGGAAACAATCTAGTTCAAGCAAAAGACAACAATGCAAATGGAATCAATGAAATGACCTCTATGTTGTGGGATATCATAGTATCATGTGAAAGCAAGCATGTTTGGAAAATGGCAAATGAGACATGAGTTGATAGTTATGGATTGGTCTCTATATTGGCTTGCTTTGCATGAACATGAAGAGTTGGATAGTGGACTAGTGTTGATCAAGGATTGAATAATGAATCAATAGTGCATTAGTGAGAAAACACCAAGCAAAGGTCAAACGACATAGGAGACAATGTATATTGGATATAGGATGGTATCTACTTTAGTTTGCTTGTATGGACAAAGATTTGGGAAATCACATTGCATTTATATGATCAAGCTAGAATTTTGAAGATAGAGATTGAAGTGAGTGATAGGAGTGTCAAGCCAAAATAAGGAGGATCTAAGGAATTGTGAATTGGCTTGACCATATTGATGTGGAGTCTCATATATCAAAGCTTGATTGATCTCAACACTCATATCTACAAGATATTCAAGCAAGGATCACAATATTGTAGAAATGGTTTTCAATCGGTGCTTAATATGATATGACTTGAGTATGTCTTGATAGGGTGAAGATAGCAAAGAAAGGACTTCGAGGTACTAAGCAAAGGTGAAGGTCAAGGAGACCGAGGTACTATGGCTAAGGTGAAGAAGAGAGTACTTGCATTGAGTCGAAGTACTAATCGAGCTATGAGGAGTCATATTATGTTGAGGATCAATTTATTAGTGGAAGTGACTTGAAGCCATTGGTTGAATTCATATGTGTTGGAAAGATTCAAGTCACAAGATCTAAGGTGTGTATGCTCAAAGAGATGAGATAATGATGATTGCAAACACATGCTCAAGGTATTACAAGAATGAGGACAATACATTCTATGGTGCAGCCCCAAATTATCAAAGGATGCGGTGACCAACTCAAAAGCATTTAATTTATTTGATGTTTTGAATTTGAGTTTAGGAAATGCCGTACTACAAAGGGGGATGCAATGTGCATGCTTAAATGTGCAACCAAGTGCTCAAATTCCACCAAACATCCTCTCATACCTTGCCCAAACTCCCTGCAAAACAGTTTTTCATTCAGAGCAATTTTGGGCAGTGCAACGGTGTTGTTCCCTTGAGCAGCAGTGCTGCGGTTCAGCAGTGCCGGGCTTAAGTCCAGCAGTGCCGGGCTGTAGCCCAGCAGTGCCGGGACTTGAAGTGTCCGTTGGATAGTAGAGGGTATTTATTTCCCCTCCCTGCTGCCCCAACGGTCATCTCGACCATTCCCTTCCCAGTGCTCATTCAGAAAGCTCTCTCCCTCTCTCTAACTCCATTGGAGCCCCTCAAGCTTCTTCCTTTGATTCCTCTCCAATCCTTTGAGAGATTGAGCCTCCAAACTTCATTAGAGAGCAGCCCAAACTGTTCTTCATTGCCTAGAGCACTTGGTTCACGTTCAAGCCGGTGGATTGCATTCGTTACTCTTGGAGCTTGCTACTAGCCGGCTAGAGCGTGGCCCGTGGAGCTTGCCAACTTGTGTGGCAGCCCCGGGAGGTTTGTAACCATCTCATTGCAGCTAAGAATCACCCCTCACTTCAAGAGTTCACTCTCTTGATTTGAGAACGAGGGAAGGGCAAGCCTTGTGGGGCAAGCCTAAGCCTTGTGTGGCAAACCTCAACAACGTGGACTTAGGCCAGCCTTGGTGGCGACGCTGAACCATGGGATAAATCTTGTGTCACTTGTATATGTGTTATTTGCTTTACTTGCATTTGTCCTCAAGGTGATTTCTAGGGTTTGGTCCCGATCTACTTGGTGGTGCAGCTCCTACCTATTCTAAGAGGTGCTAGAGGTTCCCTACACCTCTAGGAAGGTTTTTATTCAAGCACAATTTCCATTCTAGTTATACTTTTTGAATTGTGCTCAGTTTTGTCCTGGAAGACAGCACTACCGGGCTTTAGAGCAGCAGTGTCGGGCACCCCGGCAGTGCTGGACCCAAGGCGACAGTGCCGGACCTGTGCTGACAGAAAGTTTGCAAGTTTATTTTAAACAGGCCTATTCACCCCTCTCTAGTCCTGCTGGGCGACATCAAGGTCCTTTCACGTGCGAAAACGTTTTTTTGATATTCGCAAGAACACTAGGCTCAACGCCACGCTTACCCTCAAGCGCAAGCAGGGCTCGGCCCGACCCCCGGCCCGGTTCACCCAACGCATCCAGAGATCGGACGAACGCTTACACACCAACATCAACAGGGACGGCCTCCGGGCCCAGGTAAGACAAAGGGATAAGGGCTATAGACGCCCCGATGGCCCACTACGGTCCAGAGATACGGAGGCCAACCCAGCGGGGTTCGAAACGGCCGTCTCAGGATGACAGAGTGAGGGGCGGATAGGAAATGGACACGCTAGCGGTCATCAGCCTGGCAATTGGATGCTAAGGTCATTTCCTGGTTTCGTATTTGAGTCTATTCATTACGGATGATTGGTTCATGGTATTCCACCGGAGGAAGGCACCGAGCCCTTGGGACCCGACGAACAGACCCAGGTACTAGATGAAACCGATTTGGGGTGAGCCACGACATGGGCCACTAGTCGGAACCCTATCGAACGGGAACCAACACGCCACTCAAATTTTCCCGATATCAACTCGACGTTCATCCATGGTTTGTCCACCTCGAGGATAGCATGGTTCGGCTCACATTCCCCCTTCTCGCGGAGAGATGCGCGGGGAACGCATAAAAGACGATATGACCACGAGACACTTTCTCTGCTCCGGGCAGAGACTCAGGGGTTGGCATCGCACTTCACCACGGTTCTCGCAACCAGGTGAAAAAATGCGGACGCATAAGCCTCACACGTCAGATGTCCGCACAGGTAAAAACGACAAACGAACGTCACATTTTTATACGCTAATCCTTGCGAAGGTTACATACTTTTCAGGTGCCACAAGGGCTAGACCAAATTGTCAGACACCAAAACAAATACAAGATGGACTGAAGGGGGATCCCGGCCGAGGGCCAAAGGAAAGGAAAATAGGGCAAGCATCTAACGCCCTGCACACACTGGTAACGTCGCTCCGCGGGCTGCCTATCAGGCGAACGCCCAACGAGCCAACTGCCGCTGTTTCGTCTCCCGGGACGGAACAACGACTGCACAACCGTCACCAAAGACTTGCGTGGTCAGCTGCGCTCCCAGAAAAAGGCATGACGATCTGGTCAAGCATTTTTCTGGGTCACGCTTCGAATGCCGGGCCGAGGAGCACCCACCGGTCTGGCCATACACCCCGCCCTACTCCGGGAGGGCGTTCACCAACACCGAGAGGCATTCAGCGCCACCCCCTCGAAGCTCACCTAGGCATGCAGCACCAGTGTTTACACAGGTGCTACATGATTAGGGAAACCCCGTGCGCGTGCACGGGCGATCGCTTCCTGATCCCTAGGGCTTCGGGGGCGGCGCTGATATGTTCTCGTCCGGATGCGACCAGGCTCGCCAGTCCGCAGGTCCACCGTCTCCCAACGGTGGCGTCTCCACTAGTGGGCCCAAGGAATGCCTGGCTTAGAAAACTGCACGGGCGGACCGCACAGTCTTTAGGCTAGACGCATCCTTGGCCCCCTGCGATGGGAGACGATGAGGGAGCACGACCGTCTCGTGGGACAAGATGATGGGGAAGAACTGCGCACGCCGCAGGACTCCCCCTGATATCCCCCGTCCCACGAGATGGTGGCGCTCCCTACGTAGAACTTCCTCTGAATCCGGTGTCGCTCTCAAAGGGCCGCCTGCATGGGCGGCTCAAGGGACTCTCCGACGAGACCTCGGAAGAAGAATCTAGGGCAAGCCATACTATGAGGATGTGAATCTCCCCACAGGCGGCCGCCCCTATTTATAGATCGCCAGGGCACTCACGCGGCAGCCGTCCCGTGAAGCTACAACGCCCGTCCCCCGGTCAAACCGCATTGTATGACAGTACCCACTTCAAGAGGGCGCGACATGCCCATAAATGACCAAGCAGACGGTAGGCTCAGGGCGCGCCATTCGGAGTTTTGACCACAGAGCGAGTGGTGCTTTGGCACCGCTCCTTAAACGGGGAAAACACGGCACGCCCACTTTTGGGCTACAGGGGGGCGCAGTCAGACCCTGAAACCGACAAACACATCTTTGACCGGTCAATCATCCATACTAGCCGAGAGTCAGCATGGTGCAGTGTCGATTCGTCATTTCAAGACGCGTCAGCCCAAGACCAACAGTGCAACCCGCGTCAGGGCTGGCGTGCAAGCAGAGCTCTGGCTCCGGCGTATAGCGCAGTCCACTTTCCTCCCCCTCGCCTCGTAGGGGTGACGAAGGGTCAACCACTGTACGAGTCTACCGAATAAGCCCTTAGGAGAAAAAAATATTTCTCCTAAGGCCTCGGGGGCTACACCCAGCGGGTGCGCTTGCGCGCACCCACCGGAATCCAAAATCTAACAAAACCACCATAAGCGCTCTCGGAAGCCTCCGGTGTAGTCCTTCACTACATTGCAGGCTCGGGGGCTACTGTCAGATACCTAGAAATAGGGTACCCAATTTACTGCACTCCGCAAAAACAAAATCACCCTCGGGGGCTCTCTGCCCTGTCCGATCCAGGGTGATGTCATCACCCGCGGGGGCTTCTCGCCCCCAAATCAACCAAGAACACTACACTCCCTCGGAGGATCTTCCGCCTCGGCCGAGCTAGGATAACGTCATCTGTGACGCCATCTACCCTCGGGGGCTCCTTCGACTCGCCCAAGCTAGGATGACGTCATCCGTGACGCCGTCTACCCTCGGGGGCTCCTTCGACTCGCCCGAGCTAGGGTAACGTCATCCGTGATGCCATCTACCCTTGGGGGCTCCTTCTACTCGCCCGAGCTAGGGTGACGTCATCCGTGACGCCGTCTACCCTCGGGGGCTCCTTCGACTCGCCCGAGCTAAGGTGACGTCATCCGTGACATCATCTACCCTTGGTGGCTCCTTCGACCCGTCCGAGCCAAGGAGACGTCATCCGTGACGTCCCCTACCCTCGGAGATCTCACCGCCGCCAGCGGCCTGAGACACCCTAGCCCGTATAGTCAAAAGGTCCACAGTGCCCTCCGTCCTCAGGGATGGGGTCCCAAGGCATGAGTCGCCATGCCTACCCTTGTTTCCCCCTGCGGTACAAGGTCCTATGCTGCCTAACCAACGACTTACGTGCACCATAGTTGCACCATACCTCCGACGGACACTTGAACAGGGATTAGGGCGCCATCAGCCCTATATAAAGGAACGCAGGGGTGCCTGGCCTTGTGCGACTAGCCCCCGCCCATGCCCAGGTAAGGGAACAACGGAGTTCCCAGTCTCAAGGCACATGGCTACAACACAACAAGGATGAACAGGACCCGGACATGTGTCTACTGGCGCAATCTTCCTCAGGAAGGAAGGCAGAAAGAAGACAAAGCACTCCCACGGCAGCAGCCCGAGCCGGGCCCACATTCACCTCCCCCTCTCTCTACTGTACTCCTCCATCTCTCCCTACGTATAAAGGGGGCGAATGGGCCTCCAATCTCTCTCTCTCTCGACACCCCGAACTCATTCACGCACACTCATACTCGCATCCACGAGCGCTCTCACCAGAAACAAGAACCTCATACGCACGAGACCTGGGAACGCTCTTCCCTCTCTCACCATTGCTTATAGCTCCCCTCTACGAGTCATCCGCGCTTGGTAACACGACTCCGCAGCAAACTGGACGTTGGGCGTTCGTGCCTGAACCAGTAAAAATCTTTGTGTCCTCCGAGCGTAACCATCCGATCTCCGACACACTTAGAAATTTACTCGTTGGTCGTCTAGACCCCGCCATTTTAGACACCGACAATGCATCTCAAAAATCTGTAAGTCTTTGCATTTTCTCACCCAGTTGTTGAAAGACTCAGAGATGTTATTATTGATGTAGTCTACCTTGCATTGATCAAAGAATTTTCTTCTAATCCACAAGTATGGATGTTTCTCATCTAAGTAAGCAATTGCTTGTGGGCACTTTTCTTGTATTTTCCCCATGTGCCAATTAAACTTCTCAAGAGTGCAAGCCTTGGCAGTCGGCCACATGTTATAATTGAACAAATCACTAGAGTAATGCTTCTTGAAAATTTTCCACAAATGCCTCATGCATTCTCTATGTTCCACACTTGTATAAACATCATCCATAGCCTTACCGAGTCCTTTGCTTGCATCTGTGTTGATAGCCAAACCTGTAGGTGTACCAATAGCAACCTTCAAGTTCTGGATGAACCATGTCCAACTCTCTATGGACTAAGTTTCGATTACACCATAAGCAACCAGAAAAAGGCATTTATTTCCATCTATAGAAACAACAGCTGCCAACTACCCCCTTGACCTTCCTGTGAGCTGAGTAGCATCTATAGCAATATAGGGCCTGCAACCTTGTAAAAACCCATCAATGCATGGTTTGAGGGCAACAAAGAATCTCATGAAACAAACATCCCCATGATGATTTTCTGCATCTAACTCAACAATGCTTCCTGGAATTGCTTTGAGTAGCTCAGTTCTATATGTAGGCAATAAGCCATAACTGGCATCTCACTTGCGAAAAATCAAGTCAAGAGCCATTTCCTTACCCCCTAAATACCTTGTCAGCAAGGAATTTCCATTGCATACTTCTTACATAGCCTACGCTGTAGTTCCATAGGTCCCAAGGTTGAGTCCTCCGTCAAGAAAACAACTACCCTTTTAGCCACCCAATTACTTGATGCCATTGTGTCACCACAGCTATTGACCGAACTGCATATGTGATTGGGCCCGTTCTTCTTAACCTACAAGGGAAACAAGCATGTATTATAACAAGTCTCATATATTACATATAAAAAATAGTACGATGGCGGGAGTACACACTGGAGTGCATCACGTGCACCTGCTAGCTCACTGGAGTGCACACACACACAGCACAGCACAGCACGTCATAGCACACAGCACACACACAGCTCAGCAATCACACACACAGCACATCACACACACACAACACAGCACAGCACACCCACACACATGACAGCACAGCACACCCACACGCACAGCCCACAACACACACACACAACAAGGCATATAAATCTAGCTTATAAATTTTAAAATACGTAAACGAAGGCATATAGCTTGAAGATGAAGGAAGAAAGAATTATTATACCTTGCATCCAATAAATTTCTTACTGGTAGATGCATAAAATGTCCACTCGTAGCCTTGTTCAGCTCTCAAGCACTTGGCTCGAAATCGCTCGTTATCTTTCTTCACTATATGAAAACTGTTGACACCGTTTTTCGACACGTGTCAAATGGGCTAAGGCTTAACTGGTCAATGACCGTTCTCCATCGGTATCGGTAAAGTATGAGCCAATATGGCCGACGGGAGAGTGCTGCAGAAGACCAAGTGTGTAGGCTAGATGATCTTGGCTGACGAAGGTGAAGTCTTGCTGAAGCTAATTGCCAGTAAAAAGTCATTGCCGATGGCCGATGAAGAGTCATTGCTGATTGCCGATGAGAGGTCATTGCCGATTGCCGATGGAGGATGGTTGCCGATTGCCGATAAGGGCTCGTTGATGAAGAGATGCTGACGATTGCCGATCAGGAAAACGTTGCCGATGCCGATAGGCGTAACTTAGCACTTAGCGACAGCAAAGGATTACAAGTGGCCAAAGAAGGAAGGTGCGGATTGAAGGGGTCTGCCGATGGAAGTTTCCATCGAAAGAAAGTATAAGGAAACTGATGTTTTGTACCAGTATTATTATAGTAGTTTGAGTCCGACTCTTGCATGAGTCGTTTATTTTCCTTTAAAATAGGTGTGTTTGCTTGGGAAATAAATATTATTGTCCGGCTCCTGCGCGAGTCAGTTTCCTTTAAAGTAGGAGTTTATTTTAGGAAGGATGTGTGTCGCGTCTTTGTACAACTCTCCGTGCGGGAGTATAAATATATGCCCGAGGGCTATGAAACAGACAATCCAATTCAAAACAAACCAATTTTATCTTATTCTACTTTTTATCGCAATTTACCTTTCTACTGCATTAGTTATAGTCTTCAACGAGTTCTTTCAAGCTTTCGACGGGCTGCATCACCTTGATCTCCGTCAAATTCTTGCTAGTTCCGCGTGGGAGGACCTCTAGGCTTTGGCAATCCGGGCGCATCGCTGTTTGCCTCGTCTAGCTCTACTCTAGTTACCGTTGATCAATCTGAGCCTTGACGTCCGGGCGTATCGCTGTCGTCTCGTTCAACTTGTTCTAATTATCATCCTTGTCGATTGATTGGTCAAATTGACTGGCACGCCTCCGGAATACCGAGCTTTGGGTAATAGCCCGAGGTGTTCACAAATCTGACGCTTTTTGTGTCAACACCTCTTTTGGCATGCCCAGTGGGACTAGATTATACAAATCTATACATTCGGCATGGCTGATCACGCCGATGTCAACCAGAGGAATGTCATTGAAGTGTCTGAGGCCGATCTGAAAGATGATCAGAAGCAGGCCATGGAGCGGGCTATGGAGGAATACAAACAGCTGTATCTCAAATCCTTCAGCCTCAGCAGAAGTGGCGAAGCAATTCAGAAGCAGGATCCGCCGTTGCCACGGCAGGTCACGTACGACGCCAACCCTGGTAAGCTACAAGAGATGGTTAATGCCGCTGTAAGTCAAGCTTTAATTAACCACTCCAGCGTGTTGTCCAATACTGTCTACAATGCTGTCGCACAAACATTCAAAGAAGGACATGCACCGCGATATGTCGGTCCAGCATATCATCAGCCTGGATTGGCATCTACAAGCCCATCGGCGGCCCCAATAGCGTCTTCCACCCCTGTGGAACCGTCTACCGATGTGGCTACATCACCAAGACCGAACCCTGGCGACACTACCAAGTTCAACGCAGATCCAGCCACGTCGGCAACTTCAGGGCCAGCCCCCGCTAACTGGTGGGGATACGGTATGCCTCCGAATCTATATGCTGGCTCTAATCTGGTGCAGGGAGACGGTTCAGCTTGGAGGGACTTTACGGCATCGGCGGCGCAGTCACAGCCGATGGCTCATATGATGCACAACTCTGCGCCTGCTCCAACCATACAAGTGCCATCAGATGATCTCCAAGTAATCCCCAAAATACCCTGATGCCACCATCGGCAAGCTCTGTGCCGATGCAACACATTATAACCACCGACAGTCAATCTCTGGTGGCGAATTCTCAAGCTGGAGCGCCGGTCCCCCAGGGTAATCTGGTGATCAATTGCTTTAGAATTCAAGAGACGCATGCTCCGGTCAGCTATCAGCCATCGGCAAGTCATATGCCGATGCTTTATAATCCTGGATGGGTCAACCAGCCACCAGCTCAGCAGCCTGGCACGCCAATGTATTATTATGGAGGCCCAGCTTACACTCAGGGCGGATCATCGGTACAACAACCGATGAATGTGACAGTTCAGCCGACTCCGCCAAGTATGCCAAATTATCCATCGGTAAGTCAACCGATGCATAGCGTGCAGATGACTGGTGCTGCGCCCGCGACTACTGCACATCTTCAAGAGGCGCATCAGCCGACTCCACCAGTCGACAATCAGCCGATGAGTCGGCAAGAGCAGGACGCGTACTGGGTCGGTAAGATTGCCGAAGTCATGAAAGAGCAATTCGGCATCAGACCCAAGGTCAACACATACTCCTATCGGACTCCGTACCCTCCTGCATATGACTTGATTCCTCTTCCAAATCGGTACAAAGTGCCCGATTTTACCAATTTCTCCGGCCAAGACGACACGTCAACAATGGAGCACATCAACCGCTTCATTATCCAGTGCCCGTTCTCTTCATCGCTGTCCGGATCGGCATTCACATGGTTCATATCGTTGCCTCTAAATTCTATAATTACATGGGCCGATCTGGAGAGGCAATTTCACAAGTACTTCTTTGCTGGCATACATGAGAAGAAGCTTACCGATTTGATCAAAATGAGGCAACGCAACGACGAATCAGTAGAGAGTTTTGTGCAGAGACTGCGGGACGTGAAGAACAAGTGCTACAGTCTGGTGCTTGATGATCGACAACTAGCAGATTTGGCCATCCAGGGGTTACTGCCGCACATCAAGGACAAGTACGCGTCCCAAGAGTTTGAGAGCCTAAGTCACCTGGTGCAGAGGATTGCCGATCAGGATATCAAAGCCTTTGAGCCCAGGAAGACGTGGAACAAGAAGGTGACCTTCATCGGGAAAGAAGAAGATTCCGGATCGGATGAAGAGCTGAGTGTCGATGCGGCTGAATGGGTGAAGGATAAGAAGCTGGTGTCTTGTCCGTTCGACCAAAAGGAGACTGAGAGGTTCACCTTCGACATCACCAAGGCCGATAGGATGTTTGACTTGTTGCTGCAAGAGGGGCGAATCAAGTTGGTGCCCAACCAAGTGATTCCATCGGCCGAAGAGCTCAAGAAGATTAGGTATTGCAAGTGGCATAATGCAACCTCACACAGTACCAATGACTGCAAAGTATTTAGGCAGCAGTTGCAGTCGGAGATCGAGTCTGGGCGTATCAAGTTTGAAAACTCTAAAGTCCAGAAACCGATGAAGATAGATCAGCACCCATTCCCAAACAATATGGTGGAGATCAGTGAAAAGACCAGAGTGCTGACATCGGAAGCCGCCAGAAGGAACTCATCGGTAGATTCTGACTACCAAGTGCCTGAGCACGATGCGAGGAGGTTTGCCGATGACGGAAGGGGTAAGAAGGTTGCCGATGAAGGTAACAGTGCCGACAGGGCCCCTGGAGTTGTGATCATGCACAAACAGCCAAGGCGAAGTCATCGGCAATCACGTGAAGAACGGTATCGGCAAGAAGAAGAGAAGCATCGGGAATGGCTTCAACACAAAGACCACTGGAGGTGTCCCTTCTTCGTTCATTGCTGGGAAGAAGGCATCAAGCTGCCCACTGCCGATAACTGTCCAGAGTGCAATAGGTACTACGCTGCCGATCGGTCAGGTAAGAGACTTTGTTTTGATGATCAGGCACCCAGATACGCCAGGCCGCTCAGAGAAAACAGAACGGCACATGACCGACTGGGGGGCAAGCTCAGTGCCCATGATCGGCTTGGCGGGCGTGTTGACCAGGGGGAGCTGGATGAGATGGCCAATGCTAGAGTACCCGATGAGGAGGTATTCTCCAGAGATCCCAACATCAGAAGAAGTGCCGATGCAAGCAGTGGAAAGCCGTACCAACCTGTCTAGAAGACCAAGCTTCCTCCATGGTGCCCTAAGGGTTTGACTAAAACCCAGAAGAGAAGGATTCATCGCCAGCGCCGCGATGATCTGTGTGACAGTGCAGAACCCTCGGGAGAGAAGCAGTGGAGGCCGAAGCGTAAGGACAGGGGCCCATCGGCAGATATAAATATGGTTGTCATGTTGCCGATGGAGTTCATGGCGCCCGTCAGCGATGATGAAGAGGTTGCCGATATGGCACAATTGGTGCTGGATCCGATGACGGCTATCTTTGAAAAGCCCACCGAAGATGAGAGGCAACACTTGAGGGCTCTGTTTGTTAAAGGCAAAGTGGATGGTCAGCCGATGACCAAGATGTTGGTGGATGGCGGCGCGTCGATCAACATAATGCCTTATGTCGTGTTCAGGAAGCTTGGCAAAGGTGACCAGGACTTAGTTGAGACCGATATGAAGCTCAAGGACTTTGAAGGAAATGTGTCGACCGCCTTGGGAGCCGTGTGTGTTGACTTAACCATCGGCAGTAAGACTTTGCCGACGACATTCTTTGTAATCAGCGGCAAAGACACTTACAACTTGCTCCTCGGAAGGGATTGGATCCATGCTAATTGCTGTGTTCCTTCTACTATGCATCAGAGCCTGGTACAGTGGATCGGGGACAGAATTGAAGTCGTCCGTGGTGAAGCCCCATCTACTGTCGCATCGGCAGAGTTGGACACTTTTGAGCAGACCAGGTGTATATCTGGCGAAGCCTAGGATAAAGAGTTCCTCAAAGTTGCCGATTACCGCATCAAGCCGATCCAAGCAGTCGGTCCTGAGGAGGAGTCTTAATGGATCAGTTCGTCGATGACGGAAAATTGGGGCAGGGCTTCACGTCTGCCGATAACTTGCTCGAGATCGACATCGGCGATGGTAGTGAACCTAGGCCTACTTTTATTAGTGCTAAGTTAGATTCCCAATGTAAGCAATAGTTAACCGATTTGTTGAAAGAGAATAAAGATTGTTTTGCTTGGGATTATACAGAGATGCCTGGTTTAGACCGATCGATAGTTGAACATCAGTTACCCATCAAGTCTGGTTTCCAGCCACATCGGCAACCGGCCCACCGATGCAATCCTACTATCTTACCCGATATTAAGGCTGAGATCACTAAGTTAATCAAAGCTGGATTTATTCGGCAATGCCGATATGCCAATTGGATCTCTAATGTGGTTCCTGTGTATAAAAAGAATGGAAAACTTCGTGTTTGCATTGATTTCAGGAATCTGAATAAGGCTACGCCGATGGATGGCTACCCGATGCCCATCGCCGATCTGCTGATCGATGCTGCTGCTGGGCACCAAATTATTAGCTTCATGGATGGTAATGCTGGGTATAATCAAATATTCATGGCTGAAGAAGACATATCCAAGACTGCTTTCCGATGTCCGGGTCACGTTGGCTTGTTTGAGTGGGTAGTCATGACTTTTGGCTTGAAGAATGCCAGTGCTACTTATCAGAGGGCAATGAATTTTATCTTTCATAAGTATATCGGCACAATAGTTGAAATCTACATTGATGATGTGGTGGTTAAGTCTGGAGACTTCAAAAAGCATCTTGCCGATTTGCGGAAGATATTAGAGTGCACGAGGGAGCATGGGTTAAAGATGAATCCTAACAAGTGCACATTTGGCGTATCGGCAGGGCAGTTTCTGGGTTTCATGGTGCATCAAAGAGGCATTGAAATCGGCAGAAAGTCTATTGATGTAATTAACAAGGTAGTTGCTCCCACAAACAAGACTGAGTTACAGTCTCTGATCGGCAAGATTAATTTCATTAGAAGATTTATATCCAATCTGTCTGGTAAGATTAAGTCTTTTAGCCCTCTGTTAAAGTTGAAAGCCGATCAAGAGTTTATATGGAGAGAAGAGCAGCAGTCAGCCTTAGAAGAGATTAAAAGATACTTGGTAAATCCTCCAGTCTTAGCTCCACCTCAACACGGGAAGCCTTTCAGGTTATATTTGTCTGCCGATGACGGTGTTATTGGATCAGCCTTAATTCAAGAGTTTGAAGGGAAGGAACGTGTAATATATTACCTGAGCAGAAGGTTGGTCGATGCTGAAACCAGGTATTCGGCCATAGAAAGATTGTGCTTATGTTTATACTTCTCTTGCATTAAATTAAGACATTATTTACTATCGGCCGAATGCACTGTTGTCTGCAAAGATGATGTAGTCAAGTACATGCTGTCAATGCTGATTTTGAGTGGACGGATCGGTAAGTGGATTTTGGCACTATCAGAGTTTGACCTAAGGTATGAATCGGCTAATGCTGTTAAGGGTCAGGTGATGGCTGATTTTGTCACTCAGCACTGCAATATGGTGAGCTTTGTTGAGGTTGCTCCTTGGGCTTTATTCTTTGATGGGTCTACATGCAAGGATGGGGCAGGTATCGGTATTCTCTTGATTTCACCCTGAGGACAGAGGTATGAGATTTCGTTGCCGATTGTTGCTACTTCAACAAACAATTAGGCTGAGTACCAGGCTTTACTTAAGGGGTTGGAGTTGCTCAGGGAAGTGCGTGCCGATGCTGTTGAAATCTTCGGTGATTCTATGTTGGTGATTAACCAATTGATCGGGACGTATGAGTGCCGAAGTGAAGTTTTGATTGCTGTTCATGAGCGGTGTTTGCAGTTGTTAAAGGAGTTCAAAGAATACCGCCTTGAGCACATTCCAAGGCTGCATAATGAAGAGGCCAATCGGTTGGCACAGAATGCTTCAGGATATCAGCCGATTCAAGAAATCACGACATCGGTAACAGTTGCCGATGACTGGAAAAAGGAGATTGCCGATTACTTGAGGGATCCATCCAGGAAAGTTGAAAGGCGTCTAAGGTTCCAAGCTACTAAGTATGTGCTCCTTGATAATGAGTTGTATTATCGGACGATTGATGGGGTTTTACTTAGATGTCTTGGCAAAGAGGAATCAAAAGAGTTGATGGGTGAGATCCATGAAGGTGTATGTGGAGCGCATCAATCGGCATTCAAGATGAAGTGATGATTAGGCGGAATGGATATTATTGGCCAACAATCCTTGAAGATTGCTTCAATTATTTCAGAGGGTGCTAGGACTGTCAGAAGTTTGGTAATGTGCAAAGGGCACCTGCATCGGCAATGAATCCTATAATCAAGCCTTGGCCGTTCAGAGGATGGGCTATTGATCTCATCGGCCAAATTTATCCGCCATCGAGAAAGGGGCACAAATTCATACTTGTTGCTACCGATTACTTTACTAAGTGGGTCGAAGCAATCCCCTTGAAGAAGGTGACATCGGCAAACATGGTAGATTTCATTAAGGAGCACATCGTTTACCGATTCGGTATTCCTCAGACTATCACTACCGATCAAGGGACCATGTTCACGTCGGGGGAGTTTGATGACTTTGCTGTTAGCATGGGTTTCAAGGTGTTGAATTCTTCTCCTTATTATGCTCAGGCTAATGGTCAAGCTGAAGTGACTAATAAGGGAGTCATTAAGCTTATAAAACGCAAGATTGAGGAAAACCCTAGAAGGTGGCATGTGGTATTAAACGAAGCTTTATGGTCATATCGGATGGCTTGTCATGGTGCAACCAAGGTCTCGCCGTATCAGTTGGTTTATGGACACGATGCTGTCCTACCTTGGGAAATTAAAACTGGTTCTAGGCGATTATCTTTTCAGGATCAGTTGACGACCGATGATTATATTACTCTGATGAAAGATGAGTTAGAAGATTTGGCAGGGCATCGGTTGAGGGCATTAATTAGTATTGAAGAGAAACAAGAAGAGGGTTGCCCGATGGTATGACAAGAAAGTAAAGATGAAGGAATTTGCCGATGGAGATTTGGTTTGGAAGTTGATTTTACCGATTGGGACTAAGAGCTCCAAATTTGGGAAGTGGTTCCCTAATTGGGAAGGTCCTTATCGGATAAGACAGTCTGCTCTTGGTAATGCGTACATTTTGGAAACTCTCGAAGGAGTGGCGTTTTCTAGGGCGATCAACGGCAAATACTTAAAAAGATATTACCCTAGCATATGGGTAGATGCATAGTGCTCAGTCGAATGCCGATGAAAAGAAAATGAAAACATCGGTAAAAACAAACTGGCATTATATTACAAGTCGAGATCAAGTATCAGGTTACATCCTTGCCGATACAATAGACATTACAGTAAGGAGTGGATAACTGATATCGCACGTAGGCGAATTTGTTCTATTTCATCCATCTCCTTGGCGTCGGCATCGGCAGAGCCCTCAACCGGCTTGATTTTCTTCTTCCATAGGATGGTTTGTCGAGCATTATGGTCTCTTTCTTGCCGCAAATTCCCGATGGAATCGGACAGTTGGGTCTTTTGCTGGTTGGCAGCCGTCAGATCCCCCTCAACCTTTTGCAGCTCCGCCAGTAGCTCCTCCTTCCTTGCCGACAGTCGGGAAATTTCTTGGTCAAGGTTGCCGATGGAGACTTTTGCTTGACCAATTCTTCTGTGCTTCTCATCGGCAAGGTGTTTGAATTTGAGTTTCTCTTCCTCGCTCCTGGCTTGGGCAGTTCTATCGGCAATGCGATGAATGAGCCTCTGGTACTGGATCTGTTTGATGTCGATAGAGGCTGCCTGGAGAAGGGTTTCTGCTGCATCGGCAGAAAGATAGCCTTGGATATCCTTGAATATAATCCTTGCCGCCGATGAGTCCTAAACAAGTTGAGATGTCTCTTGCAGTAGTAAGGAGAGCAGTTCTTCAAGTCTGGACTTAATTTCTGCCGATAGAGTGGGGACGGAGCTTTCCTCTTCATCGTCATCGGGGACGTTGACGGCAAAGGAAAATAGGCTGTCCTCTTGAAGGCGGCCTTAGCATTCATCTTCGTTCTGAAGGTTTAAGCTGTAGGAGAAGAGGCTGTCCGGAGAATCTTGGGCCTGAAAACAGAGGTTAGAGTTTGCCGATCGAAAAATTGTACTGTGAGCTTTAGGATGATTAACTTACCGTCTTGAAGCGGATCTCCTTCCTGGGACTTGGTATGCCGGACGGTCCAGCTTCATCATGGACGACAGCCGCAGATGCCGATGATTGGGCCGGAGAAGCAGTCGGTGCCATCGGTACTGGTGGTGCTATCATCGGCGCTGTTTCTGACGTAGCGGCTGGTTCACGTGGCGGCGATGCTGCTCTCTCATCGGCTAATGGTGCCGATGCTGATGCTACCTCCACTGCTACGGCGGGTGTTGTTTCCTCATTGAGCCCAGCCGGTACCGATGCCGATGCCACTTTGGTTGTCGCAGCAGCTGCTATCTCATGGCTGGGGACATCATCCATCGGTTGATCAGGCGCAGAAGCCGATGAAGGTTCTGCAGATGACCCGCCGGCAGTTGGTGCGATTGGGACCAGAGGCAGTCCTGCTGGCGGCGCATCGGCAGCTGATGGCACAGTCGGAGCCAATGGTGGAGGGGAAGCCAGCCTCAGGCGCCTCTTTTTCATCGGCGCGGCAGCAGGGGAGCCGACCCGTTTGGATGAAGACCGGGGGGCATCGGCAGCCGGGCTAGAAGGCGTTTGCCTGTTTGAAGCAGAAGCCGATGACCATAGTGCCTGAAAATACAAAGCGAGTTATACAAGATAAATGTTGCCGATGAAACAAGATGTAATCGGTATAAGTAAAGATGAGTTTACTGCATAAATTTGCGTCAAGGCAATAGCGGCAGCCGATGTAGCCTGAGCTTTTGTAGGTGTCGGCGTGGGTACCTGTTGAGGCGTGAAAGCAGCCAACGTCGGAGCTTTGGTGCCGATGATAGATATGGGGCCCATTATCCGCAGATTAAAGGGTCTACCACTGTTACTCATTGTGGGAACAGGATCATCGGCCTGTCAGACGCAAAAGAGTTTAGGTGCTGATACCGATGACAAAAATAAAGTATTAAAAGTATATCAGATAGCAGACTTACTGCGTCATCGGGGATGATGTAATCAACGTCAATCAGGTGCCGATAATAGTGCGAAGACTTGGCGAGTAATTGGCACTTCCACTCTTGCCACCAAGACTTGAACTCGTTGGTGATGAAGGAGATTGGCGACCAGGAGGACAAGTCAAGGTCTGATAGATCGGCATCGGCAGGAAGGCTGATGACTTTATTCCAGTCTAGATTACTGGAGATTGTCTACCTAGGTCCTACTACCTTGGAGAAGCAGAGCTTGATCGGCAGTTGGCCAAATGCCAGTTGTCTCGCTGCTGCCGATGGGTAGTAAAACTCATAGGATGGTGAAGCATTCTTCCCAGATCCAAAGATATTCACTGGGATAACTCGGGGAGTGATGCTGGCTCTCATGATTGCTTGGTTCTCAGGCAAGCTCATGTTAGACAAGTTGAACAGCAACGGAAATTGGTTGTGTTCATCAAGATATGGCCACCAGGCCCGTTGTAGAACTTCTGGAAATAGTAGCCGAAGTGCTCCGCGTCGGTATCGGTACCTGGCAGCACTATGATAGCCTCTCCAAAGTTAAGCGGAGTGCGAGTTGCCGATTCGTCATCGTCGTATCGGTAATCTTCTGATATCTCCCTTGGGAATTGTTGGGCAAACAGATCAAACTCGAGAGCCTTGTGCATGTGTGCATTCAGCCATAGATTGACAAACCACCAAGGGCCTCCAAGATTGCCGATGGGTTCTCCTAGCAGTAGCTTCTGGGACACTTGATGCAGCAATCGGTATACTGATCCAAGAAGGTATCTGCCTAAGGGAAGCCTTGTTCCATCAGCAAGTAGCTCGGCCGCTGGAAGGTGCATAGTGGTCGGACCGATGGTTTTGCCACAGAAAATGAATTTTTCCAACCACATGTTTAAAAAGATGGCGTGCTCCCGTTGAGTTACCGATGTTCTGGGTGTTCACCTTATGCTCAGCTTTCCTGTTGAAAAGGCTAAGCGTATCGGTAGAGGTGATGTCCAAGCCGGTCAGCATATAGACATCGGCAAGGGTTGGGGTAGCCGGTCCATGCCTGAAGAGGAAAGCGTCCATACTGTCGGACCAGAAGTATGAGGCTGCCATCATCAAGTTTTCGTTCTTCTCCATATCGGCAATTGAGAGCCTAATGCACTGATCCAAGTTACGCTCCTGCCAGTACACTTGCTGTGATCTGGCCAATCTCAAGTACCAGTTCTTCCATCCTTTAGTGTGCTTGGGCCATGAGCGGAATGTGTCCTTCCACAGTCCTAGATCAAAGCTCTCGGATCTAAGCGGTACCCGGTTGATTTCTGCGTTAATGATGAAGGTGGGGTCTGGATTGCCCATTGGACCTAGGCAGCTGAGGTTGGAACCGGCGAGGGGAATCACTACCTTATTGTACAGTTCCTAGGGTTCGAAGAAGGAGGGACGAATCAGAAAAAGGATGGGGATAAAACCAAGTTTTTGCGGCGAAAAGAACCATGCAGAGAGGTTGAATTGAATGGAGGATGAGTCTTACCTTCGGGATGTCAACTTGGATCGCCATTTGGAGTCAGAGGGATGCTTGGTTCGTCCTTGGATCACGAAGGAGTACTATTGCTCGAGCCTGTGTTCTTCAGAGCGGCCGGAGGTTGAAGACGAAGGCAGGAAGGTGAAAGTAAAAATGGGCTCGGGTAAAAAGGACGGTGTGGATCCCAGTAACTTTTATAAGCCTGTTCAGGGGTATTTTGGGGTTCTGTTTCACACTGTGCAGGAATGTGGAGAGGCCCGCGGTAGATACGCGCGGTGATCGAGGTGGTCTGTAACTATTTGTGCTACAATCGAGGGATTTTATTATTAAATTGCAGTTCCACACGCGAGGATCGAGGAAACCGTACGCCTATCTCGGGGGTAACGGCTACAGCAATGGCTACAGTGGAGAGAATTTCGGCACGTAAAGTTATAAGTTCCGAAACTGGGGGCCATGTGTTGACACCGTTTTTCGACACATGTCAAATGGGCTAAGGTTTGACTGGTCAATGACCGTTCTCCATCGGCATCGGTAAAGTATGAGCCAATATGGCCGACGGGAGAGTGCTGGAGAAGACCAAGTGTGTAGGCTAGATGATCTTGGCCGACGAAGGTGAAGTCTTGCTGAAGCTAATTGCTAGTAAAAAGTCATTGCCGATGGCCGATGAAGAGTCATTGCTGATTGCCGATGAGAGGTCATTGCCGATTGCCGATGGAGGATGGTTGCCGATTGCCGATAAGGGCTCGTTGATGAAGAGATGCTGACGATTGCCGATCAGGAAAACGTTGCCGATGCCGATGGGCGTAACTTAGCACTTAGCGACAGCAAAGGATTACAAGTGGCCAAAGAAGGAAGGTGCGGATTGAAGGGGTCTGCCGATGGAAGTTTCCATCGAAAGGAAGTATAAGGAAACTGATGTTTTGTACCAGTATTATTATAGTAGTTTGAGTCCGACTCTTGCATGAGTCGTTTATTTTCCTTTAAAATAGGTGTGTTTGCTTGGGAAATAAATATTATTGTCCGGCTCCTGCGCGAGTCAGTTTCCTTTAAAGTAGGAGTTTGTTTTAGGAAGGATGTGTGTCGCGTCTTTGTACAACTCTCCGTGCGGGAGTATAAATATATGCCCGAGGGCTATGAAACAGACAATCCAATTCAAAACAAAGCAATTTTATCTCATTCTACTTTTTATCGCAATTTACCTTTCTACTGCATTAGTTATAGTCTTCAATGAGTTCTTTCAAGCTTTCGACGGGCTGCATCACCTTGATCTCCATCAAATTCTTGCTAGTTCCGCATGGGAGTACCTCTAGGCTTTGGCAATCCGGGCGCATCGCTGTTTGCCTCTTCTAGCTCTGCTCTAGTTACCCTTGATCAATCTGAGCCTTGACGTCTGGGCGTATCGTTGTCGTCTCGTTCAGCTTGTTCTAGTTATCATCCTTGTCGATTGATTGGTCAAATCGACTGGCACACCTCCGGAATGCCGAGCTTTGGGTAATAGCCCGAGGTGTTCACAGATCTGACACTTTTTGTGTCAACAAAAACCATAATCATTCAAGATTTCACGTTGGGTCAACGATGATTTGCACCGATTCACATCAGGAAACACATAACCAATATCAACACATGGAGCATCAACATCATAAGAAAAAACAGGAACATCATCAATGTCATCTTCATCAACTATTTCATGATCAGGTTCATACTCAGGATCAGAGCAGTCAGAGGCAGAAGATGCAGCCAATTCAGAGTCATAGCTGCTATCACTCAGTACATCATCATAGCCATCTCCCATATGCGACTTCTTGTCTTACTTGGCAGGCTCATTTGTAGGTTGAGTGGGTTGTGTTGGATGTATAAATGGATCCAAGTCAATAGGTGGAGTATTTGGAGTAAGAGTAGACAAGTTTCGGACAATAGGGTGAAGCTTGCGTTTGGTGGGTGAGGACTGCAATGGCCCTTCAAAGTCATTAACTTGACCAACAATATGGACTTCCCCATTGTATTTGTTTATCTCAAACCACTCTAACAGTTGTTTGTCAGTTGTAATCTCAATAGAATCATCCTCCAATGCCCGCCACAAACAAATGTATTGCTTTGAACCACAGACAAAGCTTTCAGCAATGAAATCTACAAACTACAGTAAGTTATAGTCATGTCTGTCAATAATTGTAGTCAAGGTTTCTCGCTTTCTATATGTCTTTGGACCCCCATCCAGCAAGCTCCAATGTGCCCGAACTAAAACATGCAGTTTTATGTGGTTGTCATTTGGCCTACAAACCATAGCATGCTTGATAAGCCGACTCATCCTACAAAGCTATGCTCCTACTGTACAAAGGATAAAGTTCAAGAAACTTACCCAATCAGTTCCATGTTTGAAGTGTTGCTGGACCTGCTCGCCGTCGCGAGAGAATGCACTATCGGGCCTGCCCGCCACTCGCGCTCATGCAGGTCGCCCGCGCCTGCGCCTGGAGCATCCGTGCTCGCGCTCCGAGCAGCGCTGGCAGCCCGTGCCCCGCGCCCCGCGTCGGTCGTGCGCCCCCCGCATCCCACACTCGCGCTGGCTGCACGGTCGCCGCGCCCCGCGCCGGCTTCCCACGCTCCGAGGTCCCGTGCAGGTTCATCAACAACCCTTGTACTGTGTAACCCCTAGTGTATTCTTCCATCAATGTACTGCTTGGGCTGGCGAATGTCATGTTGAAGGCAAGGAGGGGTCGATCTGGAAACTGAGCAACAATAGCGAGTTCAGACGAGGTAGCCGTAGACGATCCTAGATGGAGAATCTACATAGGAGCGAGCGCATGCATGGGGACCCAACTCTCGGATCCAGCTGTGGTGTGGACGTCGGTGTCGCAGAGAGGTGTGGCGTGGTGGGCGTCGTAGACGATCCCGAAGCAGTGGGTGATGCAGGCGTGTTGTCGAGTGAGCCCGCCACATGACCCCTGGAGCTAGCAGACGAGGAGGACAGATCCGCCGCAGATCCTGAAGCAGACGTGTCTGCGCTGGTTGCCGTCGTTGTGTCAGCAACATGCGAATCCTCCTGCTCGAGGGTGCTGCTTCCGCCTGACGGGGAACACATGAAATATGGCGTTGCTATTGTTGTTTGTGACCGGATTGGAGCACCGTTTTTGCTCGCGCGTGTACCTATTGCAACCACAGACATGCCAGAGCTTGGCAAAACATTAGTAGAGGCAGGAGAAAGCGTGCATTGATCAGGTACATGTGAATTCCCAGGGCTAGTGGATGAATTTAGGAGGATATTGGGTAGAAGCTCGACTTCTTTTCAATGTAGGGCACCATCATTGGGATGGAGAGAGACAAAGGGAAAAAAGTTCTGATCAAGCACCATGTCACGGGAAATATAGAAGCTTCCTTGCTTAGGATCTAGGAATTTATACCCTTTGTGTAAGTTACTATAGCCAAGGAATACACACTGTTTGGAACGAAACTCAAGTTTACGAGCATGGTAAGGGCGGAAGTTCGGCCAAACCGCCCAACTAAAGACACGAAGGTGGTGATGATCTGGTTTGTTTCCAAAAAGACGTGCAAACGGTGTGTCATGGTTAATTACTTTGGATGATAATATGTTGATGAGATGCACGGAAGTCGTAAAGGACTCATCCCAAAATTTTAGGGGTAGAGAGTCGTGAGCAAGGAGAGTAAGATCGACCTCCACAATGTGGCGGTGTTTACGCTTGGTAGATCCATTCTGCTGGTCTGCGTGAGGACAAGACATGTGATGAGCAATGCCAATGCGAGTAAAGAAGGAATTAAGAGTTTGATATTCACCCCCAATATGTTTGGACGGCTAGAATTTAACGATCAAATTGGCATTTCAAAAGACTTTGAAAGTTATAAAAGCATTGAAAAACTTTAGACTTATGATGAATCAAATAAAGCCAAGTGAAATTGTTATAATCATCGATAAAAGAAACATAATAGGCAAAGCATCCAGCAGATGTGGGGGCAGGACCCCAAACACTAGAGAAAATGAGGTCCCTAGGACCTTTTGACACACTAACAGACTTTGGGTCAGGCAATTGATGACTTTTGCCTTGTTGACATGCATCACAGACTCTATCTTTATTGGACTTAGGAGAAAAAGGAAGCTTATGACGATCTAGAACTAGCTTTACGACTCTGGAAGAAGCATGTCCTAGCCAGTGGTGTCATACGGAGATAGATGGCTTGACGACACTGAAGGCTTGTTTATTTGGAGACAAACACAGAGTGAATGATGCATGCAACGGGTAGATCCCTTTTTCACATCTGCCTTTGTGGAGGGTCCTCCTCGTTTGCTGTTCCTTGATCAAAAAGTTGATGACTTCTATTTGTATTAATTTGGTGCATCACTTGCATCCAGCAACAAAGCTTACAAGACTGCATGGAAGAACTCTCGGGTATATATATTAATTAGTATTCAATTGGATTGTGAGAGTTTGTGAAATTTTGTGGTGATGTGTGTAAATTTACATTATTATATTGCGATGTGATAATATTTAATATTAGCTTTGCATATAAATCATGTAATATTATATAAATCATGTAATATTAGCTTCCCATGTAATTTTAGCAAAGTCATCTTTCCATTTTTCATATTCTATATTCATACGTTTCCAACTCAGCACCAAACTCTATTCAAGGTAATCATACCCGACCAAAAGATGAGTATCCTAATGAGAAGAAGAGGCAAAGGGATAGAGAACGGTATGCAACAATGTCTGATGAAAAGACGAGTGAAATAAACAAAGAAGCACCACGAGAGGTATAAGATGATTAGCCAAGGTTGTGTTCATCTTGATAACGACATGGTGGTTCATGCAACATGTATGGTGTGTTGCTAAGTATCACTTTAACCATCAATGACTACGATTATCGTGGTAACATAGTTTCCTTATTATATGGATCAATTAATATTATATGAATTAAAAAAACACTCGGCAAAGCCCTCAGCTCAACACTTGGCAAAGAGCTGGTTTCCGGTAGTATACCACAAAATCACAACCTCATGTGTACCCGCAAAAATTATTACTACTACATAAAGAGCACTCATGTTACACTTTCCCGACATGACTTGGTCCAAAGTCTAGTCACAATACCCTGTCTAGGTGAGCATGTCACATCCTTGTTGTTCTGGTTCTCATCTGGTGGAGCTGTCACACACTACTACGGATTTTCATATCAGTGCCGGCCTATCACTGCCGGGTCTGGCAAAACCGACAGTGATGAATCTTCACTGCCGGTTCCAGCCACGAACCGATAGTGAAGGTCTTCATCACTATCGGTTCGTAATTTGAAAAATCAGATTTGTAAATTGATTGTTTGAGCCACTAAACGAATTCAAATGAAAAAGTTGTGAACTACAAAATTTCATAACTTTTTGAGATCTACAACTTTCATGTAGCAAGGTTTTTCATCCGAGATCGTTTACAAAAATTTTAATTTCAAATTTGACACATTCGAACGTATTTTTCAGCCACTAAACGATTTCAAATGAGAAAGTTTTGAACTACAAAGCTTCATAACTCTTCGAGATCTACAACTTTAATGTACAAAGTTTTTCCATCCGAGGTCGTTTATAAAAATAAAAAAGTCAACTCTATAGGTATATCAGTGTCGGTTCCAGCCACGAACCGGCACTGAAGCTCATCATCACTGCCGGTTCGTGGCTGGAACCGGCAGTGATATCATGACCACTTTCACTGCCGGTTTCAGCCACGAACCGATAGTGATGATGAGCTTCAGTGCCGGTTCGTGGCTGGAACCGACACTAATGTACCTGTACACATTTTTTTGATTTTTGTAAACTATCTTTAATGGAAAAACTTTGTACATGAAAGTTGTAGATCTCGAAAAGTTATGAAACTTTGTAGTTTATAACGTTTTCATTTAAAATCGTTTAGTGGCCGAAAAATACGTTTGAATATGTCAAATTTAAAATTCAAATTTTTGTAAACGACCTCGGATGAAAAAACTTGCTACATGAAAGTTGTAGATCTCGAAGAGTTATGAAACTTTTTAGTTCACAAAGTTTTCATTTGAATTCGTTTAGTGGCTCAAACAATCATTTTACACTCGGTTTAGTATAGAATATGAGGAAGGACTAACGAATCTAGACACAAATGAGTCATGGGTGGAGTGGTAGAGGAGGTACCGCGTGAGGGTGATGTCTTAGGTTCGAATCCCGGCAAGACCGTTCACGAATTTTATGCGAAAAAAATGCGCGACTTTAAATATTTTTTTTTCGATTTTAAAAACACGATTTTGTTCTGGACATCCATCACTGTCGGTTCGTAACAAACCGGCAGTGATGTTGATGTTCCACATCACTGTCGGTTTGGCATAATCGGCAATGATGTGCACCCTCATCACTGCCGAAAGCTCAGTGCCGTTTCAAAATCCGGCAGTGATAGGGGATTTTGAACCGACACTGATTACGCTTTCTGTAGTAGTGACATGTACTCACGGGGTCACTAAAACCAATTACTGTTAACGGAATGATACACAACCTTTCAGAATTTGTGTTCTATAGCAATACATAATTTGACCCAAATGGAATGTTGTGCCTCATATATAGGTTTGAAGCCACAAGGCAGCAATGCCAGTAAAGTGAATCGCAACAAATTGAGCTCAAAGATGCAAAGGATCGGAACATGAAACATGGCAAAGTATTTTTCAGCTTCACCTCTCAAACCTTAGGATGTTCACCATCAAACTTTGGAATATCTATTTTTGGTGGTCCATATTCCTTCCAGTTACAAGAAACTTGTTAATCTGTGACGCTCAATCCCTGACGATATATGAAAACCGTCACAGATTCTTTAAAAATCTGTGACGGTTTTCAGATATCGTCACAGATTTAGCATCATGTTGAAATATGTGACAATTTCCAGATTAATACTTGAATATAAATCATGACAGATTGAGGAACTAGAATAAGCATGTGTTGCATACTAACATGATTAAACCACATATCACATAGCATGTTCAAGTTAACTAGCATAAACATGGCTAGTATACTAGATAGATTGGACAATATGAATGATAAGATTAGATCACGAGGTTTATACCTACTAGTTGTAGAAGTAGTAGATTGCGGTGAAGACGGCGAAGATGCAGGTGTCGATGGAGCAACATTCAGGTTGTTAAAGATGATGTCGATGTCGATCAGCGGAGGCGGTAGACTTCGGTTTAGCTGACGACGAATACGCCGGGATGTAGCACCGCCTGACTTGGACAGCAGACGACCCGTCGTGAAGATTGGGAGCAGTCCGCGCGAAGAGCGCTTCCCAAAAACCATATTCGCCTTCTCCCGCTGCAGGATCACGAAGACGAGGGTTCCGAAGACCTGCTCGCCCGGTCGCCGGTGCACGCCGACGATCGGACTGGAGTAGCTATGGTGGCGCAACAGCGAGAAGATGTAGAAACTCTAGCTCTTAATTTTATGATTTATTGGCGTGACCGATAGTCTAGTTATATAGTCCGGTCCAACCAATACCTCCACTTCCACAAGCAAGGTGGTACTAAATAGTTCCCACATCCCCTCTTGCTTTCATGCATGGGCCTTTGAGATTTATTAGGAATTTCTAAATTTGTTATTGGGCCAAGCCCATATAAATTCCAACAATCCCCCACCAGATCTCAAATACCCATTTAGAGATTTGCCTGTTCTCGCTTTTGTTTGATATACCAGTGTTTTGACAGAGACTGTGAAGTTGAACTTCTGCCTAGAACCTCAAGTTACACTCATCCACAACTTGAACAATGGACTACGCCTTGAATTGCAAGTTTTGTGCGAATGAGCTTTACCCAAAGCCAAACTAGTACCTGACCACCAATAGCCTTACTCCGTGAGTTGAGCATATACGTCGTACTCTGTGGTCTCTTAATGAGTTTACTAGAGACTACCCAAGTCTCATAGACTGTGACGTTTTAACAATCGAACTCATATAGGTATGTTATTTCAAGAATGCTATGTAGGACAACATCTTCGCTAATGAAAGCCAATAGAACATATTAAGGCATTTAGCCAACCTACCATACAGTGCCTCATTGCTTTTGAGAGTATTTGCATCTTCACTTAGAGAGGGTTTATAGTTATACTCTCCTCAGTTTATCAATAACTTATTCTTCCCAGATCCTTAGTCACGGGATCTCCGATCAAAAAGGTTGGGTTACTACTACTGCAAACTCACATGGGTCTCATACCCATCTCCCTTGATGCAATTTCTATCACATTCCGAAAGGGATCTGCCAGGTTTTTGTCGGTTTGGACATAAGCCACAGTTATTATTCCGGAATTTCTCAGCTTCCTGACAGACTTCAAATGTCTTTTAACGTGTCTTGTTGACTTCACATTATCCTTTGCACTATTCACTTTAGTGATCACTGTTTGATTATCACAGTTCATAAGGATAGTCGGTATTGGTTTTTCAACCACCGGCAGGTCACACAAGAGCTCACGCAGCCACTCTGCCTTTGCAGATGCTGTATCTAAAGCAGTAAGTTCTACTTCCATAGTTGACTTAGTCAAAATAGTCTGTTTACAAGACCTCCATGACACTATGCCACCTCCAAGAGTAAAAACATACTCACTAGTGGCATAGATTTGATAAATATCAGAAATCCAGTTCGCATCACTATATCCCTCTAGCACAGCTGGGTGCCCAGAATAGTGAATCCCAAAACTCATTGTACCTTTAAGATAGCGCAAGACCCTTTCAAGTACATTCCAATGATTATCACCCGGGTTGGACATGTACCTACTCAATTTGCACACAGCAAAAGAGATATCTGGCCTAGTTGCGCTAGCTAGATACATGAGTGAACCGACAATTTGAGAATATCTCAACTGATCATTAGCACTCTTTTTGTTCTTTCTTAGTGTCACACTAGGATCATAAGGTGTTGGAGAAGGCTGCTATCCATAAAGCCAAATCGGCTTAAAAGCTTTTCAACATAGTGTGATTGCGACAAAGTAATCCCACTATCTTCCTTAATCGGCTTGATGTTTAGAATTACATCAGCTTCTCCTAGATCTTTCATGTCAAAACTCTTTGACAGAAAGGACTTGACTTCATTTATGACATCAATATTTGTACCAAAGATTAAAATATCATCAACATATAAGCATAGAATAACAGATTGTCCCCCACAATGTCGATAGTACACACACCTATCGGCCTCATTAACAGCAAACCCGCACTAGTTAAAGTAGTGTCAAACTTCTCATGCCATTGTTTAGGTGCTTGTTTCAAGCCATACAATGATTTCAATAACTTACACACCTTTTGCTCTTCACCTTTTACTACAAACCCATCAGGCTGATCCATATAAATCTCCTCATCCAACTCTCCATTAAGAAAGGTTGTCTTCACGTCCATTTGATGAACGAGAAGACCATATGAGGTAGCCAAGGAAAGTAGAACTCAAATAGTGGTCATTCTAGCAACAGGTGAATAAGTATCAAAGAAATCCTCGCCTTCCTTTTGAGTATAACCCTTAGCCACAAGTCGGACCTTGTACTTATCAATAGTACCATCAGGTCTCAGCTTCTTCTTGAACACCCACTTACAACCAATGGGTTTAGAACCAAATGGCAATTCAGATAACTCCCAAGCTCCATTAGAAAGAATTGAGTCTATCTCGCTACGAACAACTTATTTCCAATCATCTGCATCTGGTGATGCATATGCCTCTATGATAGAAGTGGGAGTATCGTCCACAAGGTACACAATGAAATCATCACCAAAAGATTTTGCAATCCTTTGTCTCTTGTTCCTCACAGGAACTTCATTATCATCCTCCTCTAAGACTTCTTCAAGTGGTTGTTCAAAAGACTCAACAGGATGCTCGATAGGTATAGTAAAAACAGGGGCTAATTCAGTAGAAAATTTAGCATTGCTATGCATATCTTTCATAGGAAATATATTCTCAAAAAATACAGCATCACGAGATTCAAAGATTGTATCTACATGCATATCAAGAACTTCAGATTTTACTACTAAAAATCTATAAGCAATGCTATGGTGATCATATCCTAGAAAGACACAGTCCACAATCTTCGGCCCAAGCTTACACTTCTTAGAAATTGGAACATTGACTTTCGCCAAACATCCCCACGTGCGCAAGTATGAAAGTGATGGTTTCCTACCAACCCATATCTCATATGAAGTTGTTTCTTTATTTCTGTTTGGAATTCTATTCAGGACATGACTCGCAGTCAATAAAGCTTCCCCCCACCATGCCTTAGATAGTCCAGCAGTGTCTAACATGGCGTTCACCAAGTCAGTCAACGTGCGATTTTTCCTCTCGGCAACCCCGTTTGATTCGGGTGAATAGGGAGTTGTCCTCTCATGAATAATATCATGTTCCACACAGAACTCATCAAATAGTATGGAAAAATATTCACCACCACGATCAAACCTTAGATGTTTAATCTTTCTCTCTAACTGATTTTCAACTTCAGCCTTATAGATTTTAAAGTAGTCTAGCGATTCATCTTTAGTTTTTAGCAAGCAAAATCTAGTTGCATCATCAATTAAAGTCATGAAATATTTATTTCCACCTTTTGTCAACACACCATTCATCTCGCAAAGATCAGAATGTATGAGTTCAAGAGGCGCTAAGTTTCTCTCCTCCGCTGCCTTATGAGGCTTGCACATAACTATGGCACTTAGAACCTTTGGCAATAGTGAAATATGGAATTAAACTCAAGCTAGATAAACATGACATCAAGCCAAAATTCACATGACATAAACGAGAATGCCAAACACTTGAATTATCATTAATGGTGCCACAAATATGATTAACTCACTTATTACTAAAATCTGCCAAAGATAAGCGGAACAAGCCCCCGCATTCATAGCCTTTACCAATAAATTGCCCATGCTTGGACATAACTACTTTATTGGACTCTAATACTACTTTAATCCCATCTCTCAAAAGAAGGGATACGCTAACAAGGTTCTTGCGAATAGTAGGGACATGCTGCACGTTCTTCAATTGTACGATCTTCCCCGAAGTAAACTTCAGATCTACCGTGCCAACACCACGAACAGAAGCATGTGACTCATTCCCCATTAGGACGGAGGAACCTTGGAGCCCCTGGTAAGAAGAAAACAAAGAGATATCAGCATACACGTGAATATTAGCATCTGTATCAACCCACCAACTTGGTGATTGAAAAACTGATAGTACAGTAGGGAAATTACCATACCCGTCATCAGTTTTGCTAGTAGTCACGAGGTTGACCTTCTTTTTCTCTTTTCGGTCCGCTTGTTCCGGACAGTCTTTAGCAAAATGACCAAGCTCTCCACAGGTGAAGCAAGGCATCTCAGCTTTGTCTTTCTTCTTCTTCTTGAAGGGAGTAGTTGATTTGGCATTGAAAAGCTTAACCTTTACTTTGTTCTTGCCATGGTTTCTCTGGACAAAGTGGGAACTAGCTATATCCTCGTTCCCCTTCTCAGTGTTATCTTTAGCCCGAGCCTTCTTTTCAACATCAAGAGATGCTATCAGGTTTTCAACTGATATTTTCTGTCTCTTGTGTTTAAGACTTGTGGCGAATTTCCTCCATGAAGAAGGCAACTTTGCAATAATGCAACCAGCCACAAATTCATCGGGTATAACACACTTAAGGAGCTCAAGTTCCTTTTCCATGCGCTGCACCTCATGAGCTTGCTCGACTATAGATTTGTTTCCAACCATCTTATAGTCATGGAAGCTCTCCATGAGATATAGCTCTTTGCCTGCATCCGAAGCTCCATAGGTGGAGTTCAGATAGTTCCATAGAGACTGTGCATCTTCATAGTGCATGAGGGCATCATAGATATGATCCGACACCACAATACGCACAGCTCCCATAAAGATTTTATTAGCTTCCTGGTATTTTCTCTGATCTTCATCATAGATATTACTCTCGGGCAAGCCATCTTTGACCCAGAAAACTTTCATGACAGTAAGCCAATCTGTGACCCTGACGGACCACCTCTTAAAGTTTGCACCATTAAACTTTTCTGGCTTCAACGCGTCAACAAAACTAGCCATAGATAATTCTGGAAATCTATAATAAGGTTTTTGGATTGTTGAAATATGTGACAATTTCCAGATTAATACCAGAATATAAATCATGAAAGATTGAGAAACTAGAATAAGCATGTACTGCATACTAACATGATTAAACCACATATCACATAGCATGTTCAAGTTAACTAGCATAAACATGGCTTGTATACTAGATAAATTGGACAATATGAACGATAAGATTAGATCACGAGGTTTATACCTACTAGTTGTAGAAGTAGTAGATTGCGGTGAAGACGTCGAAGATGCAGGTGTCGATGGAGCAACGTTCAGGTTGTTAAAGATAATGTCGATGTCATCTATGTCGATCAGCGGCGGCGGTAGACTTCGGTTCAGCTGACGACGAATACGCCGGGACGTAGCACCGCCTGACTTGGACGGAAGACGAACCGTCGTGAAGATTGTGAGCAGTCGCGCGAAGAGCGCCTCCCAAAAACCTTATTCGTCTTCTCCCACTGTAGGATCACGAAGACGAGAGTTCCGGAGACCTACTCACCCGGTCGCCGGTGCATGCCGACGATCGGACTGGAGTAGCTATGGTGGCGCAACAGCGAGAAGAGGTAGAAACTCTAGCTCTTAATTTTATGATTTATTGGCGTGACCGATAGTCTAGTTATATAGTCCGGTCCAACCAATATATCCACTTCCACAAGTAAGATGGTACTAAATAGTTCCTACATCCTCTCTTGCTTTCATGCATGAGCCTTTGAGATTTATTAGGAATTTCTGAATTTGTTATTGAGCCAAGCCCATATAAATTCCAACACGTCACAGGTTAACAAGTTTAATGTATATGGCAGTCTCTGTTTCGCATCTCCTAGCTGGCTTCAACAACGCACGACAGGTGAATAAGGAGGCATGGGAGGACACCAATCGGTGGACACGCAGGAGATAGATGGCGTTGTCGGGCAGCAAGCCAGAAGCCAAGAAGCCACGCAGCTGCTTTGATGTGTTGTGACCTCTTAAGGCAAGTTGCCAACTATTAGGGTGACTAAGAGTAAGTATTATAAGGGATCGTAAGCAGGTGGAGAAGAGAGGAGAGAAGTGGACTATAACCTTATCTGCTACTGAGACCCATCGATAACAATATAATATTCAGCTGGTGGTGCCGTGCGGTGAATATGCGACCCATCGATCATTACGCAGTTATCCGCTACTGAGACTGAGAGCATATATCATGTTTCTTTAGGTAGTGGCTTCTGGCTTATGGGCTTATGGCTAGGCTGTGCGCGCTTAATTGCCAACATGTATGGTTGACACGTTCGAAGGATCATGTAGTGCCTACATCCTTAAGGCCAAATTTTAGAAGGTGGTTGCACCAAATTAAAGGGCCAAGAGTTGAGCCGCCGCTAATTAACTGGGGAAACAATTTGAAATTGAAACTACGGAGTATTATTTAATCAAAAATAGCTTATTGATCAGTATTGAGTCTGGCGTACAGCTCACTAAGAGATGGAGACAGAGTAGGAATACATCAACACACTGGAATCAGCCTCGATCGAAACACACAGAGCGAGAGAAAGGCTAGCTAGAGCTTTGCATAGAGCAGTCGCTGGAACTCCTCCATATGTGCAGCCTCCAAGCTAGCCGACGAGGACGCGGACGACACTATCTGCATCATCCAGGCCATCGTTCATGAGGAGCACGACCCCGGCGCTGGATGGCTGCGCCCGTGACATCCTCCATGGCTTTCCCCACCCGAAATCCGCGTCGTACAGCGGCATCCTGAGCCAGCTGACCATCCGCAGCTCCGTCTGCGGCAGGACCATGCCCGTCGGCAGCTGGGACTCGATCTCAGACGACAGCTCGAGGTAGTCCACCGCGGACCGCACCAGCTCGTCATCCACCCGGCTAATGACGCTCCTGATCCGGGCAGCCACGGACTCCAGTGCTTCGGACGCAATGTCCCCCGCCGCAGCGGCGGCATACACGGGCACTAGCGCGTTCCCGAAGTAGCGCGCGGCTCGGGAGGGTGCAGCAGCGCGCGACGGATGTTTACCGAGAAGGAGACGCGCGCCTCGGCGGCCGGCGGGAGCCGCCGTGCGACGCACATGCACTGCCACACCAGGGCACTCACTGCACAGAACGTGGTCTCGCTGCCGCAGAGGCGCTTCAGCGAGGTGAGCTGGTCCGCGGAGATGATGAGAACTTTGCTTGCACTTGCACTTGCACTTGCACTTGCTGTGGGTCCTCCCGACGACGTCGTCTCGGTGATGAGGTTCCATTCATCTTAGGGCACAACACCGAGAGTGCGTCCGGGTGGACGGAAGGCGGGGACCGTGCGCGGAGGAGGGTGCGGTCGTGGCAGGGGAGCTCCACGGCCGCGCCATCGCGCGCCGTCCCTGGAGATGGCGGACCACGTCTGGATGAAGTGGACGGCGCTCGTACCGTCCACCGCAACGTGGCACTTGAAGAAAGTCACCTGAAAGGGCATCCATTTAATTTGCACACGGATGTACGTACGTGTTTGTGAGAAAGTTGCGTACGTACGTACTCCTCGACCGGCCTGTTACGTACGTTGAGGATATATTTGTGCAAGTGAAAAAAGTACTACGTAACCTGTACGGCCAATATGGTGGACGGAGGTTCTTCAATAATGCTGGGAACAAGCAGCCTTCTCAGCTCAAGAGACGGCTCCAAGTCGTCCTTCATCAAGTCATCCATATATAGTTAGTTCTGAGCGAGCGACGACGAAGGGCGCACCCTCGCTGTTGCAGTTGATCTCAACCCGGCCATCGTTGTCGACGCCGAGGCGGCCGGCAAGGGGGGTAGAAGAGGACCAAAGCCTTGGCCATAGACTCCTTGAGCCTGCTCGTCACATCATAAACGCTGCCGCTGGCGGCAGTGGAGCGGTACAAGTATACTGTTGGCGTGTAGCCTCTGTTGGCACGCTCGAGGTCCAGGGAAGAGACCCAAAGTCCCTTCCTCGGCATAGCTGCGCTGGGTGCCACAAAGGACGACTCTATCACTTGCACCTCCGAAGCCATCGCTCCTTCTTTCTTCTGCGTGCGCACATAGGAGCTATCTATAAGCACAACCATATTAGACCGACGATCTATTCTATATATAAAAATGCCATCCCGATCTACAGACATTGAATGTAATTAATTAGCATGCTGGTGAGGCAGGTGTGGTTGTTGGCAGCAGAAGCTTCAATGATTCCAACGAATTAGTTAGTACTCCCTCTATATCCTAATTAGATGACATTTTGGACAACGGTACGGTCTTTCAAACACAACTTTGACCTCTTATTTTTATAAAAATATTTATAGAATAATGATATATATGTATACTTTTATGAAAGTATTTTTCAAGACAAATCTATTTATGTAATTTTCACATTTAGAATTTCAAGAACTTAAAAGTTATTGATGATTTATATTCCCAATGTTTGATCCAAAGCTTGTCCAAAACGTCATCTAATTAGGATACGGAGGGAGTATGTAACACTCAACGGGTACATGTTAGGATATACTCTCCCCGTTCTATAGAAAGTGGGATGTTTTTTACTTTTTTGACGCTGGGTTTGACCATTCATTTTATTCAAAATATTTTTATAAATTATAAAATAAATAAATAATTATTAAAGTATCTATGATGATAAAGCAAGTCACGAAAAACTAAATAATATTTATAGAAAAAATTGAATAATACCAACGTCTATACGGATTTTAAAACGATATTTTCAATGGAACTGAGGGAGTATCGTCCTACTACAAAATAAAAGATCAGATTCACGATGATTCAACCAAATCCAAGGAAAACTTTTGTCTTGTTTGTTTAAACTAGCTTATCAGTTATGGTATAATATTTTTCTCTCACGAGAAAGCAGCATTAACATGATTATCAGCTACAAATACTACCAGTCGAACAACCCACTAGCATAGCAGTAAAGTTTGGTAATGTCACATCCATAGGCATCCTTGAGTGCGAACAACAACCTACTAAGCATAGCAGTAAAGTTTGGTTTCAGGGACTAAAAAAGTCTCCGTCAGATCGGATATCTCGACACTAATTATGAGTATTAAATATAGACTATTTATAAAACTAATTTGTCAGCCGAAGACTATTTTGCGAAACAAATCTATTGATATGAAATAGTCTATGATTTGACAATATGGTGCTACAGTAAACATATATTAATGATGGATTAATTAGGCTTAATAGATTCGTCTCATGAAGTACTACATGGCGTTGTAATTAGTTTTATAATATAAATTATATTTAATTTATTTAATTGATACAAACATCCGATGTGACAAGGAACTAAAAATAAGTCAGGCAACCAATCACCCCCTTAGTCATGTTCACATCAACCGGCAACCTTGAGTACGAACATTATATTACCACTCATTTTCATGCACCCCCTCCACTTGATAAACACAACCACTACCGTACTTACATTCCACACCTTCATTCACTTTTCTAGGCGATGAGATAACCACTAATACAAAACAGGCCTTTGTTGGCGACCCCAAATTAAAACACACCACAGGCGGTTTTGGTTATCACGCACCTGTGGTGTGAAATGGCCAGGGCAGAGTTACCAACCGCCAGTGGAGATGGATTACCACTGGCGGTTAGCATAACTCAACCACCTGTGTAAATCATCCATTTACACAGGCGGTTGATGTCGACGAAATATGCTCTGCAGACTACATAGGGGGCACCCCAAGGTAGTAAATTGTTAGGCGGAGGTGTGGCGACGACAGTCAATCGTAACACAGAGAACATAGACACGGCTGCGAACACATGGTTGATATGCGCCCATGTAGTTCAGCTTTATTATGAGTGATTGCTCAACATTTGAGTGTTTCAGTTTGAGCGGTTTCACTAACCTTGCTGCGAAAGCAGAAAACGTGTGTCTGTTTATCGGCTTGTGGTGTGCAGGTGCTAGGCCCGGAGACAGTGACCAATGGCGTGGAGAAAGTCGAGTAGAGGCTTGTCGTGCCGATGGATGGAGAGCGGTGAAGGGTGGAAGCGTGGCTCGGACCGAAGGACCGGCGGACTAGCTGTGGTGGCTAGTACTTGGCGCCGACGAGCGCGAGAAGACATGGAGGTAGATCGAGCTGACCGAGTCAAGACGACAGACGAGCGAGTCGAGCGGGAGGCTCATGGGACTCGGAGTCCGACCGGACGAGGACGACGTGGCTCGATTCAAGCGGTTTGGTGGTTTGGGCAACAAAACCACCAGTGGACGGTTTTCGAGTTTGGGCCTCAAAACTTGGAGTTCGGTAGTTTAGCCCAAGCTACCGGTGGCGGGTTTCACGGGTTTGGGCCTCAAAACCTGGGCGGAGCTTTCGAGGAAGCGGGGGCAGCACATGGTGGAATCCTGAAGGTTGCGTCGAGGCAACGACAAGTCCAGGCAGGAAGCGGGCCGTCCGTTCAAATCGAGGAAGATATTTCTGGGAGTTGGGTCACAATGCTTAGGCAAGGTGGTTCTCTCTATGTATCGAGGGGTTAAGAGTAAATGTGCACTTAGACCTCCTTATCTAAGGGATGAAGGGTTATCCTCATCCCATCTCTGGCATTTGCTTCTCCCACCTCTCACTCCTAGGTCCTCCCCACCTCTAGACTTCTTCCTTGAGATCCATAGTGTCTCCCATGTCACACTGAGATTTTGTTAAGGAAAGGAGGTCGTAACCTCCTTGTCTCCTCCGGGAGTCGTTTGCGAATTCGCTTGTGCTTGCATTCTTCGTTTTGGTTTTTCGCTCCTTGATTCCCGTCGCCCGATCTCTCTCCTTGCTGTGTGTTTTGGAAATCCATTTGAATAGGAAGTGGCTTCTACCCCTTGTGATCAAATCCACCGAAGGATTCGGGCTAGGATGGAATGAGTAAAGAGATCGATTTGTTTTACTTTCTTGTTCCGTTTTCACTCCTTTTGCCCTTCTGTGATTGATCCTAGAACTTGTGAGGGAAGGATGGACTAGATCCTCCATGAGTAGAATCACATCTACCTAAGAAACCTTCCCTCAAAGTATGGAAACGATCAGAGTTGAAACGAACAAGTTCCGGCGATTTTTGTGGTTACTGTGTTGTCGTCGGGGGCAACAAACGCTCCCAATGGACGCTCTGCTGTCCATCAGACGCGTCCGTCGAGCTAGTGTTCTTGAGGCCTTTGTGACAAACGCTGGTGACATACGCTACTGTCCAAGCTGTCCCTTGTTGTTTGGGGTTTCTAGTGCGATTTTCTCCACTGCCAGTGAGCTCTCAATTCTCCGATTTCGTCTGAATCCCCCGAGCATCGCGAGCGGGGAGGTTGAGCACCTATCAACTGGGTTGTGTTTTTGGGAAGAGTGGCCCGAATATTTCCGAGTGAAATTTGAGGTTCCCATTCACCCCCTCTAGTCACCGTTCTCGGTCCTTCAATTGGTATCGGACCGGTTAAGGATCATTCCACCTTAAACGGTTCTTGATCCGCAAGGTGACATGGAGCGAGGTGTTGGAAAACCTCCATTCTTTGATGGGACGAACTTCTCCTATTTGAAGGTGCGCGTCCACTTACCTCCAAGGAGTTGATTCGAACATTTGGGAGATTTGTGAGAATGAGAACTACCGTGTTCTTGCGGCTCGTGTTGACCCTCTTTAGATCTCGCAACACAACGCAAACTGCAGAGCATGTAGCATTCTCTTCTCAAGTATGTGTCTTTTTGAGTTTGAACGAGTCTCGAACCTCACTACGGCGCAAGAGATCTGGCAAACACTTGTGAGACATCATGAGGGCAATCCTCAGATCAAGTCCAGACTCTTCGACACATACCGTAGGGAGTACAAGAACTTCGTACAGTTGGTCAGACTCTTCGACACATACCATAGGGAGTACAAGAACTTCGTACAGTTGGTCGATGAATCTGTTGACAGGATGTTCACTTGCTTCCAATCTATCATCAACAAGATGTGTGCCAATTGGGCCAACTTGCCTTATGATGATCATGAGATGGCTATCAAGCTTTTGCATGCTCTTGATCGAAAGGCATGGGAGATGAAGGTGGCTGCCATTCAGGAGTCACCGGGATATGATGCCCTCACCGTGGACGCGTTGTTCAACAAGCTCAAGTCCTCGGAGATCGACCACCAGACCCGGGCCAAGCTTGAGAACATATCGAACCCATCTATGGCATTGGTTTCTGGCCCCGGCGATGTGTCCTCTTCCTCTAACTCTTCAAAAGCTTTTTCGCTCTTTCGTCTTTGATCTCTATGACAGAGGAACACGTGGAGGCTCTTGGAGATGACGAGTTGGCCTTGGTCATCACTAGGTTCTTGCGGTTTCACAACAACCGCTTGAACCGACGACGTGGTGGCACGACCAAGGGGTGCTACCATTGCGGTGATGAGGATCACTTCATCGCAAACTGCCCCAAGAAAGCTCCGGGTTACTTCACCAAGCGCAAGGACAAGCGCGAGCACTATTTTGGCAACAAGCACAAGGCCAAGGGCAGCCGCAACCGAAGATCCGCCAAGGAGGTGCTAAACAGGTGAAGGCCAATCATCGAGCCTTCCTCGCCTCCCTCAGCGACATCGAGACCTCCACCGATGGGGGCTCTTCTTTGAGCGACAATGATGAGTCAAAGGGGAAGGTTGAGGACAAGCTCAACGGCCTTTGCTTCTATGCCGACGCCAAGCACGGTGGTTTTTGCACCATGGAGATTTAAGCAGGTGAGGTCGGCGAGCGAAAGGACGACTCTGATGCACCCGAGGTAACACTCACCATCGAGTCTCTCTCTACCGAGCTTGAGTCCTTGAATGCCACGTTCCTTAGTCAGAACACTTTGCTCAAGTGCGTGGCTTGTGAGAGAAACAAGTTTAAGGTTAAGTATCTGAAAGCAGTAGAGGAGCTCGACTTTGCTAGATCTTCCGTGGTTGTTACCAAGGAGGTAGAGTGTGATACTTGCGCCATTCACATGTCTAGTCTTGTCACTCTCCAGTATGACACTCTACTTGAGGAGATCGGTGAGCTGAAGGCTAGGCCTAGCTTACTTGGTGCGTGCAAGTCTTGCTTAGGCTTGTGTTATGAGCTGGCACAGAAAGATGCTATGATTGTTGTATTAGAGAAGGTCAGCTCAGATAGCACCCGAGAGTATTGCTTTGAGGCTTTGGAACTTGAGATAGCATCGTGAAAAACATGACAAGATGCATACCGAGGAGGATAACACATTCCTTCGGTCAGTCTTGGGCTAGGTGTCTTGCCGAGAGCCGCGGTTGGGGATGTTGCTTGGACAGTGCAAGCACGCAACTGGCAGCATGGGAGTAGGCTTTGCTCTAGGTGGGAAGGACAATAGTGTGTTGGGTAAGATCGGTGAGTGCAGTGGTTTGAGCGTCAATGAGAAACCCACCACCACACCTAAGCTTACCAAGATCACTCCACCTAATCCTACCGACCCCTCTGAGTTTCCTGTGAGAGATGGTGTGTTTGAAGAGCAACCCAAAACCACTCCACAGGAGCAAGTGTGGATTCCCAAACCGAACCACCTTCGAATCCCACTTGAAACCTTGCCCGACATCTCTAGTGATCCCCTTCCTAAGAAAGCGAGAGCCACCCAACCCAATAAGAGAGTGCCTACCAAGAGTGCAGTGAGGTACCATTGTGAGTATTGTGAGCGGGATGGGCACTTGGCTGAGTTTTTCTATAGGAGGAAGAGAGATGAAAGGAGACATGTTGTTGATGAGGGATGATGAGAGACATGGCGCGTCGTCGACGAGGGACGATGATGATATCAGTGGTGAGGGTCATCGACGAGGTCGGCGACAAGGGTTGTTGATGAGGTTGACGACAAGGGACGACGATGAGTGTCGTCGACGAGATAGATGATGAGGGGCGACACATGTCATCGGCGAGGAATGACAAGGTCGTCGACGGAGTCGATGGTGAGGAGCGTCGACGAGGTCGGCGACGAGGGGCGACGGGGGCCGTCAACGACATCCGTCGACAAGGGTCATCGATGGGGAAGATGATCGCTTGACGAGCCATGGAGTCGTGGCACACACCCCCTACCTGGCGCACCAACTGTCAATGAAATATGCTCGTCAGTCTACCTAGGGGGTACCCGAAGGTAGTAGATTGTTAGGCGGAGGTGTGGCAATGGCGGTCAAGCATAAAACAAAGAGCGTGTACACGACGATTTATATAGGTTTAGGCCGGCAAATCGCCGTAATACCCTATGACATGTGTTCTGGTGGCTGAATTAATCTAAGATATAGGTTACAAGATGTATATGGATGTGCTTTGAGGGGGTCCCTGTCCCTCCTTATATATTCCGAAGGGACAGAGGTACATGTAAAGTAGCCAATATTGTACTATTTGTGTGGTGCACGTCGTGTACTGCATGTCTTTGTCTTGTGCGTTGAGCCATCTCCGATGGTGTGGCCCATGTATAGCCGCGGGGGTATATGGGGGTAATATCCCCAACAGTTGAGTTATGCCAACCGCCAGTGGTAATCCATCTTCACTGGCGGTTGACATAACACAACCGCCTGTGTAAATGGATGATTTACACAGGCAGTTGAATTATGCCAACCGCCTGTGGTAGACATTGTATATATACACCTTCTTCCTCCCGGCCAACACTGTTTCCTCCTGACCAACACTGCTTCCTCCCGACCAACTACAGTTCTCGCTGCCACCTTCTATTGGAGGCGATTTTGGCGGTCCAGATTTTTCAAAATACAAGGGGGAGGTTTTGATCTTCATTTATTGGAAGGAGATTTCTAAAAAAGGTGAGTTTATGTCCTTTTTGCCTCATTTAGCTCATTTTTTCTCAATTTGAGCCACATTTTGGATCTAGGGTTTCACCATGAGTGAGAGAGAAGAATACCTAGGTTATTTTCTTTGTTTCTTCAAGTTGAGGTTGATTAAATTGATTATATAATATCTCTCCTCTCTCCATTTTCATGTTTGGGTAGTGACACCATATAACTTTGGTGATCAAACTACATAATTTCATTGCACAAATGTATCATAAATTTGATTCATGCAAGGACCACTAGATCTGCGTCGTCATTTATCCTAGACAAGGAAGGGTGGTGGTACTAGACTCCGCAAATTACGCGACATCAAGCTATGCACATTTCATTGAGTTGTTAGAGCAGTAAATCAAGATATGTACGTATACTTTTGCATTATGAGATTTTGAGAATAACATGGTGATTGTTTTTGAGTTCATAGGACATATAGGTTTTATATAATCAATGGTGGAAAGTCTGATCCCAAGATAAAAGGGCAGCCATTGCAAGTTATATATGGCTGGTCGGTAAGTATGAAAACTTAGTCTTATGAATACATATCATACATGTACTATGTGGATATACTACGTGTGCCAGCACCTATAAATAACTACTTTTCTATTTTATAGTGCCACAAGCAATCACCAGGATTTGTCCTCTATGGATACTACGTGTGCGAGCACATGAGAGGAGATAGTGCATGATACATTAAGAATCCTTCCAAGAAAGCCAAGGTGACAACCATCAACGAAAAGACATTGTACGACATAGTTGAGGACGTGTGTCTTTTCCTCATAAAATTAACAGGTCATCTCAAGTGAAGGGAAATATCATGATCATGAAAGTGAATTAGCCAAGCCAGAGTACCGAGCGTTAACAGAGGTTTATAGGCTAAATCTTACTCGAGGCGGTTTTTAGAGGACACATTCGAACTTTTGATGTATATAATGTGTGATACATTTGTAACTTTATGTGTGTGAGCATGAGACTCATGTATATAATGTGTCATACACTTGTAACTTTATAGCGAGCATGAAACTTTAAAGTAATAAATGTATGCATGAAATATTTAAATTACATGTTATATTTGAACATCATCCAATAGGGTTTAGTAGTTTCAATAACAATATATATATATATATATATGTATATATTAAATAATATAATATATAAATATCAAAAATATAAAAACAAGAAAAGCATTTCCACACGTTTAAATGAGTCATTTATGAACCGCATGTGGAAATGTGTTTCTACAGGCAGTTCTCAAGCAACCGCTTGTGCTGTGGTCCCATTTCCACTGGCCCCCAGCGCAGGCGGTGCTGGAAAACGCCTGTAGAAATAGGTTTAGAACCATCTGTATAGTAGTCTTTTGTACTAGTGAAGCTCTCGTCTCCCAACTCATGTATGTATCCTCACATCGGACCTTAGAGAATCTCCAAGAGTTTCCAAAACACATTCCGAATCTTGATCTTATGAAAGATTGAAAAAAAACTCTCTCCAACAACTTCTTATTCAAATGTCTAGTAATCTTTCCGCACTTGGGAAGACCGATAGAAACAAAGGAAATATAAGCGTGCGGGTGCAACATCGGATTGAGGAAGTCACAAGCTTTCTTGCCTCTCATGATTAAAGGAAGGTTATGCCGTCCGCCTCGGTTAACTCATTAACTGAGGTAGTTGGCCAACCGTTTGTGTTAAGACTGGATTAATGGTGACCTTTCGTTGGAGGTGCTTGCTTTTGCCCGCTTGAAATAATGGAAAACTTTCATCTTGGTTAAGGTTTTATAAGTAGTGAGCTAACAATGCTTTGCTCGATGTCAAAATTTAACTTTAACTAACTTTATAGAAAAATATAATAACATCTATGATTTGAAATGAGCATCATATAAAAATATGTTCTATAATAAATCTAATGATATTAATTTGATACCATAATATTTAATGTTTTTTTCTAGAAATTTAGTCAAAGTTTAAAAAAATTAATTTAGGATAATTTCATAAATCTATTGTTTCAGGGACGGAGTGAGTATTAGTTTGGGTATGTGAGGTGAACATCCAGATTGAAGGTTGATTTGTTCGTATATTCGTATGCTCGGCTACAAAGGCTGTTGCTAGCTCCTCCTAGCTATGCGCACGACTCTTGTTGCATCTGTAGTAGTGATTTCTAGAGAATCTAAAAGACTCTTATTGTCATCTCTACTATAATTGAAATCATCTAAAAAAAGTGGGAAGCCTGATCTCACCTCTTGACCCCACAATCAGGCTTCCCACCGACGCCCCGGCTTCTCACCCACGCTCACACCCCCGCACCCTCACCCTCCCAACGTCGACGGGTCCTATCTCCACGCAAGGGAGTGCCTCTCCGGCGGAAAAAAATTGAGTACGGACGGGCCATACGCGGCACCGTGCGGACTACTAATCAGGTCGCGACGCGTGGATCCGTGGATGGACTGAAAACTCGGCTGGCTTCAGGTCCCAGGCCGGCTCATTGGCTCAACAAAACAGCGAGACCTTCTGGTTTGGTACCACAGCTCGGCTCGCCCTCCAGCATTCACATACGAGACCACAGCTCGGCTTGGGCCTCCAGCACTCACGTACGTACGAGACCACAGCTCAACTTGACTTGTTTTGTTGGCTCGTACTAGTTGACATTGGCTCATCACGGTGAGCATGTTCAACCTGGTTAATTGTGCCCTATTTGTGAAAAATCACACTAACATCGGTACGCACAAAAGGAGTCTGATAGCAGCGGACAAATTTGTTCTATTATATTTCAAGAAAAAACATGATTATATCATAATAGAATCCAGTTCAACATTATAAAATAGTGCAACAGAGTAGCATCTTAATCAAGACACGGAAATTACACGTTTTCATCAAAATTTAACTTTCTGGCAGACGAGGACATTGCGGCATCTTCGTGAACTCCAAGTAAAAGATCTGTAAATCCTCCTTGGATGTATGGTGCGGAGACGACAAAAGATTGTTGAGGCATAGAATTTGTAATCTCTGGCATTGTGGCAGAAGCATATACATCTTGGAATAGTGAGGAAGACATGGTTGAATTATTTCTAAAGTTTGACATAGCACTAGTACCACCGCCGCCACTAGCATCAAGGTCCTGTGTCATAGATATGAAATTCTTACTGTTAGTAAATAAAATATGAAAAAAGAATAATGAGTCAAATTTATGACTTACAATGAATTGATTTGGATCTACTCTTGCATCTCTACTTTCTGCCGCCTTATTTGTATCTCCCCCTATATGTGCAGAGATGAAAATAAGAAAAAAAATACTATAGAACTAGCAATGCTAGAGGAAAAAACAATCACAAAAAATTTAGATAAGTACCTTTCTTCTTAGCACTTTTCTTCTTTTTCCCTGTATTTTTTTCAAGTATGTTTGTGACCCGCTTTTTCTTCGGGCCTTTTACCACAGGAGGAATTTTAAACGATATTTTACTTTTCAACGGGCCTGTAGCACAGTCAGTCGAAACTAGGGGAACCTCATCGGATTTCTCTTTCATCTTGCTTAGAGAAGCATCTGCTTCCAAATCCAATTTTTGCATGTCTTTCTTCAAATCATGAAGAAGTTCTTTTGACAGTGAACACTTCAATGCTATGGATGTCGCCATTCGTGAGATACGTGCAACCCACGTTTTGTTACTTTCACCCCCACTGTTCATATATTATATCCAAAACTTATAATAATTGAAAAATATATGTACATATTCAAACTTTCTACATGAACATGTAATGGTCATATGTACACTGCTGAACTGAACTGTTGCTCCATGATTAGAGTACATATGTGCAACCTCATATGTTAAGATTGACCCATCAGTTTGTAACAATTTCCAAGAGAATGAAAATTATTTTTTAAACTCTTCCTCAAACTCCGAATACATCCTTCTTGTATATGATTCAGCTGCACTCTTCAACATAGGTAAATTTGGGATGTAAGTAATCGGGGTCTTTCGACGGGAATTAAAATCCGCATCTAACTCATTTTCACGAAGACTAGCGGAAACCTTGTCACATTCTACAAGGAGTTCTGAAAGTCCAAGTCTCCTACAAAATCTTTTCTTGAATACATTATTCATACCTTCGCTCCTTTGAGTCGAGTTCATGTCAGCTGTAAAAGAGTCACGGTAGATAGCAGGTCATCTTTTCCTCAAATCATATAAATTATTTATCCATTGGTTATCCTCAAGCTTATAGTCAGACAATAATTTATTCCACTTTTGTATGAAAATAACTTCTGATCTGTCTTCATATACACATCTTTTAAAATCTAGTAGAAACTTCTCAGGATGCTTATGAATTACATGCCCCAAATGTGTAGCAGCATTAACATATATGTGAAACAAACAAAGGCGATGACTTGTATTTTTAAATACATAAGCAATTGCTCCTGCCATGGCTGCATCTTGATCTGTGAAAATCGTGCTTGGATGCTTGCCTGACATTGCGGTGAGAAAGGTTTCAAAGAGCCAAACAAATGATTCAATAGTTTCATTAAATATCAGTGCAGCCTCAAAAATTATTGTTTGTTTGTGATGGTTGGTTCCAAAGATTGGAGCAAAAGACATTTCAAACTTATTAGTCTAAAACATGGTGTCAAATGACACAACATCACCAAAGCATGCATAATCCATGATAGACTGACCATCTGCCCAAAAGAAATTTGCTATCCGTCCATCTTCCTCATCTAGTTCAACCGCATAAAAAAATGTAGGATCCTCTATTTGCTTATTCTTCAAGTATTCCAATAATGTTTGCGCATCATTGGATTATAAGTATTTCTTGCGCTCGCGGCCAATTGCATTATTGCAGTCCATTCTTGATAATGGCACTTTGTCGGATCCTCCGTAAAACTCTTTCATAAACTCATACACTTGGGCTGGCTTCATCCCGGCTTCCCTTATCTGGCCAATTAACATCCTGTCTGCTTCTGTAACACGTCGTTGGGACTTCAACTTATGCAACTTATTTGGACTAGCGAGATAATGATTGTGTTCAAGTACAACCTTCTGCACTGTCCAAATTCCTTCTTTGCTAACACTTAACTGAATACGAGCATCACAACCTGTCCTTGTAATGTCTTTTTCTGATGACTTGTTTTTTCGAAATCCTTCATTACTGCAAACTATATATTTCTGGTATATAGTTTTATCTTCTCAGCGCTTTGTTGAGCTTTTTCTAATACTGAACCCAACTTTACCGACGTATGTATTGTACATCTTGTAAGCTTTGTCCTCTAAATCGAAAGCCATACCAACTTCAAGATGGATCAAAGTTTCTCCAACTTTATCAGCCACCTAGTATAAAATATAGTGATAATTGAAGCTAGATGACCATTTATTTTCCATACCGTGGTGACCATTCATAATACAAATTCTTTACACGTCTAATAAATGAACTGATATCCATACCTCATCTACTTGTGCCACATGTTCCGATAAATCAGAAGGCCATTCTGTGACAGCGGACGTTAACATTGGCGTGCTAATTGCATTGATGTTCTCCTACACAAAAATACATATTTGTTTAGTTCATCAAATAATTATACCACTGAAAAAATATTAGTAAGCATACCTGTACTGCGCCAGATCTATTATATGAGGAATTCACTTTTGCTGCAGGGTCATTATAGTCTATAACATGAACAATAGAAGCACCATCCGAGGCATCGGCCTCCATAGTGCCTGCGCGTGCTTGGATGCCAATCTGCTCTGCTTGCTTGTCGTCGTTCTACTGTGTTCCATTGATTTGTTTTGGCCACGCTACGGCGTGATGGCGGCGGCGGCGGCCGTGTCTCCCCGTATTGTAACTCCTGCTTTTTTTTATCAATCTACCGAGCCATTTAAGTATTTATATGAGCCAAGACTACGAGCTGATGTCTAGTACGAGCCAAAAAAACAAGTCAAGCTTGGTCACGTAGGTCTGTTTTGTTGAGCCAATGAGCCGGCCTGGGACCTGAAGCCAGCCGAGTTTTTAGTCCATCCACGGATCCACGCGTCGCGACCTGATTAGTAGTCTGCACGGTGCCGCGTACGGCCCGTCACAGACCAAACGATAAGGTTTCCCGAGGGACTCGCAAGGGATATCTTGGTGAACATCCAAGATGAGTACATCCCCACCGACTTCATCATCCTGGACATGAGAGCTAACACAGAAGTACCTGTCATTTTGGGAAGGCCCTTCCTCAACACCACCAACGCAGTCATCTACGTGGGATCGAGCCAAATCCACTTCCAATTCCCAAGTCATAAGGCAAAATGTGCTTTCAATGGTTATAAGCTGAACAAACAGGCAAAAGCACAACCACCAAAAAGAAGAGTTCAAGCTCCGAGAAAGAAGAAGCAATATCCGGAGGCCAAGATCAATGAATTCAAGAAGGACGAACCAGCCAATCCAAGGCAGGTTTGGAAAACAAAAGAGGTGCACACATCACGGTCTCCACCTCCGGAGTCATCTAGTGCACCCGAGGAATGAACAAGAAGGAGAGTCCCACTCCGAGGACTTAAAATCAAGGAGCCTTCACCAAAAGGTAAATCGGTAGTTATCTTTTATTTCCCTTCAGAAATTTAGTTCAAACCTTTAATTGTTTTCAGACTTAAAATTTAGAAAACTAAAGTTACATTAAATAAAACTTGAGAATTAGATTAGCATTAAAATTTGACAAGAAGTAGGGCCAATAGGGTGGTCGGCCGACCACCCATTTGCATCCTACTTTGACTTATTTGATTAAGGATCATTTAGGGACCTTTATAAAAGAAAAAGAAAAAAAATGGAGGAATAGGGGATCGGCCGACCACCCTAAGTGACCCATGCTCATCCATATTTTCCTCTCCACCATCCTTTGTCCAAGCATCTCATGATTTCAGTAGTGGACTCCCAAAAATTCAGATTCTTGCTTTGGGAGACATCTCTTTTGTCTTGTCATGCTTTAAAGTAAATCAATCACTTTTGGTTAAAACATAACACATCCTTGTCTCCCACTACTCCTTGTCCAAAGTGGGGGAACCAACTTTCACTTTCACTTTGTCATGCTTTGAAAAAGAAAACATATCAGTCACTTTCAATCAAAGCATGACATGCCTTTGTCCCCCACTAACCTTTGTCTAAAGAGGAGAATCTTGACCACTTTATCTCAGATTTTGATCACATCCTTCACCTTTCACCAAGCACTAGAAAAAGCATGGGTGGAATTTAAAAGGATGGCCGACCACTTTGTGTCACCTCTGTCTCTCTCTTTTGCTTTGTGTAAGGAATCCACTAGACATGTGATCATGGCACCCAAGGGCATGCCCAAGGGGTGGTCGGCCGACCACTCCATGTCACCCCCTTGGCGCCACTACCTTCCCCTATAAAACCCCATGCAAGGAGAGCTCATTCCCTCACACCTCAACAAGAATTCAGTTCTAGATCTAGCCTCTCCTTGCCTCGCTCTCTCCTCTCTACATTCAAGAGAAGTTCTTAGCTCTCAAAGAGAAGTAGAATTTCTCTCACTAGTCCACAAGAAGATCTCTTGTCCTTATCAAGCTTCTCTTAGCTCAAACTTCTCCCCACAAGGCAAACTAGAAATCCACTCCACATACACATACCACTTTTCTAGTCTTGCTCTTGTGCCCCTCTTCCTCTCTAGAAGATGAAGAACCCATTAACATCCGCATTCAAGAAGATGAAGAAAGCTATGAGTGGGAGCTCATCCCGACGTTCCCACCAATCCGAGGATACTTCCCAAAGAAGAACCAGGGGAGGTTCGGCCCGATACACATGGGAGAACCTCCAAACCGAAGAACATCCGCAGGAGGAGGAAGTACCAACAGAGGTACCACATGTCGAGGCATTATTGGTACCCCCGATGATAACCTATGATCAACAAAGCGGACTCTGGTTCAACCAACTAGAGTATCAGAGGTACCTTTCTCTTCGGGATTGATCTTTTGAGCACACATGGATTATGGATCCAAGACTTCTCTCCAACGCAGGTATGACCACCGAATTCGAAACTATCTTTACTTCTATTGGTTGGTCTAGCTTTTGGCAAATAGAAGAGTTTGGAATTGAGTTGCTCACCGCAGAATTTCTAAGCGCTCTCCAAATCTCTAATATTGGAATTTCCTTTCACATGTTTAATCAAAACAATAGCCTATCTTGGAGTCATCTTAGTGCTGCTCTTGGTTTTGAAAATACATGTGTGATTGATTTAGACCATGCCATGCGTAGTTTCAACAAAAGGAAATTTTGGTTCTCTATCTCTGCTCTAAAAGATTGCTCAAATCCTACACCTGAAGAGATCCACAATCCAACCCTTCGTTTCATACATCTTTGGATAAAAATGACTTTGTTCCCTGGAAGTAATGCTAACTTGATAAGTCACATGGAATTAAAACTACTTTATGCCATGGTCAACAAAATGTGAATCTCTCCTGTGAAATATTTAGTGGAATTTTGACGAAGTTCAATTGAGAGTAATGAATCCATTCAGTTTACATCTTTAATTACTCGTCTTGTCGAATCCATGAGTTTGCTAAATGGCAGAAACCCCTTTATTTACATCTCTACCCCTTTAGCGATGATCTCAGAATAATATCTTGCTCATGTTCAAATGCTAAAAAGAGATGCCAATGGTGTTTTAAAAATGATTTATAGTGGCCATACAATTGAGGTGCCTCTTCCAAATAGGCAACTTCAATTGTATAGGACCCACAAGCTAACCCTTGATTTAGATCAAGGAATTGGGCAAAGAGATTTTGCAGGCTCCAACAGGAGAGCTCAGGAGGGGCTACACTTTGTTCATCTTGAGCAAGGTGGTCCTTCCCGAGGAGCTGTTGGCGAGGAGGAAGACGACGCATCGTCCGATCCTATGCACACTTCGAGTGGCATGCCTCCTCGACCATCATGGCCACAACGAGCACGAGCATCCGTCTCGTCCACACGAGACAGGGAGCATCGTGGACTACGGCAAGAATTCGATCATCTTACCAACATCGTTGGTGAGTTGCGTGTTGAGCACGATGAGACAGCACGCATTGTCCAGCAAACAACCGAGAACATTCAAGCAATGCATGAAGAACAACATCGGCGTTGGGACTTTTGGCAGCAACAACATCCACATCCACCGCATTATTGAGCAAAAGACAAGCTTGTGGGAGGTTCCCTCCCCCACTAAGGTAAGTGTTTAATTTCAGCATTTATATTTATGCATTTCCTTGCTTATCTTTTGTCTTCGCATCTAAAAAAAATCTGCATATGATAAATAAAATAAAAAGACTTTCTCTACTCTCATATATTCCATAAAAATTAATAACTCCTATGGAAATGATGAATAGTTGCTCTGCTAAGTGTTTCTCTAGAACTTAGCTTACAACTTGGTACTTCTTTAAGTATGGATTACTTGGCTTGAAAAAGAAACCATCATGAACCTCAAACTTTGTGGGTTGCAAATATCGTAACTAAGTCTAAGTTGTTGTGAGACATGATATGACAAGATAAGAGCTGCTATAATATTGTTCTAAGCAAGAATGACTATCGGAGTATTTATTAAAATGATAAAACACTTTGTTGTTCCTCAATGGTGACAATTCCTACCAAAGCCATACATGATCTTTCATGATATAAGCTTTCTACATAAGCTGCTTGCTTTGTGTTGAGTAAGGTCAAGTTTTTGTGACCCTTGTTGAGAGATTTATCATGCTCCCAAGATCAAGATCACGTACACGCCACATATACATGCTGCTTCTAGACTGGAAGTACGCAGAAACATGCCTTACATTTCCACATAGTTCATACTCCATGCTCTAAGTAGAAAAACTCTCTCTAGTTTGTTGCTAATAAATGAGACATAGACTATGAAAAATTATGAAAATTCAAGTGCGTTCTAAATTCCTAATCTTTTTGAGCAATCCAAAGCTCTCTTGAAAAAAAATGAAATGAATGAGCATCTTCAAGGTCATAGAAAAATGAAACAGATAGCTATGTCTCAAAATAATTTTAGGGAACAGAGATTATCCACATATAGGAGTATTGATCATTTGCCATGTTTCCACACACTTGCACATCTTGATCTAAGAGTATGACACTTCTCTCCTCGGGTCCAGAATTTGACTTTACAATATATGCAAGGTAAGTTTTCTACATCTTTGATCCCTACCTATAGCTCCACATAAGCTTTAGAGATAGGAAGAAAGAAGGCAAGCTTTGATATATGCCTTGGTGAGGAATCATACACCTTATGAGCGACTCGAGAGTACCATTTGAGGAAGACTAAGTTTTCTTTTACAAAATCTCCGATATGAAACTTGTGGAAGAATGAGAAAACTAGTGTTCAAGTCAAGTTGTTCTATCTCTCAACCTCTCAAGACAAAGGATAAAGCTATAAGCCCCATGAAGGACTAAGGTAATATGGGTGAGTCTTTATTTCTAACTTTTCCATTCAAAAGAAGTACGATTGTTGTAGACTTAGTACCCTTGAAATATGAAGAATAGTAGCAACTCCTGATCCATCAAGCTAAGTTTGATTGTTTGCTCGGGACGAGCAAAGGTTAAGCTTGGGGATCTTGTTGGCACAAATTATGACCATCTTTTACATAGCTAAAATGTTGCCACCAATCCAAGGATCAAGGATAAACAAACACATCATGAGCATACTTTATCAAATAACTAGTTCCACATGTCCATGAGTGTTTGAGTGTAGGAATGAACAAATGGAGCAAAGGAGAGCTAGTTGGGCCCACATAGGGGGTCGACCGACCACCCTATGGGCCCACCATGCTCTCCCCTCTCGGCCATGATCCAAGAGAGGCACTCTAGAGTGGAATCCATCCATTGGATCACTCTGTGTTTCCTCTCAATGGATCACAAGCGAAGCACATGGATCCATGGGCCCACACCAAGGAAATCAACGTGACAACCAATTCAGAACCAGCAATTAGCACCAATGACAAGTGGGACCAGCACCAGGGAGCAAAAGGTGGGCCAGGAACCCCCAAGGGGGTTCGGCCGAACCATCAAGGGGCCCACCAGGCCCCCACTCAGTCCCTGACTAGTGGGACCTCATCCAAGGAGGCAAGGGAGGGACCACTAGCCATAGGGGGGTTCAACCGAACCACCCCTAGGTCGGTTGGGTCCCCCCCAACCGCCATACCTCTCCCCCACGTGTTGGATCACCACCATCCATGCCTTTGTCAGTTTCAAGGTCGGTTGGATCTAAGGGTGGAGAATGGAAGGCCCTGGATCGCTGACGTGGCACCGGAGTAGCCTCTACTCTACCTCCTACTATAAATAGAGGGTCACACCCCCCCTCTAATCATGAAGAAGAAGCCTACAAGCTCTATTCCTTAGATTGTTCTAGGAGTTAGTCTAGTGTGGGAGTTAGAGTTGAGTCGAGCTGTGCTCGGGATTTCCGGAGTCGTCTTCTGGAGAGTCTGGTATAGCTCTTGTATCTTTCCTTCTTTATAAGACTTTATCCTATTCAATATATATCTTTCTCTTTACTTTACTTAGTATTTACTTTGAGAATTTCTATACTAGATATAGTCTTGCTATATGCTTTTGCTCTTTAATAGCCTTCACACCCATAGTCTGTGATCCTTGTGACATTTCCCGTATGCGATCATTGCCTATCATAGGGTGCTTTGATTATTTGATCGTAGTCAAAGTAGTAAGTTGTGTGTAAGCGTCATCTTATCCTTGGTTATCGCTTGCTGCACGGATTGTTTGTGGTAGCTAGCAAGAGGTGACAAACTTGTCTAGTCGTTGTATTCCACCACGTGTTCTTAGGCAAGTTCTTAAAAGGTAAGGCCCCCGTAAGAAGAGGACACGGTTCGGTAGGAGTTTTGTCCTCCTACTGATCTATCCCCTCGCCTAGCATACTTGTATTGAGGAGACAAACTATAGTGTCTAGACTAGTTAATTAGCTAAGTATATTGATGTAGAGAGAAGTACATAGGAGTCCCTTTACTCTTCTCGTTGTCCTCCCACCTAGCTAGTCTCTAAGGTCCGTTCTAAGTATCTTTTATCGTAGCTTCTTCATTCATCAGCCCCTTCCTATCGCATATATCGTTTACCCCCCTATACTAGTTGGTACTAAAGTTGAGGTGCTCTCTAGGATCTCTCTCTAATGATCATTTCTAGCAAGGCTTTCCTTTGGGATAATATAAATTACGATACCTCGGAATACTCCTTGGTGAAGTGCTACAACGGTATAATCTGTGCGCTTGCGGATTTATCCAATAGTCATAAGAAATACCAACAATGGGATTACTGTGATGACTTTGATTGTCTAGCTAATTGTGTTCCTCTTTGGCACGGCTGAGTTGATGAAAAAAACGAATGGGACATACTTCCAAGAGGAGGTTGCCATAATTTTTGAGTTCTTTTTTCCACGCATCAAGAAAACATTTTGCAAATATGCGCTAACCGTTTCTTAGTGACCTACAGAAACTATTGAAGTGGTTTGCGTGATTGGCATTAGCTTTTGACTACTTGCATATTCAAAGTTTGTTTTGCATCGAAATCTCAAGGTAAGTGACAAAGAGCAGAGATGCGTTCAGTTTAACTGTTTAAGAAGCATCACTTAGTGTTGACCTCTGTTTTTCCAGCAGTGCTCAAACATATTTTCTTACCAAAGAGCAGAATATTTGTCTTGGTTAGTTTCCCATGCTATTTCGAACACTATAACTCTACATGTTTTGCAATGCTTCATTTCTGTGCTTTTAATATCTCATCACTGGCAGGAGATTTTGGACTGGCGAAGACTTTAAAGGCAGATGACTTATCCTCTTCGGTAGTCTTTTTTCTCTTATTTCCTTTGTTTCTTGTTTCAATTTTTTTCTTTCATTTCTGTTTGTTTCTATTCTGAAATATTAATGATAACTGGAACCGTATGTTTGATTAATCCTTGTGTGTTTTTTTGCTTTCATCATGTTAGCTGCCTTGTCGTTTTTAGAATTTTTTGTTCTACAATCATGCTTCTTTAGGTTGTGGGAACACGAAATTACATGTTCCTAGAGTTGTTTGCAGACATTCCTTATGGATTCAAACTATTCAAGTCAGATATATGATTTCTTAGTAATATAACATGTAGAAAATTTTCGTAAAACTAGCTCTGGTAGCTTTCCTTTTTGGGCTACCCAGAATAATTTGTAACTCTAAGTTGAAAGCTCATAGCTTTTGGTAGAAGAGAAATATATAATATTGTTTGGTATGGATAATGTTTTTTTCTAACTTGAAACAATTATAATGTCTTTTTCTGCAATTTAATTTGGTTGTTTTAGTTTGCCTATATTTCAGTTATAGTAGTTTGCATTTGCCAGAATGTTGCCGTGGTGTTAACTAATAATAACTTATATTATGTTCTATCTTTCTTACTAAAGAGTAATTTGATTTATCTAAAAAACCACATGTTTTTCACCAGGAAATTATCAGGCTTTAGTTTTATGCAATTGTGTTGACACTGTTTTTGGTATGTGTCAATATGAATTGAGTGCGCTGATCGATGAAGAGATGGTTGTTGTTCCTTATCGGCATCAAGAAATTGCTGATCAGATTGCCGATAGAAGCAGGTGATTAAAGGAGCATCAGGAAGAGAAGAAGGCTGCTTGCCGATAGGAAAGTTGCCGATGAAGGTGTTACTGATAGGGAGGTATGCCAGTGAATGCCAAATGGCGTGATTCACGTCAGCAAAGGCTACCGATGGCGTTGAAGGAAGGTTGTAGATTTAAGGAAATCTGCCGATGGAAGGTGTCATCGTAACAAGGACGGATATGGAAACTAGTGATTGTATGCTAGTATTTCTTTTTATAGTTTGAGTTCGACTCTTGCACGAGTCGTTTATTTCCATAAAAATAGGAGTTTTGTTTAGGTATAAGTCGTGTCTGTGTACAACTCCTCCTACCGGAGTATAAATATGTACCTAGGTCTTACGTAAGAAGGAGACAATCAATCAAAAATCAAATCTATTACTTTTATCTACTTTTCCAGCATCTACTTTTATCGCATTAGTTCTAGTTTATCCACGAGTTCTTACGAAGTCTCGACGGGCTGCATCTACACGATCTCCGTCAACCTCGCGAGTTCCGCATTTTGAGCAATCTGAGCCTTGACGTCCGGGCGCATCGCTGTCGTCTCGTTCATCGTTGTTCTAGTTATCGTCCTTGTCGATTAACTGGTCAAATCGACTAGCACACCTTGGAAATCGAATTCGGGTATAAGCTCGAGGTGTTCGTAGATCCGACGCTTTTTGTGTCAACACCTCTTTTGGCACACCCGGTGGGACCCTAGATACATCCCTTGATCATGATCATGGGTGATTCTACTGACGTCAATCCAAGGAACGTCATTGAAGTCTCCGAAGCAGATCTGAAGGATGATCAGAGGCAAGCTATAGAGCAGGCTATGGAGGAGTACAAGCGGCTGTATCTTAAATCCTTCAGCAGAAACAGGAGCGGCGATGCACTCTAGAAGCAAGATCCGCCGTTGCCGCGGCAAGTCACTTTCGATGCCAATCCTGGTAAGTTGCAAGATATGGTTAATTCTGCGTTGAATCAGGCGTTGATTAGCCACTCCAATCTGCTGTCCAACAATGTGTACAATGCTGTCATGCAATCTTTCAAAGAAGGACAGGCACCTAAGTATGTTGGTCCAGCGTATCATCAACCTGGATTGGCATCTTCCACGACTTCATCGGTGGCTCCAGTGATATCTTTCCAACCTGTGAATCCTTCTACCGATGAAGTCACACCACCAAGATCAAGCCCTCCAAGCGTCGTTCGGTTGAACACCGATCCAGTGGCATCGTCAATGTCAGGACATGTAGTCCAGAGTCAGCCAACTCCCACCAACTGGTGGGGATACGGTATGCCTCCGGATTCATCTGCCAATGCTAAACTGATCCAAGGCAATAGTACAGCGGGAAAGGCCTCTATGGAATCAGCAATATCGGCACAGCCGATGAACCCGATAGTACATTATGTTACGTCTTCTCCAAATGTGTCATTGCCGCCAGGAGATCTTCAAATGGCGATACCCAAAGTTCCTTACGGGCAACCATCGGCAAGTTCTTTGTCGATGCAACAAGATTTGGCAGTGATAAACCGTCCCATGATGATGGCAAATCCTCGGGCTGGAATGTCAGTGCACCAAGGGGGCCAGTTTGTTGAATACTCCATGATACAAGAACAACAGACGTCGGGTGGCTATCAATTATCGGCAAATCACATGCCGATGACTTATAATCCTGGATGGACTAATCAGATTCAACAATAGGTGGTTCAACCTGGACATCAAGTGGCGGGATCACAATAGTACTGTTATCCGGCGAACTCTCAGAATGAAACATCGGTGTATCGACCGATGAATATCATGCCGCAGTATGCCCCAGTAAGTGCCCAAGGTTATACATCGGCGAATCAACCGATGCATAATATTCAGCAAGGTGGTGTTGCGCCTGTGCCACTCGGATCAGCTTATTTACCGCAAAGGCAAGAAGGGGCGTATCCACCGGTCCAGCCCGTTAATATTCAGTCGATCCATCCACAGGATCAGGATGCATACTGGGCCGACAAAATTGCCGAAGTAATGAAAGAGCAGTTCGGCATCAAACCTAAGGTCAATACATACTCTTATCGGACGCTGTACCCTCAGGCGCATGATTTGATTCCTCTCCCAAATCGGTACAAGGTGCCGGATTTCACCAAGTTTTCTGGTCAAGACGATACGTCGACGATGGAGCACATCAATCGCTTCATTATTCAATGTGGGGAGGCAGCTAGCAGAGATGAGCTGAGGGTAAGATTGTTCTCATCATCTTTATCTGGATTGGTGTTTACATGGTTCATCTCACTTCCTCCAAATTCTGTGATCACTTGGGCCGATCTGGAGTAGCAGTTTCATAAATACTTCTTCTCTAGCGTACATGAGAAGAGGATTAACGATTTGGTCAAGCTGAAACAACGCAATGACGAATCGGTGGAAAGCTTCGTGCAAAGACTGCAAGACATAAAGAACAAGTGCTACAGTTTGGTGCTTGATGATTGGCAATTGGCGGATTTGGCTTTCCAGGGGTTGCTGCCGCACATCAGAGATAAATATGCATCCCAAGAATTTGAAAGTTTGAGCCATCTTGTGCAAAGAGTTGCTGATCAAGAGGTTAAAGCTTTTGAGCCCAGCAAAACTTGGAATAAGAAGGTGTCCTTCATTGAGCAAGAAGAGGATTCTGAGTCAGATGAAGAACCAAGCATTGGTGTTGCTGAATGGGTGAAAGACAAGAAGACGATATCCTGTCCGTTTGGCCAGAAAGAAGCTGAAAGGTTCACCTTTGACATCACCAAAGCCGATAGGATATTTGACCTGTTACTTCAAGAAGGGCGTATTAAACTATCACCTAATTAGGTGATTCCATTGGCAGAAGAGCTTAGAAGGATCAGGTATTGCAAGTGGCATGCTGCAACTTCACATAGTACTAATGATTGCAAAGTCTTTAGGAAGCAGTTGCAGTCAGAAATTGAATCTGGGCGAATCAAGTTTGAAATTCTAAATCTCAGAAGCCGATGAAAATTGACCAGCAGCCATTTCCAAATAATATGGTGGAAACTAGCGGGAAAGTCAAAGTACTGACATCGGAAGTGGCTAGGAAAAATGCGTCAGTAGACCCCGAGCATCAAATAGCTATGCATGATGTAAAAGGGAAGAAGCTTGCCGATGAAAGAGAAGGTAAAAGAACTATCAATGAGAGCAGCGGCTCCAGGAGGCCTCAGAGACGTGCGTCATATGGTGTTGTGATCAGGCACAGAAATCTGCGACAAGAATATGAGCGTTCGCAAGAAGAACAACATTGGCAGCGGGAAGAAGAGAGGCGCCAAGAGTGGTATCGGCATAAAGATCATTGGAAGTGCCCCTTCTTCGTCCATTGTTGGGAAGAATGCATCAAGCTGCCCACTACCGATAATTGTACTGAATGCAATGGGTACTATCTTGCCGATCGGTCAGAAAAGAAGTCTCGCTTTGAAGGTCAGGGATCAAGTTGTGCCAGGCCGATCAGGGGAAAGGGATCAGTACATGATCGGCTGGGGGGCAAGCTCAGTGTGCATGACAGGCTTGGCAAGCGTATCCGTCAAGAGGAGCTCGAAGAGAGGGCTAATGCAAGGGTGCCCGATGAAGAAATATTCTCTAGGGATCCAAACATAAGGAGTGGTGCAAATACCAGCAGTAAAAAACAGTGCCAGCCTGTTTGGAAAACTAATCTTCCTCAATGGTGTCCCAAGGGTTTAACGAAAACTCAGAGAAGGAGGATCCAGCGTGAACGCCAGAATGATTTGTGTTATGGTTAAAATCCTTTGAAGGGAGAATCTCTAGTTTGGGAGTGGAGGCCAAAATGCCAGGAGAGGAGTCCATTGGCAGAAGTCAATATGGTTGTTATGTTGCCGATGGAATTTATGGCACCCATTGATGCTGAAGAAGAAGCTGCTGAGATGGCGCAATTAGTTCTGGATCCAATGGCAGCTATCTTTGAAAAAGCCTGCCGATGATGAAAGGCATCATCTAAGAGCTTTGTTTGTCAAAGGCAAAGTCAATGGACAGCCAGTGTCGAAGATGCTACTAGTGAAGGAATACGAGGTTGCTACGCTAGCCGGAAAACAAAACTTTTTGACCTCATAAACCAGGATCTACTGCTAGTTACAGGTTACGGGATTACCACTAGACGCGCAGGTGCAGCGGAAGACGACTTGATGTAGTCGTGCGCGTCGCAGCAGGCAGTGCAGTTGCGTGGTCGTCCGTCTCAACGTCCCCTTCGCGTGGTTCGTCCTTGTGCTCCAGATGCAGCACCTCCGAGGAATCCCACACGTGCAGGGAGGAAGCGTTGCGCCTCCGGACTGCTAGGTCCGCGAGGAGCAAAAGGCGCGAGCGTGGGGAGGCGACGGCGGCTGCCAAAAGGCGTGGATCAATTCGCCCCGCGCCCACCCCTTGCTTATATAGGCGTCCTAACGAGCTCCCACGGTGGAGGCCCATTAGAAACCCTAAACCTAGTCTAATTCGGGTCCAACCCGAATTAGGCTTCCAACCCCTTAAGCGTGCGACCCTATGGGCTCACGCATACATAGACATGGCCCAAGTACTCTTACTCGACCAATAGTTGATAGCGGCCTCTAGCAAGACGTGTCAACTCCTATGTATACGCTATGATCATATCAGACGAACCACTATGACCATGTACAAGTTATTCCCTTCGCCACTCGATATATGGTTCAACTCGTGGGTTAACACTTAACCCAAGCATGGCCATGCATTTGTTGATCCAATCACATGAGTGATCCAGTGATATCTCTCTCACGAAGAGAGGGGCAAATTCCATCTTGATTGTCTATGTCTCATAGCATGTTTCCCAACCACCCAAGGACCACCTTTATAACTACCCAATAACGGAGTAGCGTTTGATAGTCTCTAAGTAGATCGTTTCACATCTTGAGTACATACCACAATCTCAGGTCTAAGGACATAACGTACATGACATGAATAGAGACTTTCTCTTGTTGGGTCAGTCCAGCCTACATGTCTCACATGTGCCCACATTATTAGTTTGACATCTCTATGTCTATGACTTGTGAAACATAGCCATCAACTAATACATGTGCTGGTCTAATATTCAAGTGTGCTCTTACAAGAATGCCGACTAGGGACTACTATTAGAATAACCATTCAGGTAATTGAGTTCCACAAACAATTCACATAATTGTCAATCAATACTAGTTGTCTATAATGGATATTCAAAGCACACTTTATTAATCATGGATACAATCGGAATATAATCATCTACATGATTAGCTCTAGGGCATATTCCCAACAACTAGATGGTGGGGTATCGATCAATATAATGTCATATGTCATGTTTAGAAAGCTTGGGAAAGGTGACCAAGACTTAGTAAAGACATACATGAAGCTGAAAGATTTTGAAGGCAATGTGTCACCAGCTATGGGAGCAGTGTGCGTAGAGTTGACTATCGGCAGCAAAACTTTGCCGACAACATTTTTTGTGATCAGCGGTAAAGGTACCTACAACTTGCTCCGGGGAGGGATTGGATCCATGCTAATTGTTGTATTCCTTCCACGATGCATCAAAGCCTCATGCAATGGGTCAAGGACAAGATTGAGGTCGTCCGAAGTGAAGCCCCGTCGATTGTTGCATCGGCAGAATCGGAGACCTATGAGCAGACCAAGTGCATATCTGGTGAAGCTTGGGATACAGAATTCCTCAAGGTGGTCGATTACCGGATTACACCGATCCAAGCAGTTGGTCCTAAAGAAGAGGTTTAATGGATCAGTTCGCCGATGATGGAAAACTTGGACAGGGGTTCACATTAGCCGATGATTTGCCAGAGATAGACATCGGCGATGGTAGTAAGCCTAGGCCAACTTTTATTAGTGCTAAGTTAGATTCCCGATGTAAGCAACAGTTGAGTGATTTATTAAAAGAATATAAAGATTGTTTTTCTTGGGATTACACAAAGATACCTGGTCTAGACCGATCGATAGTTGAACATCGGTTACCTATTAAGTCGGGTTTTCAACCACATCGGCAGCCAGTACGCCGGTGCAATCCTACCGTATTACCCGATATCAAGGCTGAGATTACAGAGTTAATCGAAGCTGGGTTTATTCGGCAATGCCGATATGCCGAATGGATTTCTAATGTGGTTCCTGTATATAAGAAGAATGGAAAACTTTGTGTTTGTATTGATTTCAGGAATCTTAATAAAGCTAAGCCAATGGCCAGGCTGAGGCAACTAATAAGGGAATAATCAAGCTTATCAAGCGCAAGATTGAAGAGAACCCTAGGAGGTGGCATACGGTATTAAATGAAGCTTTATGGGCATATCGGATGGCATGTCATGGTGCTACTAAGGTTTCGCCGTATCAGTTGGTGTACGGACACGATGCTGTTCTACCTTGGGAAGTTAAAACTAGTTCTAGGCGATTGTTTTCCCAAGACCAATTAGCAACCGATGAGTATGATATCCTTATGAAGGATGAGTTAGAAGATCTAGCGGGTCATCGGTTAAGAGCTCTAATCAGTATCGAGGAAAACAAGAAAAGGGTTGTCAGGTGGTATAACAAGAAAGTAAAGGTGAAAGAGTTTGCCGATGGCGATTTAGTATGGAAACTGATTTTACCGATTGGAACTAAGAATTCGAAGTTTGGGAAGTGGTCTCCTAATTGGGAAGGTCCATTTCGGATAAATCAGTCTGTTTCTAGCAATGCTTATATTGTGGAAACTCTCGAAGGAGTTGCATTTTCCAGCGCAATAAATGGTAAATATTTGAAGAAATATTATCCTAGTATCTGGATGGATGCATAAAGTGATATAAATACAAATACCGATGATAGAGTTATCATACAAAAACATCGGTAGAAAAGCATTAACGTTATATTACAGAGGGGTCAGTTATCAAGTTCAGATGTAACAAATTACAACAGGGATTGGACAGATGAAATCGTGCGAAGGCGAACTTGGTTAGCTTCTTCTATTTCCTTGGCATCGTCATCAGCAGTACCTTCAACTGGCTTGATTTTTCTCCTCAGCAGGAGAGCTTCGCGAGCACAGGCATCCCTCTCTTGTTGCAGAACCTTAGTAGCAATAGGGTTTTCTTCTGGTTGGCTGAGTCTAAAGCTGCATCTACTCTCTTCAGCTCAGCTAACAGCTCTTCTTTTTGTGCCGATAGACGAATAATCTCTTGTTCGAGCGCGCTGCTAGAAGCTTCAAGACGACCGATGTCTTTGTGCTTTTCGTCCGCAGTTTGCTTAAACTTAAGTATTTCTTCTTTGAGTTTTGCTTGAGCGGCTCTATCGGCAATGCGTCGTGAAGCTCTTTGGTATTGTAGTTGCCGGCTTTCAAGGAATGCTGCGTGGAAGAGTACTTCTTCAATATCGACAGGCAGTTGGTTTTGGATTTACCTGAAGGCTACCCTTACTGCACTAGAGTCTTGGACCAGTTGGGATGTATTTTGTTGCAATAGAAGTAGCAGTGCTTCAAGTTTGGATTTTACTTTTGCCGATATGATAGTAGAAGCTTGGGCAGAACTTTCTTCTTCATCATCATCATCTGGAATATTGATGGCGAAGGAGAAGAAGCTATTGGGAGAATCTTGGGCCTGAAAGGAAAAAAATCAAGGTTTGGCAATTGAAAACTTGTGTCTTGCAGGTTTACGATAGATGTTTTAGTTTACCTCATTTAGAGCGGTTTCTCGCCTGGGACATGACAGAATGGCCGACGTAGCCATATCTTGAGGATCGGCAATAGGTGCCGATGAACTTGCCTTTATGGGAGGAGCAGTTGGTGCTGGTGCTGGTGCTGATACTGATGCCGGTGTTGTTTCTGCTGCTGTGGCCAACCCCTGCGGCGATAGTACTGTCCCTTGGTCAGGAATTTCAGCCGATGATTGATCGATGATGGGTGCCGATGTTGGCGCTGGTGTTGGTGTATTGGTAGGTAGTTGAGACGCAGCTGGTGACATAACTGGAGTTGATGGTTTCAGGCGTTTTGGTCGGGGAGCAGCACTTGAAGAGCCGTGGCGCTTCGATTTTTTCACTTGGGGGCATCGGCAGACTGAGTTGAAGAAGCTTGTACATTCGGAACAGCTGCCTGCAAAAGAAATCATGTCGTGCAAGTTGAAAATCAAGTAATTATTACTGATGAGAGTTTATGATCAACACGAAATAAAATAGAGATTATTACCTCGAAAGCTTGCGCTAGGACAGTGGCAGCAACCGATGGAGTAGCAGAAACCTTAGTCAATTTTGGTTTGGGTTTAAGAGTGACCTTGGGCGCTTTTCCATACATGAGAGTGGCCAGTGAAGGGGCCTTGCTGCCGATTGCTGACGCAGGGTTCATCAATCACAGGTTGAAATACTTGCCGCTCCTGCTCTTTTTGGGGATCAGATCGCTAACCTGTTGACAGAAGATTAGTTACCGATGCATTTGAAGAGATAAAAAAGGAAAGAATAAAATCGAAAATAAACTCATTGCGTCATCGGGAATGATGTGATCATCATCAATCAAGTGCCGATAGTAGTGTGATGATGCGGCAAATAGTTGAGCTTTCCACTCTTGCCACCAGGATTTATATGATTCAGTAATGAAAGATGTCGGTGCCTAGGAAGATAAGTCGATGTTTGTTACATCGGCCTGAGGAGGAAGAGTGACAATCTTATTCCAGTCCATAGCGCTTGAGATAATTCCTCTTGGTTTTATCACATTGGCGTAGCTGAATTTAATCGATAATTGACCAAATGCTAGCTGTCTTGTTGCTGTCGATGGATAATAGAATTCATAAGATGGAGAAGTGTTCTTCCCAGTCCCGAAGATGTTTACTGGAATGGCCTGGGGAGCGATGGTAGCCTTCATGATTCCCTCATTCTGAGGTATATTCCCATCAGTAAGGTTGAAGGAGAGTGGAAATCGATTATCTTCATCAATATAAGGCCACCAGACCCGTTCTGCAGCAGGAATTCCGCAGTAGAATCTCTGGAAGAACATGCCGAATTGACCTTCGTTGGCATCGGTTCCTGGCAGCACTATCATGGCTTCCCCGAAATTGAGCGGGGAACGGGTTGTCGATCCATCTTCGGCGAGCACATAGTCCTTAGATAATTCTCTTGGGAATTGCTGGCTGAACAAATCAAATTGAAGACATTTATGCATGTGGGTGTTTAGCCATAAATTGATGAACCACCAAGGACCTCTGAGGTTGTCGATGGGCTCGCCTAGCAATAGTTTTCTAGACACCTGATGTAGAAGATGGTAGACTGAGCCGAGGAGATATCGGCCAAGAGGAAGACCTCCGTGGGCTAGAAGTTCTGCTGCAGAGAGATACATATTGGTAGGTCCAACTGTTCTACCACAGAAGATGAACTTTTCCAGCCACATGTTCAAGAAAGTGGCGTGCTCTCTTTGGCCTACCGATCCGGTCTTTTGGTATTCTTGGATATATCCAGTCCAGCCACCGATATTACGAGTAGTCACTCGATGCTCGGGTTTCCTCTGAAAAAGGGCGGCATTATCGGCAGAGGAGACGTCTAGACCGGTAAGCATGTACACATCGGCAAGTGTGGGAGTGGTTGGTCCATGTCTGAATAGAAACGCGTTCATTGTATCGGACCAGAAATAGGAGGCAGCGATCATCATGTTTTCATTCTTGGCCATATCGGCAAGTGATAGTCTGATACAGTGATCTATATTGCGTTCCGACCAATATACCTGTTGTGAACTAACACTCATGAGGTACCAATTTTTCCACCCTTTGGTGGGTTTGGGCCATGAGCGGAAGGTGTATGTCCATAACCCTAGATTGAAACATTCAGATCTAAAGGGGATGTGGTTGGTTTCCACGTTGATAAGCTCAGTTGGATCTGTATTCCCCATTGGTCCCAGACAGCAGAGATGTGCTTGATCAGTAGGGATCACTATTTTGTTGCGCATTTCCTAGATCCAGAAAGCGAAGAAAGAAAGAGAGAAGGGATTGTAAAATGGTGCGGAAGGATAAAACTGTAGTATATACAGCGAGGAAAGAAGAAAGATTACCGCGGGGACAGTGAAGTTGATCGCCATTGAAGCGGGAGTTCTTGCAAGGGGTCGCGCCTCCTGATGAGAGAAGAAGCCGCCGTTGGGATGATTGCCGGAGTGCTCTTCGGAGATAACGTTGGAATGAAGATGAAAATGTGAGCTCAGGGTGAAAAGGAGAACGGACAGTAATCTTTATAGGCCTAGGTCAAGGGGCATTTTCGAGTTTTCTTTTTGACTGAGCAGAGATATGGAAGGATATCGCGATGAATTTGCGCGGTGATCGAGGGGTTGTAGCTGCTGGCGCTACAGTTGCAGGAGTTATTGGTAATTTACAATGATGGTGCGCGGTAATCGAAAGGATGGCATAGGCGTTTTTGGAGGGAAAGATTACAATAGAGCAAATTTCAGTGCATAAGATATTTTATACTCCGAAATTGGGGGGCATGTGTTGACACCGTTTTTGGTACGTGTCAATATGAATTGAGTGCGCTGATCGATGAAGAGATGGTTCTTGTTCCTTATCGGCATCAAGAAACTGCTGATCAGATTGCCGATAGAAGCAGGTGATTAAAGGAGCATCAGGAAGAGAAGAAGGTTGCTTGCCGATAGGAAAGTTGCCGATGAAGGTGTTGCCGATAGGGAGGCATGCCGGTGAATGCCAAATGGCGTGATTGACGTCAACAAAGGCTACCGGTGGCGTTGAAGGAAGGTTGTAGATTTAAGGAAATCTGCCGATGGAAGGTGTCATCGTAACAAGGACGAATATGGAAACTAGTGATTGTATGCTAGTATTTGTTTTTATAGTTTGAGTCCGACTCTTACACGAGTCATTTATTTCCTTAAAAATAGGAGTTTTGTTTAGGTATAAGTCGTGTCTATGTACAACTCCTCCTACTGGAGTATAAATATGTACCTAGGTCTTACGTAAGAAGGAGACAATCAATCAAAAATCAAATCTATTACTTTTATCTACTTTTCCAGCATCTACTTTTATCGCATTAGTTCTAGTTTATCCACGAGTTCTTACGAAGTCTCGACGGGCTGCATCTACACGATCTCCGTCAACCTTGCGAGTTCCGCGTTTTGAGCAATCTGAGCCTTGACGTCCGGGCGCATCGCTGTCATCTCGTTCATCGTTGTTCTAGTTATCGTCCTTGTCGATTAACTGGTCAAATCGACTGGCACACCTTGGAAATCGAATTCGGGTATAAGCCCGAGGTGTTCGCAGATCCGATGCTTTTTGTGTCAACAAATTGTGGGATTAAAAGAGTGACGATGATCAAATATTATATTTGTGGATATTTTGAAGAGTCGTGGAAATGAATGTGGAGACAATATACTTGGATAACACCAAAACCTACTTAAGGTCTTAAGTACATTGTAAATTACATGATTGAGGTAAGATATAACTTTATTATGCCTTGTTATGCATAAGTATTTTCCTTATTATGAACATACACAATTGCGTGAAACTTGAACATAGAACAAAAAATAGCATCGTTGGATTGTTTTTTATGTGCATCCCTAGAATAAAGTCGTGGAAGTAAAACATTACCATTTTCCCATCGTTAACAAATTCTTGGTCTGTCCCTTGACCTCCCAGAATCCAAGGACGAGGACACCGTCGCCCCGTAGTGTGTACAGCTCCACCTCGATGTATGTAGTTGTTTCTATGATTTTTCTTTTGAAATTCTTAATTATGAAATTCATATGTTTTCTATTCTATTGATTTATTAAGCCCGCAGATGCTGATAAGCAAAATAAGTTGTGGGTCAAAGAATCCACAAAAGATACTGTTACCTAGCTCCTTCTGGATGGATTAATTGACCACAATATAGGACTTGTTATTGGCAGTGCAGTGTATTTCACGGGAAGATGGCTTCATCGGACTGATATTAGGAGTACTGCAGCACAAAAAGTTGTGTCTAGATAGAACTTTTGTTAACGTTACTTTTGTAGAATATGATAGAAGTTGAGAAAATTAGTATTGTTGTCGTTGATGATGGATTGATTAATAAGGTGTGTAGGTTATACTAATTTCCTTGAGTGTGAAGTGGCAGTGAATGGCAGTCATGAATCCAACTTTCGTGCACCCAGATTTTTTTTTAACTTGCATTGCTCTAATTTTTTTTAGAGCCACGGAATTATGCTTATGACTAAATCTTAATAAAGTACATTAAATTTAGTACAATTGATTTTGGATTTAATATAACTGTAGCGTTAGCACGGGCAAATATACTAGTTGGTATCACTACTACAGAAACGGCAAACAGTGTCGGTTCAAAACCCCCATTCAGTGGCGGTTTTTGAACCGGCACTGGCAACTCGGCAGTGATGAGCCCGTGTCATCACTGTCGGTTATGCCAAACCGGCAATGATGGCTCAAGCATCACTGCCGGTTTGTTTCACCAACCGACTGCCGGCTTGTTCCACCAACCGACAGTGATGCTTGAGCCATCACTGTCGGTTTTAATTGAACCGACAATGATATTATGTTTTAAAATTGCATTTTATTAATTGTTTTATTTTTATTTGGGGTTTAGGGTAGAGGTGGTGAGGAGAGAGATCGTGGAGGTGTTTGCTATCGATCCATTTGATATCGATGTGAATTGAAGGTAGTTGTGGACTAGCGACAATACAAACCCATCACACATTTATAATAATTATTACAAAACATCCAAACAAAACTTAAAGTATCGAATTAAATGTCGCATTACATTAGCCTTTCGAGGCAGTCTTTTCCATAGATCTTCTTGAAGTCCTTACTCTGCATAATGGACAGATATCCCTTTCTATACACTATCTCGTCCAGAATAAGAGCTGCTATCTTCTCTTGAAATCCTCTTATCTCAAAATCTAGCAACCTGTTGTGGCCCTGATCTTTATGTTGTAAATTGATACAAGATGATATTGAGATGCACATATGGAAGACAAAATAATAGAATTAAAATGAGACGCGTACGTACCATGTCATCTCCTAATCCTAGTTTTGCGCCAAAGTAGCAAAGCATTGCCCACCTCACATAGAACCTGCATTCGTTGTTCCCCATTGGTTGATCTAGGGTCTTGACCTTCTTCATATACTCCACGCTGAATGGGGCTCTCCATTTCTTTTGCATCCTAGGCTCCACATTTCTCCAATCAGGTAACTCCTTCATCCTATGTGACAATGTAAATGAAGTGTGAAGGCTGAGGACATTAATTATAATATCATATGTGATTGAAAAGTGTGGTAATATTGGGTTCACTTACATATTTAACACTTTGACTAGGGGTTCGATAAGTTTTAGTGGCTTCTTTTTTGAGTCCCACACCTCGATAGTTGAATTTTTAAGACTTATATCTTCGAGGACATAATGGTTGTTGCAATCACAAAGCTCATGTTATTGAATGATATATCAGGAAAAAAACACTTAAGTAAGGGTCGAGAACACATACTCGCAATTGTAGGTTAGTAGTGCGTTTGTTTTGCCGACTGAGAACATTTTTTTCAAACTCTATCTTCAAACTTGCTGAGACATACGGATCTTTGAGACCGGCTTTGCATGTTGTCTCATTTACCAAGACGGGGTCCAAGAAGTCAAAATTGTTATTTCATTTTTTGAGGCAAAATTTTGCTACAGGCCTGCAAAATAAACAAGCATGGATATATTCAAATGCAGATCACGTAGTTTATTATAACGTTGTTAGGGTATGGTACTTACAGAGTCCATAACATCATAATCTGCACATCCAGCGAGCGTCGTTGATAGAGTTGAAAGAGCTCTTCATAATGAATAGTATGCACAACTTCTTCAGGATGATTAAAATGTAAACAGGAAGGGATGCATACTTCAAAGGTTGATATCTTGTCTTCGCTGCTATTACTGTCTATGATGTAATAATCATGCAACTGTCGCATGTTTGTTGACAATTTTTTATACTCTTCTTGGCTGGCGACCATAGGCTTGCCTAGTTCAAACTTGTATACAACTTTGGCCTTTTCAAATTCGGTTTTTTCAAAATAGAAATTCTCGGCATCCTTCATGCTTATGTCCAGTTCCGCGGCCAAGTTTTGTATCTGTAGCTGGTGAAAGGTGTGTATTTCTCTAGATGTTTCTAGATTACCCGGAATTTTGCTTTGCCTTTCAAATTCGCTCTATTTCTCAGGTATATAAGCCAATCGTTTGTACAAGGCAAGTTTGGCGGCCTTTTCTGCAATCTGAGCTCGTAGAATTTCGTCCTCAGTCGGCGCTAGCTTCTGCCTTTTACTAGTCATCTTGGGATCTTTGCCAACCGAAGTTGATGACCTCCTCTGTTGCGAAGTCAAACCTGATCTAGAGCTAGGCCATCGAGATCCTAGCCCTGAGGACTTTGAAGCTGCTGGAGGAGGAGGAGGAGGTGGAGGAGGAGTCTTCTCCTTTGGCGGTGGAGAAGGAGTCTTCTCCTTTGGCAAGGGAGGAGGTGTCGGTGGATCTTGACGAGGAGAGAAACCTCTTCGCGGGAGGGGACCGAGATGATTCAATGTCCTCATCATCTTCCGAAGATAGCTGCTCGTCTAGCTTGATGAAGCGTTTGCGCCAGGCGACATGAGTGCCCAAGTTGTGAACTAGACGCGGCCTTTCTTCCTCCACTGAGAAATCAATATGTATATTATTGTAATTCTTGTCCAAGATCTTATCAATGTTGACCCTGGCATACCCGAGTGGCATTGGCTTCTCTCTCTATCTCTCTATCTCTCTATCTCTGTAATCTCTAGCTCTCTCTATCTTTCTATCTCTATCTCTATCTCCCTAATCTCTATCTCTCTATCTCTGTAATCTCTAGCTCTCTCTATCTCTCTCTATCATATCTCTCTATCTTTATCTCTATCTCTCTAATCTATCTCTATCTCTCTTTATCTCTCCCTACTCCTCTCCTCCTCTATCTCTCACTATGTCTCCCTCCTTCCCTTTCTCTCCCTCCTTCCTCTCCTCATCTATCTCCATGACAAGCAAAACCACTCTGAATCCATATAGTCAATTCATCGAACACCTTCGGTGCATGGACATGGAGCTCACCGTGTGGAGGTTTGGGCCAGATTCCGAGCTCCTCAACGTGGGGGATTCCGAGCAGTGCTTCTGCGGCGTCGAGCTCCGGCTTGTTCGGGCGTCCTTCTGTGGCGTCGAGCGGCGGCGGCGTCGAGCGGCGGCGAGCACTGGCGGCAGCGAGCCCCTGCTGCGGCCGGCTGGAGCGGTGGCGAGCTCGAGCTTTGGCGGGCTGGAGCACCGGCGGGATGGAGCGGCGGCGGGGAGCGCCTGCTACGGCGGCAAGTGGCGCCGGCGGGCTGGAACGGCAGCGTCGGGCAGTGGCGAGCATCGGGCAATGGCGAGCGGAGCGGCTAAGTGTGGAACGGGCGCGAGTCTGAAATTTTCAGACCGCGCCCTTTCCTTATATATGCGGCCTCATCACTGCCGGTTCTTGTTACAAATCGGCAGTGATGTCCCCTATCACTGCCGGTTTGTAACAAGAACCGGCAGTGATGTGAAGTCATCAGTGCCGATTGTTTTGAACCGGCAGTGATAGGGGCACATCACTGCCGGTTGGTCAATAGAACCGGCAGTGATAGAGGCACATCACTGTCGGTTCCTTAGTAACCGACAGTGATATGTGATTTTTTTTTAAATTTGCATGCTTTAGAATTCAAATTAATCCTGATTTTTTACTAAAACTTGAAAAACTATAAACATATAAGTTGCTAGTTTTGAGGAGCTCTACATTAATGCTTATACACTCAAGGTCTAATTCTTTATAGTTTTTTAATACCATTTTGAATTTGAATAAGGGTTTAAAATTCAATTACCCCCTTTGTAATTACTCCAAAAATTTGAATAGAAGTTGAAAATCTTCCAACATAGCTTTTTCTAGTTTTGAGGAGCTCTACATTATTGCTTATACACTCAAGCTCTAATTCTTTATAGTTTTTTAATTCCATTTTGAATTTGAATAAGGGTTTAAAATTCAATTACCTCATTTGTAATTACTCCAAAAAATTGAATAGAAGTTGAAAATCTTGAAACATAGCTTTTGCTAGTTTTGAGGAGCTCTACATTAATGCTTATACACTCAAGATATAATTCTTTATAGTTTTTGAATTCCTTTTGACATGGCATATATCAATCAACAACGTGGTAGAACTCATCAATCTACAACTTCATATGATCTCAAATTCGATGCAAATTACTAAAACAACATTTCATTAAGGATTACATAGTTTATGATACTCTAACAATTCACGGTGCAGGCACGATGATGGCCTCATCGTGATCACTCCGGAGGTAAGCAGGTTCGTCACCCTCTTCAAGGACATGTAGGGTAACGTCCGCCCCAAAAGGAGCCATTTCTTCATAACCTTTTGCCTTGCAATACTACATGTCGTCTGTCACTCCGTAGACACCGACAATCTTCCTTTTGCCTTGCAATACTAAATGTCGTCTTCCATTTGTATTGTTATCTCCTGCATAGAAGATTTGCAAAACATCCTTTGCAAGGACGAATGGGTCATCTCTGTATGCGGTCTTGGATAGATCAACGGTAGTGAACCCATCCTTGTCGGTGTTGATTTCATTCAGCCGGACCCATAGACAATGGAAAAGAGCAACTTTCAACTGATGTCCATAGTCTAGCTCCCATATCTCATCTATGAAACCATAGTATGTTGCCACCACCGTGCCGTACTCATCGTGGGCATCGAAACAAACACCACTATTTTGGTCGGTGCTCTTTCCGTCCTGTTTTTTTGTGTAAAATGTAAAACCATTTATTTTATATCCTTGGTACATCATTAGCGTAGTCGAAGGTCCGGGGGCTAAGAGATCTAGCTGACATCCTGTCACCATTCCTAGCCTTTAGCGTCGAAACCAGTCACCGAATTCCTCCTTATGTTTTTTCTCAAGCCAAGCCTGTGACCTACCGATGTGCTTCCTTTGCAGTAACTGTTTGTGCTCATCAATGTATGCCATCACACAGTCGGCCTGTTGGAGAACAGCGAAGTGTGCTTGTCTGAAGGAGACCACATCATGATGAGATACTGGAACTCCGACCCGCTTGATGTCCAGATAATATGTGGAGAACTCAATAGACTCCTCTATTGACCATCCTTCTACCATGCTCCCTTCTGGTCTGAATTTATTCCTAACATACCGCCTAAAAACTTTCATGAGCCTCTCGAAAGGAAACATCTGGTGTAGGTACATTGGGCCAAGGGCTTTTATTTGATCCACAAGATGAACAAGTAGATGCATTGAAATGTCGAAGTAAGTCGATGGGAAATGCATCTCAAGCCTGCATATAATCTCGGCTATCTCCTGCTTCAGGCGGTCTAGCCTGTCCACTTCAATGACCTTTTCAGAGATCGCGTTGAAGAACGAACACAACTTTATGATTGGAGTGCGGACCTTGTCAGGGAGGATACCTCGCAGGGCAACCGGGAGCAGCTGAGTCATTATGACATGACAGTCATGGGCCTTCATAGAACAATAGTTAAACTTAAGTTCTCTCATGTTAACTAGCCTCTTCGGGTTCCCACAGTATCCACTCGGTACTTTGAGATCGTTGAAGAAAGAAATAAGCATTTCTTTTTCCTCCTTTTTCAGTATCCATGATGCCACCAAAAGTTTCAAGTGGCCATTCTCAAGAGTTACTGGGTGCAACTCCTTCCTGAGGCCCAGGTGTTGCATGTCCAAGCGTGTCGCGAGAGAATCTGTGCTTGTTCCCCCGGTGTTCATCAACGTGTTAAGTGTGTTACCGCACACGTTTTTAGTTATGTGCGTTGGATCAAGACAGTGGTGTTACACTCAAAAGTGGCCAGTAAGGTAGTTTCCAGAAGATTGATTTTTTCTTCCAGATACTATCGGTTGGCGCTGCTACTGCCCTGTCCCCTTCCCAAGGACAACATTTGTGAGTTTGCTTAATTGTTGAAGGAGTTGTTTTTCGTCTCGATACTTTGGAGGTCCACATTTCTCAATAGTCCCATTAAAATCTTTTGTATTCCTACGGTAAGGGTGATCACGACGTAGGAACCTACGGTTTCCCATGTAGACCATCTTCCTGTTTTCTGGTAGATGTGTAGCATCAGTCTCGTCCAAGCACTCGACACACCCAGTGTATCCTTTTGTCTTCTCTCCAGACAAGGAACCTCGCCCTGGTAGGTCGGTGATTGTAGTGATAAGTACAGCCTTTACCGTGACATGTTCTTTTTTGTACTCATCCCAGACATCCTTCACACCCGTCTCCTACATCTGTAGTAGTTCATCGATCACTGGTTGTAGAAGCACATCAATATCATTACCAGGTTGTCTTGGTCCTTGGATTAGTAATGGCATCTAGACGTATGCCCGTTTCATACAAAGCCAGGGTGGAAGGTTGTATATACATAGCGTCACTGGCCAAGTGCTATGATTGGTTCTCACCTGGTCAAACGGGTCCATCCCATCCGTGCTCAAAGCAAACAACAGATGCCTTACCTCTCCATCGATGTTCTTATAGAACATAGTGTTGATAGTCCTCCAGTCCGACCCATCGGCGGAGTGTCTCATCATTGAATCTTTCTTTCGCTCTTCGCCGTGCCAACGCAACAGCTTGGCTGACTTCTCATTTGCAAACAACCTATGCACTCGTGGAGCTATAGGAAAATACCACACGGACTTTACTGGCCCTCCTCTGGTCTTGCTTCCATCATTTGATGGCCCTTGCTTGTATAGGGGAGTTTTACACTTGGGACATGCATCCAAGTCTTTGTATTTCTCTCCACGGTACAATATGCAGTCGTTGAAACACGCGTGGATTTTCTCAACCTCGAGGCCAATTGGGAAAATCATTTCCTTCGCAAGGTAAGTCTTTTCTACTAACTCGGCCTCCGGAAACAGTTTATGTAGTATAACTAACAAGTTATCGAAGCCTTTATCACTCAACCCATTCGTTGATTTAAACTCCAATAGCATGATGTTGGCTTCCAGTTTTCTTATTGGGCAGCACGGAAACAATGGTGTTTTTGCATCCTTTCTCATCATCTCCAGTTTTTTCAACTGTGAAGCACTAAGGAATCCCCCATGCACATCATGTAGAAGCTGTGAAATACCATCATTTTTCTCAGTGTCGTCAGCTAATGTATTCATAAACACATCATCATTGGTAGGCACATGTTTTGTGTACTCATGAACAGGCAATAATGCATTCAGGGATACACTAGGCATGGGCATATCATCATTAGCATTTTGACCAACCTCCCCATTCAAAGTCTAAATCGTGTAGTTTCTCATGAACCCCCTTTTGATCAAGTGCAAACGTATATGCTCCACGTCGCCCCATTTTCTCATATTCTTGCAGTCTTTGCATGGATAGAATACAAGATGTTGAGTCCCCAGCATTGGCTCTAGCTCGCTTGATGAAATCGTCGATGCCCGTCAAGTACCGTAGGTCTGTATGTGACAGATCGTACATCCACCCTCAAGCCATGTCTGCACTGATAAAATGGACAGAGCAGAGAAAACATAGGAACATATTAATAGGAGCATTTTTGAACAATATTTTTTTTCTGTATAATTTGAATTTGGTCGCGCTATAAAAAGTGAGACAACAAAATAGGTGGATGCATGGAGTATTAAATGTGAGTATTAAATGCATGCATGGAGTATTAAATGTAAGTATTAAATGCATGCATGCATGGAGTATTAAATGTAAGTAATAAATACCGAATCTATTCCACATCCCATCAAATCTTTAATACATGCATGGAGTATTAAATGTAAGTAATAAATATAACTAATTACAATTTTTATCCATAATTTTCGAGATGAATCTTTCGAACCTAGCTACTCAATGATTATACAATAATTTGCCAATAAAAACAAAGTCCTACAATTTTTCTAAATACTTTTTGATTTAAAAGGTACAAAAAATTGACACAAATTGCAACATCTCTCTTCTTGATCATGAAAACTAGCATAGCTCTAAACTATAGATTTACACACAAAAACAATGTAAACCAACAATTCTAAAGAATTATGCTTGTTACTAACCAAGAGCAAGAAGATATGAGGATAAAAGAGTGAAGAGGAGCCAAAAATGGAGATCAAGAAATCCACCTGCCGCAACAATGGAGAGAGGAGTTCCTAAAGAATCATTGCCCTAGTTGGTTTTGGTGATTAACGACAATTAGAGATTATTATGGCTAACGTGTGTTTTGCAGAGGCTCTGCGTAGCTTAGCCATAGTGATCAACAAGAATGGGCATTAATGGTCATCACTTAGCCCCCAAGATGGATATCGTTTCGGATTTCAAGGAAACATGATGAAGACCCTAGAATGATAGGCTAAGTGCCATAAGGTGATGAAGGGCACTTAGAAATAGATAGGGCTTCTCTTTTTATCTTTGACCGTACTATTAAGAGGGGTTGAGACTAGTAGCTTGACTTAGGAAAGCTTCATGAACTAGGTGTGGTGCACACTTGTCTTCCATAGCTCTAAGCAAGCCTACGTTGACCGTAAGATAGCCTAGAACAACTTCTATATTCATCACGACGAAAAACGAAGTTGATAGAACTGTTTTCTGGGCGACGGACGCTCCTGACGGAGGCGTCGGACAAAGGCGTCGGACGTTGTCCGTCACATCGGACAAAGGCGTCGGACACTGTCCGTCGCGTCGGACAAAGGCGTCGGACGCTGGGTGGTTGAGTCCACAACGTCCGTCGACCTTCCAGTGGAAATGTTTTCTGGCTAAGTTTTTCAGGGTCCGACGGACGCTGTCCGTCGGTCAGGCGTCGGACACTTGGAGAGCATCCGTCGGCCTTCCAGAGAGGGTGTTTTTAAGCCCGAGCCAGAGTGTTGCGTTGGACGCTGAGATGAGCGTCCGTCACCCCTGTGATGGAGCGTCCGTCGCTGGGAAAAGCGTGTCAAAACTAGCCGTTGGGCAGGGTGTCGAAGCGTCTGTCGCCTAGGCGTCGGAGCGTCCATCGCCCAAACTATGAACAGAACTAGACGTTGGGGCATGCGACAGAGCGTCCGTCGCCTAGTCGACGGAGCGTCCGTCGCCAACTTAAGTTGTCAGCCCGAGGCAGTTTTCTGAGGGACTATTTATAGCCTCTCACACTTCTCTCCCACCTTGCCTTTGCTCATTTGAGTTGCTGAGTTTGTTGAGAAGGTTGGGAAGAGAGCAAGAGCCCTAGAGTGAGAGAGTGATTCGCGAATCCATCCATCCTCTCCTCTAGTTCATCCAAGAGTTCAAGTGTGCATCCTCTAGTTGTGAAGCTTGAGTGAATCAAGCGAAGATCGAAGCTTGTTACTCTTGGTGATCGACATCACCTAGACGGTCCGATGGTGCTTGGAGGAAGGTGATCGCCGGAAGATTGTCGGCGGCTCTTCTTCATCGACGTTGTGATCGGTTGTGTGCGATTCACCGAGCCGGAGTGGCGAAGAATCAGCCCGTAGAGAGCACTCATCCCTTGCGCGGGATTGTCGATACCTTGCGAGGTACTCCAACGAGGACTAGGGGGGAGTGTCGACTCCTCGATACCTCGGCAAAACATCGCCGTGTCAAGCATCTCTTTCCCTAGCTCTTTCTTATCGCATTACTTTCCGCACTTGTCTTTCAATTCATATTAGAATTGTGTAGGAAGTTTTCGCTTTCTATTGTCTTGCTACCGCTTTCTAGCTAGAACACACTAGTGGTAGGCACTAGGGGGTTAATTGGCTCTTTATAGGTTTAATTCTTGTTTAGAAATTAAAAAGAGCCCAATTCACCCCCCCCCCCTCTTGGGCATCTTGATCCTTTCAATTGGTATCGGAGCTGGTTTGCTCTAAATTAGGCTTCACCGCCTAGAGCAAGATGTCCCATGGGGATGGACCACCTCCCATGTTCGATGGAGACGACTTTCCTTATTGGAAAGTTCATATGGAGGCCTATCTAGAGGCCGTTGACGTGGGTGTGCTCAAAGCCGCCACAAAGGGAGGCACTCTCTTCGCGGAGAACCTCAACTTTGATAAGCACAATGCCAAGGCGAAGAACATTCTTTTTCGTGGCATTATCAAGGATGTCTTCAACCGAGTGCGTAATGCCAAAGAAGCATTTGAGTTGTGGACCACTATTTGTGCTCTTCACGAAGGCACAAAGAGTGAGCGTGAGGAACGCTATCACTTGGTCATGGCTAAGCTAAATTCTTTTTCCATGCATGGAAATGAAAATGCAAATGAAATGTACTCACGTCTTAACATTATTGTAGAATAATTGAATGGGCTCGGTCTCAACCAAATGGCACCGGCCGATGTGGTGCGCCAGATCCTTTGTGTCTTGCCCATTGAGAAGTATGGCCACATCGTCACGGTTCTTCACCAAGGAGATCTCTCCGCCGCTACACCAACACAAATCTTGGGCAAGATCAATGCTCATGAGATGTATATGAAGATTGGTGATGGTGGCTCTTCTTCCTCCTCCAAGAAGAAAGAAAAAGAGAAGGAGGAGAAGAAGGACTTGGCACTCAAGGCATCCTCCACAGAGAAGTACAAGATGCAAGTCGTATATGAGAGTGCAAGTGATGAAGAGGATGATGATGACCTCGCTCTCATGGTGAAGAAAACAACTAAGATGTTGAAGAAGCTAAACAAGAATGGAGTCAAATTTGACTCAAAGAAGAAGAAATTCTTCACAAGCTCTTCAAGAAAGCCTCTCTCCAAGATAGATTGCTACAATTGTGGTAAACTTGGACACTTGGCTCATGCTTGCCCTGAAGAGAAGAAAGACAAGTACAAGAACAAGAAAGTAAACAACAAGTTCAAGTACAACAAGGGCAACAAAGATGAGTCAAGTGATAAGGAGAAGAAGGATGACAAGTCATTCAAGAAGAAGAAGAACTTCAACTTCCACAAGAAGAAGAAGAATGGCAAAGCCTACATTGTTGGTGATTGGCTCACCGACATTGAAGACACAAGTGACTCATCCGGAGATGAAAGTGAAGAAGAGAAGGTGGCCGCCTTGGTGATTGGGTCATCTACTCCACCGCCACCCCCTCCATCATCTCCGGGCTCATCCTCTACACACTATGTCTCATGGCTAAAGGTGACAAAAAGGTACAAAAAGAGGATAGTGATGATGAGGCTAACTCTAGTGATGATAGTGATGATGAGTTTGAGGCACCTTCCTATGATGAGCTAATTGTGATTTACAACAAATATACTAAGCTCATTAGGAAGTATAAAGCTAAAAGTGAATCACTAGAGAAAGCCAACGATAACTTGCATGCTAAACTTGATGACTTGTTTAGTGCTAATGATGATTTGAAGCTTGAGAACAAATCTCTCTCATCTAGCACTAGGGAGCTCAAAGCCTCACTCAAGCAAACTAATGAGAAACATGATAATCTTGAGAGGTCAACACAAGAGCTCCATACAAGATACAACTTGCTAAAAGATGACTACAACCAAGTTAAGAATGAACATGGTACACTTGTGATAGCTAACGAATTGCTTACAAATGATCTTGCTACACATGTTGCTATTAAACCAGTTGTTAAGTGTCATATAGCTACTTCTTGTGAGGACTTGCTTGATGAAGTTGCTAGTGAGCAAAATGCTAAGTGCAAGGGCAAGAAGGTAGTTGAGGCCGAGGAGTATGATGACTATGTGAAGATGAGGCAAGAAAATTCCAAGCTCAAGGAAGAGCTAATCAACCTCAAGGCAAACAAGCCATTCACCATCAAGTCGGCCAAGCAAGATGAAAATGATGCAATGACCTTGATTAACTCTCTCAAAGAGGAAAATGCAAAGCTCAAGGTTGAGAAGATCAAGCTTGCAAGTGGAATGGAGAAGTTCACCATGGGCCACAACCTCCAAAGTGAGCTCTTGATGAACACTATCATGAAGACCGACAAGTCCGGCATTGGGTTCAAGGAGAACCAAATCATGAAGGCCAAGGTCAAGATAGAAGCTAAGAACTACTATAAGAACAAGGCCATGAGGAACAACTATGACACACCAAAGCCCAAGCCTAAGAAGTGCTTTGGATGTGGTCAAGAGGGTCACTTTGAATTCCAATGCAAGACTCCACCTCCCAAGACCTTGCCCAAGCACACAAGGCCTTTCGCTCATGATGCACACTTCATCATCAACAAGAACTCCAAGGGTAGACCCCAAGTTGTGTTTCTTGGCCCCAAGATGAAGAACAAGCCCAAAGTGCTATGGGTTGCTAAGGAGTTGGTGGATAAGGCTATGGGACCTCGCCAAGTGTGGGTTCCCAAACAATAAGCTTAACTTCAAGTTGCTTGTGTGTAGGTGAACTACAAGACCGGTGGAAGTCATTGGGTGATTGATAGTGGATGCACTCAACATATGACCGGTGACTCCCGGATGTTCACCACACTTGAGGAAGATTGTGAAGGGCAAGACAAGATTACCTTTGGGGACAATTCAAAAGGCAAAGTGCAAGGCCTAGGCAAAGTGGCAATCTCAAATGATCAATCAATATCAAATGTCTTGCTAGTACAATCTTTGAGCTTCAACTTGCTATCGGTGGGACAACTATGTGATCTTGGTTTCCAATGTCTCTTCACTCCAAATGAGGTAGTTGTGTCCAAGATTGAAGATTCATCATTGATATTCAAAGGGTTTCGGCACAACAATCTCTACCTAGTGGACTTCACCTCAAATGAAGCTAGTTTGCAAACATGTCTATTCTCCAAGAGTTCTTTGGGTTGGCTATGGCATAGAAGATTAGCACATGTGGGAATGTCAACTTTGAAGAAGCTTGTCAAGAAGGAGTTGGTTAGAGGTGTGAAGGATGTTGTGTTTGAGAAGGATAAACTTTGTAGTGCATGTCAAGCCGGCAAGCAAGTGGCAAACACTCATCCAACCAAAGCCTTCATGTCAACCTCAAGAGTCCTAGAGCTACTTCACATGGATCTATTTGGACCTACCACCTATGCTAGCCTTGGTGGCAATCTCTTTTGCTTGGTGATAGTTGATGACTACTCTAGGTACACTTGGGTGTTCTTTCTTCAAGACAAGGGAGAGACTCAATCAATATTCAAGAAGTTTGCAACTAGAGCCCAAAATGAGTTTGATGTGAAGATCAAGAAGATAAGAAGTGACAATGGAACCGAGTTTGTAAACACCAAGATAGAAGACTATTGTGATGAAGTTGGGATCAAGCATGAAGTGTCCACCACCTATACCCCTCAACAAAATGGCATAGTAGAGAGGAAGAACCGGACACTTATTACTCTTGCAAGATCAATGCTTGATGAATACAACACCCCCGAGAATTTTTGGGCCGAAGCAATCAACACCGTATGCTATGCGGCCAACCGGCTATTTGTCCAAAGGCTTCTTAAGAAGACCCCCTATGAGCTTGTGAATGGGAAGAAACCGGATATATCCTTTTTCCGAGTGTTTGGATGCAAAGTGTATATCTACAAGAAGCGTCAACACTTGGGCAAGTTCCAAAGGAGATGTGACATTGGTTTCTTACTTGGTTATTCTCTCAAATCCAAGGCATATCGAGTATTTAACAAAGCCTCCGGCCTAGTTGAAGAAACATATGACTTGGAGTTTGATGAAACTAATGGCTCTCAAGAAGAGCATAAAAATATTGATGATGTAGGTGATGAACCCTTGAGGGAGGCTATGAAGAATATGCCCGTTGGTGCAATCAACCCACAAGAGGTGGAAGAAGTTGAAGATGATGCAAATCAAGTACCCTCTCCACCTCACACGCCTCAAGTTGATGAAGAACAAGTGAGGGAAGCACAAGAAGATACCTTCATCCCTCAAGATCAAGCCGAGGCTCAAGCTAGTGATGTTGATGCACCACAACCTCCTCCCCAAGTGATTAATAGAAGATCTACACCTATGCTTCAAGCTCATCCACAAGACCTCATTATAGGGAGTCCATCAAGGGGGGTAACAACTCGATCTAAACTTGCTTCTTATGTTGAACATCACTCCTTTGTTTCCTTTGTTGAGCCTTCTAGTGTGGAGGATGCACTTGCGGATCCGGATTGGGTGAATGCCATGCACGAAGAGTTGAACAACTTCACCCGGAACGAAGTGTGGACACTAGTAGAAAAGCCCAAAGGAGCAAGAATCATTGGCACCAAGTGGGTGTTTAGGAACAAGCAAGATGATCAAGGCGTGGTTGTGAGAAACAAGGCAAGATTGGTGGCAAAAGGGTTCTCCCAAGTTGAAGGCTTGGATTTTGGGGAGACCTTTGCACCGGTTGCAAGACTAGAAGCCATTCGTATCCTTTTGGCATATGCTTCACATCATAAAATGAAACTTTTTCAAATGGATGTGAAGAGTGCCTTTCTAAATGGTTTCATCAATGAACTTGTTTTTGTCTCACAACCTCCCGGGTTTTGAAGACCCAAATTGTCCTAATCATGTGTATAGGTTGTCCAAGGCACTCTATGGATTGAAGCAAGCTCCAAGAGCTTGGTATGAGAGGCTAAGGGACTTCCTACTCAAGAAGGGCTTCAAGATCGGGAAAGTGGATACCACACTCTTCACCAAGGTGCTAGATGGAGAGATCTTTGTTTGCCAAGTGTATGTCGATGACATTATATTTGGGTCAACAAACCAAGAGCATAGCAAGGAATTTGGTGCATTGATGTCCAAGGAGATCGAGATGTCGATGATTGGCGAGCTAACCTTCTTCCTTGGCTTCCATGTGAAGCAATTGAGGGAGGGCACCTTCATATCTCAAGAGAAGTACACTTATGATATGCTCAAGAAATTCAAGATGGAGGATTGCAAGCCAATCAAGACCCCAATGCCTACTAATGGGCATCTCGATCTCGATGAGGGAGGTAAACCGATTGACCAAACTCTCTATCGTTCTATGATCGGTAGTTTACTTTACCTCACCGCATCTAGGCCGGATATCATGTTTAGTGTGTGTATGTGTGCTAGGTTTCAAGCAAACCCTAAGGAGTCACATCTTTGTGTGGTTAAAAGAATCCTTAGGTACTTAAGGCACACCCCTAGCATGGGTCTTTGGTATCCCAAAGGATCTCCCTTCCAACTAGTTGGCTATTCCGATTCGGATTACGCCGGGTGTAAGGTTGATAGGAAGAGTACCTCCGGTGGGTGCCACATGCTAGGAAGATCACTTGTTTCTTGGTCCTCAAAAAAGCAAAATAGTGTGGCATTCTCAACCGCCGAGGCGGAATATATTTCCATGGGAGCAAGTTGTGCACAAATCTTATACATGACCCAAACACTTTTTGATTACGGCGTGTTTTAAAAGAAGTTCCACTTTTGTGTGATAATGAAAGCGCCGTAAAGCTTGCAAACAACCCGGTTCAACACTCTCGCACCAAGCACATAGATATTCGCCATCACTTTCTTAGAGATCATGTGGCTAGGAAAGACATAACACTAGTTGGAGTTAAGAGCGAAGATCAATTGGCGGATATCTTTACTAAACCACTCGATGAAACAACCTTTTGTAGGTTGAGAAGCGAGTTGAATGTGCTTGATCACTCTAACTTCACTAAAAGATGAGTTTGTGTGAACCATGCATTCATATGTAATATAACATGCTTAATTTGGTAATGCACATAGGCTTGGCTAACGCGGTTGAGATAACCGCCCTCAAAGCGTGTGACAAAGCTTAACCGCGGTTTAAACTTGCAAGCAACCTAGATTCAAATTTTCGTATTGCATAGCATAAGCATGTGTGTTGTTTGCCGTTCCTTTTTGGTTAAGTTTGAGCATCCTCTGTGTTCATCCACTTAGGGGGAGCATTCCAAGCTCAAGACACTTCTATACCCCTCTTGTGGCCATATGATGACTCCTTGTTGCTTCCATTCGAATATTTTGAGCTAAAACTAACATCTAAGCCTATGGCAAACTATTTGAAAATGAGAGTTTGAGAGATGGTTCTCATATCAAGTCCAATTAGGTGTTATTTGGATCTTATTGGGATTGGAACTTGGTTGGGAGAAAGACGCAAAAACAAAATTTGAAAAATTCTATTTAAAAAGCGTCGGACGCTGCCGACGGACACTCGGTGTCAATTGCCTCAACGTCCGTCGCGATCGTCCGGAGATTGAATGTTGCCCGCTTATAGGGCGACGGACGCTCCCCAGCGTCCGTCGCGGTCAATGTGCTCGGGCGTTTCAAAACTTGTTCTGGAAGCCCGACGGACGATGCTGTCGGACGCTCTCCGAGCGTACGTAGCAGTCCGACGGAGCGTCCGTCGCGAACTTAAGGCGCAAATTTTTTTAGAAAATCCCCGTCTCTTCCTTTGTTTTCTCTTGGTCGTTCTCAGTCGTCCGTACGCCGTCGTGCCTGTCCAAACCCTAACCACCGCCACTCCGCCGCCGCTGAGCCACCGTGCCATCCCTCGTCGGCGTGATCCGCCCTGCACCTGCGCTGCAACTTCCCCCAGCGCCGCCGCCGCACTCTCGCCGTCGTCTCTCCCTGCAACACCACTCTTTGCACTGCCGCCGCGCCAGAGCACACGCCATTCCCCCCAGCGCCGCCGCTTCCTCGCGTGTTTCAAACCATGTAGGAGTTTCTCTGTCGTGGAGCTCTCCTCCAAGGCCCTGATTGGCAGATTGATCGACCTCGGTTGCGTGTCAAGGTAAAATCTTTCTCCTGCAACATTCCTACTAGTTTGCCAAGCTCCTCGCCCCTTTCCTCTTCCTTCACCTAAACCACCATTCTGCATTTCATTGTTAGGCTGCGGATTGTGGACATTTGACCGAGACGACTCTCCTTCTCTTTTCTAAGTGTTTTGGTCACCAGGTCTAAGGTATGGCAGTTAGCAATTCGATCTCGTCTTATCTAATTTCATGCTTCTATAGACCTACTCCTCTATAGTTATATGCTTATGGTTATACTCCTATCTATCTAACGAGCAGGGTCAGTTGATCAAAGGGTCAGTGTGTCAGTGACAGTGAACTCGGGGCAAAGCCCGCGAGTACGGAACGAGGCAAAGGCTCGAAAGGTCAGTCCAGGGCCGGCGTGCCACTCTTGCAGCTGTTTGTTCTGCGGATTGTCAGGGTTTCTTTGTCAGTGGGGCAGAGAGTTTGAGGGTGTGACTCTTGAGGATCCTTTTTGTCAGAGTTTTGTTAGCAGAGTTCGATACATGGCAAGAACGAAGAATGTCGGTCCTGTTCCCGGTAGTGGTGGTGACCCTCCACCTCCACCACGTCCACCCACTGACCGGGGAAAGGGCAAGCAAAAGGTCGTGTCACGGAAGCGCAAGAGGCCACTCATGGATCCAGACTCAGCAGCATCGCTTACAGTGGCCGAGGCCGTAGAGATTGTGGAGCGAGGAGGACGTCGCGTCGGTTTGAGGCTCTCGCCTTGTCGTGGAGCGCGTCGTGAGTCCCCTACGCGTCTAGAGACAGAGCCCGCCGAGGCTACTGAGGCAGAGGAGACAGTGCCAGTCCCAGAGACTGAGCAGACAGAGGCTGCGGGCCACTCCTCGATTGATGAGCTGATGAGCCACAGAGTTACCCGGTCCAGAGGCTCTGGTGCACCACCTAGTCCTCCAGGACCTCAGCTACCAGACCCAGTGAGGCATCAGGTCCGAGCTCTCACAGCGAAGCAAGTTCAGTTACTCCGCTTCGTGGACTTTCAGTCCTGGTTTCCACCTCAGAGAGATCCCCCTGCCGGACGTGATTTCTATACCACGATTCACGAGGACTTCTATAGAGATTACGCCGACACTGACGCTCCTCTTAGGGCTCACAGAGTGTGCCCATCTGCTCACATAGAGGGGGTCGGTGGTCCAGAGATCCTACAGCACCTTCAGTACCTTCAAGGGTTATCAGATTTGATGGGACGATCAGGAGCATATCAGAAGGACTGGGTGTATCAGTTTTATGCATCTCTATGGATCTCCCTGATCACGAGTTCCTTCACTTCGGATTTTAGGGACGTGACTTCAGGGTTTCAGCAACTCGGTTCAGAGAGCTATTCCACCTAGAGTCCTCTCCTACGAGGATTCACAGCTTGTGCTATGGGGATCAGGAGGCCCCTCGCCGACCTCACGATGGGATAGTGCCATCTACAGACTTCGTGAGGCCATGCTTTCAGCTGCCGTTCACTGAGGGTTCGAGCCGTACACCGCGAGACCTCACTCCACTTGCTCGGATTCTTCACGAGGTACTCAGGCGTAACATCCTTCCTCGGATTGGAGCTCGGGACACGATTACACGACTACAGCTATGGCTCCATACTCATATCATCCGGAAGGAGAAGTTTGACCTCTGGGATCTTATTGTTAGCGAGCTTGAGGATATAATAGCTGTAGGATTCAGGGGTCACTGGCAGCTACAGTTTGCTCACTGGATATCTTATCTTATAGTTGCCAAGACCAGATCAGGGGCCATGAGAGTCACTCTCACCAGGTCAGCTACTGAGTTTCCAGTATACTCGATGAGTCAGCTCGTGATGCATGGAAACCTGCCTCGCCTCAGCAGAGCTTACAGACTAGGCACCAGGCAGGCAGGTGTGCCACCTCAGTCCGTAGAGGTCACGGACGCCACAGTTGAGCAAATTGCTCAGGCAGAGCTTGCAGATCTAGATGCTGAGATTGACACAGCTGCCGAGACAGTCTATAGAGAGGACCTAGACTCTGACAGTTCCGATGAGGACTACCAGCCAGTGCGCGAGTACGCACCGATGCCTCATGACCATGAGGCAAGAGGGTCAGGCACAGCTGCAGCTCCAGCTCTAGGTTCCAGCACCTCAGAGGCTACACTACTTACCATCCTTTCGAGGATGCAGGAGGAGCAGTCACGCCAGGCAGAGGAGCAGAGGCGATAGGCTGCCGATTTACGGAGGCTCAAAGAGCAGCAGTTGGCTGCTCAGGCACAGACTCAGGCCAGACAGGATGAGTTTTAGTGCCAATTCTTAGCCTATCAGCTGCAGCAGGCAGAGATTCAGAAGACCCAGACATTGTTACTTGAGCGTCTTCTAGCCTCCAGCTCCGGGAAGACTTCCACTCCTCAGTTTCAGTTGCCCGGAGTCTCGCAACAGCAGCAGTTCACCTCACCTCCACAACAGACTCCAGTAGTAGTGGTTCCGACTCCAGCGTTACCGTCCAGAGGATAGCAGAGTCAGGCACCAGCTACTCCTCCGTTCCAGGCACCAGCCTCTCCCGAGTACCAGTCTCTGAGGACCCAGGTGTCCTCTTGGTTAGCTTCGCCCGGTGAGTTTCAGATAGGATTTACTCCTATCCGGGGAACTACCATAGCAGAGGCCTTGCGAGACCTCTCAGCCTCATACTTAGAGATCACGGGAGAAGATTCCCCAGGAGCAGCTCAGCTAGCCTCACCAGCTCCATAGGTTGAGGTGGATCCTCCGGCGACGGGCACTCACCTTTCTTTGGTTGCCTCGTCGGAGATCGCACCTGAGCAGTCCACGCAGACTGTCACCACTCCTCCAGCTGCAGTTCAGACAGATGGTATTTCACTAGCAGTTGAGACAGCTGTCACAGAGGCTCAGGATGCGGCAGTTACAGTGGCAGTATCCTCTCCACTTCAGACTCACCCAGCAGAGGTTGCAGCAGCAGTGTCACTAGTTGCACTAGCAGTGACACCTTCCCCCACGCCTTGAGTCTTTACTCGTCGGGTTCCCAGGCCCGCTAGTATAGAGGCAGGACCGTCAGAGGCACCAGCTGAGCCTCAGGGGGAGTCAGTTGAGTCAGCAGCTCCAGAGCTTTCAGTGCCAGCTCTAGAGGTCACCCCAGCTGCGCCTACACCTGCAAAGGCAGAGGCAGATGTTGAGTCAGATCTTCAGGACTTCATCATGCTCGATCGCAAGGCTGCAGCTCTTCCACCTTCTTCTCCAGCCCCAGATGCTTAGTTGTTGGTGCTAGACGCCAAAGGGGGAGAGAGGGTCGAGTATAGAGATAGGGGGAGGGTTTTGATCTTTGTTTGCTTAAATTCCCTGTACTCTTTCATCATGTCTACGTTTATACATTTGTATCTATGTGTGATGAATACTTTGGTTGATGTTTATGTGAAATATGGTTGGATGTGACAAACTCTTGATTATCACTTATATATCTTGTGAGTTGTCTCATGTTTCATGATATATCTCTATGCTTAAATGATAATTGAGCTTCCGCGCTATACTCCGATACATCTTTTGAGAATATCATGAGGTACTCCTTTTTACATTCATATCTATGAGTACCATGATTTGTGATTTGGGTTGAGTGAGCAAGTATGCTTCATTACAAATCCACTAACCCTTGCTCAACCATTCCAAGTCACCTTAAAGTCTAAACTATAACTCTTATCCATACTCGAGGATTTATTGTCGTCAATCACCAAAAAGGGGGAGATTGAAGAATCATTGCCCTAGTTGGTTTCGGTGATTAACGACAATTAGAGATTATTATGGCTAACGTGTGTTTTGCAGAGGCTATGCGTAGCTTAGCCATAGTGATCAACAAGTTCAACAAGAATGGGGATTAATGGTCATCACTTAGCCCCCAAGATGGATATCGTTTCGGATTTCAAGGAGACATGATGAAGACCCTAGAATGATAGGCTAAGTGCCATAAGGTGATGAAGGGCACTTAGAAATAGATAGGGCTTCTCTTTTTATCTTTGACCGTACTATTAAGAGGGGTTGAGACTAGTAGCTTGACTTAGGAAAGCTTCATGAACTAGGTGTGGTGCACACTTGTCTTCCATAGCTCTAAGCAAGCCTACGTTGACCGTAAGATAGCCTAGAACAACTTCCATATTCATCGCGACGAAAAACGAAGTTGATAGAACTGTTTTCTGGCCGACGGACGCTCCTGACAGAGGCGTCGGACAAAGGCGTCGGATGTTGGGTGGTTGAGTCCACAGCGTCCGTCGACCTTCCAGTGGAAATGTTTTCTGGCTAAGTTTTTCAGGGTCCGACGAACGCTGTCTGTCGGCCTTCCAGAGAGGGTGTTTTTAAGCCCGAGCCAGAGTGTTGCGTCGGACGCTGAGATGAGCGTCCGTTGCCCCTGTGACGGAGCGTCCGTCGCTGGGAAAAGCGTGTCAGAACTAGCCGTTGGACAAGGCGTCGGAGCGTCCGTCGCCCAAACTATGAACAGAACTAGCCGTTGGGGCATGCGACGGAGCGTCCGTCGCCTAGTCGACGGAGCGTCCATCGCCAACTTAAGTTGTCAGCCCGAGGCAATTTTCTGAGGGACTATTTATAGCCTCTCACACTTCTCTCCCACCTTGCCTTTGCTCATTTGGGTTGTTGAGTTTGTTGAGAAGGTTGGGAAGAGAGCAAGAGCCCTAGAGTGAGAGAGTGATTCGCGAATCCATCCATCCTCTCCTCTAATTCATCCAAGAGTTCAAGTGTGCATCCTCTAGTTGTGAAGCTTGAGTGAATCAAGCGAAGATCGAAGCTTGTTACTCTTGGTGATCGACATCACCTAGACGGTCCGGTGGTGCTTGGAGGAAGGTGATCGCCGGAAGATTGTCGGCGGCTCTTCTTCATCGACGTTGTGATCGGTTGTGGGCGATTCACCAAGCCGGAGTGGCGAGGAATCAGCCTGTAGAGAGCACTCATCCCTTGCGCGGGATTGAGGGGGAGGTATACCTTGCGAGGTGCTCCAACGAGGACTAGGGGGGAGTGTCGACTCCTCAATACCTCGACAAAACATCGCTGTGTCAAGCATCTCTTTCCCTAGCTCTTTCTTATCGCATTACTTTCCGCACTTGTTTTTCAATTCATACTAGAATTGTGTAGGAAGTTTTCGTTTTCTATTGTCTTGCTACCGCTTTCTAGCTAGGACACACTAGCAGTAGGCACTAGGGGGTTAATTGGCTCTTTATAGGTTTAATTCTTGTTTAGAAATTAAAAAGAGCCCAATTCACCCCCCTCCCCTCTTGGACATCTTGATCCTTTCAGTTCCTGTTCACGCACTGTTGGGGCAAAGGAGGGAGAGGAGCTCGTGTGCTTTATACTGTACAACTTTTCACTACCGGTTGGAGCCACGAACCGGCAGTGAAACACCACATCACTGTCGGTTGGTGGCTTGAACCGGCAGTGATAGGGCCGAGAGGCATCACTGCCGGTTCAAGCCTCGAACCGACAGTGATGTGGTGTTTCACTGCCGGTTCGGCCCCTGCCCCCAATAATTGGGGGCCTGTCAGAGGAAGAACCGGCAGTGAAGAGGCATCACTGCCGGCCCAAACAAAACCGGCAATGATGGGTCGGCAGTGATTGCCGTTTCTATAGTAGTGTATATAAGTAGTTCCTTGTAACTATTTCTTATGAGATCAGAATGCGCATGAATAGAGTTCTAGGTGAACTTTTTTTTTATCCTAATACATATCCAGTGTTGTCAATGTAACTCATTTTTAGAAGGCAAATGTACATTCAACTAACACATTATATATAACACATATTCCATTCAACAGATGACATTTGCGACTTTAATATAGCCCATGACCAGCCCACCGACACCATGTACATAAAGACATATATTCTGTAGCTGTCGAATCTTGACGTGGCAACCTGTGCTGGTCCACCGCCATGGATGGAGCACCGGTCTATGTGTCCGCTGATGTCGACGGTAGTCGCCACCAGGGTTTTTAATCCCGAACGGTTACCGCGGTAACCGGTCGGTTACCGACAAACCAGCCCCGGGCGGTTCGGTTTCGGTACCGGTTTGAATTCAAATTTCAAATTTGAATTTTTTTAAAAAAAAAATTTGAAAAAAATCCTAAAAATAGTTCACGATTTATAGAGTCCAATGGTGTAAAAAATTTTCAAATTGGAGTTCGTTTGCTATTTTTTGGACGTGTTTAAGTTTGAAAAAAAAAGAAAAAAGAAAAAAAACGGCCGGCCCGTTAAGGGCCCATGCGGCCCATTGCCTCCTGCTGCCTCCTATTTAAGGAGCTGTCGGGGGGCCGGGATCCCGGCCCCCCCCCAAACCCTATCCGCCCCGCACCCGCTCCCACCCGCCCGCGCGCCGCCCGCGACCGCCGCCGAGCCTCGGTAACCGCTCGGTCGGGGTCGGTTACCGAGTGATTTTGGTCGGCTACCGACCGCGCGCCACTAAGTCTCCCCCCAGGCGGTTACCATTCGGACAGCGTCGGTTACCGACCGGTGAGTTCAGTAACCGCTCGGTTGGCTCGGTAAGTTTTTTTTTCATTTCTTTGCATTTGTAGTTGCTTTAGTTGTAGGATTTAGTTCTAAGATCTAGGATTGATGGAGTATATGATGTAGAAAATATTTATTGTAGGATTTAGGTAGGATTTGACTTAGGATGTATCTAGGAGTTAGGTTTATTTAGTTTAGGATTTAGGATTTGCGGTTGGATTTGCTTTAGGATGTATGTAGGATTTAGGATTTAGGATTTTATTGATATAGGATTTAGGATTTAGTACGGGTCAATATTGACACATGATGTAATTCCCATGAAATATGTTAAGGTAAACAAAAGGTGCATCCTTCAAAACTATTTTTTATAATAAATACAGTACTCGCTCCGTCCTAAAGATGATATTATTCTTAAATAGTGCTGAATCAAATAGTCTTAAATTTAGCTGAATTTATATACTAAGATTTTAGTATTTATTATAGTAAATAAGTACCATTAGATTCTTTATAAAATATATTTGTTGTATTGCTATATATTTGTGGTATGATTTGATGCATGTGTTGGATTTGTTTGTGTTGTCCATTTGTGCAGGAGATGCCGAGAGACCGCAGAGACGTGGTATGGGAGTATGGTGAGAATCTTGCTCCCAGTTGGAAATGCAACTACTGTCATACAAAAAAAGCCGGGGGTGGTGCTTCCCGATTGAAGCAGCATTTGGCTGCGCGCGGGACGGAGGTGATCCACTGCAGCAAGGTGCCCAGAGACGTCCGGGAGTACTTTCAGCAGGATCTCGACAGAACTAGGCAGGCAACTAGTGACCGCTCTCGGCAGAGGGTTGCACGAGAGGCTGCTGCACCGGAGGGCAACCACCCCCTTGACGATGACGAGTACGAGGCTCAGTTGTAGGCAGCCATGAATCAGTCCAGGGCAGAATATGAGTACCAGGAGGGGGTGCAGCGGAGAGGAGGCGCTTACGAGCATGGAGGTGGCAGTGGTAGTGGTACTGCTTCGCAGGGGGGCAATCCTTTGCAGAGGATGTTTCGGAGGTCTAGTTCACAGAGGCAGACCCCTGCAGTGGTGGAGGACTACAACTTGGCAGCCGGTACAAGGGGTGGACTCCAGCAGACAAGGATTGATACAGGGTCATGGACGCAGAGGGGAAGGAACGCGAAGGACGCAATTGGGAAAGCTTGGGGAAAGTTTTTCCATACTGCAGGAATCCCCGAGAGACAGGCGAACAATCCGTACTTTGTTAGTGCGGTCAGGGAGACGCAGAAGTGGGGTAAGTACATATACTTGGAGACTTCAATTCATTACGTATATTTCTCTATTCTCATGATTCGCTTACGATTGCAGGTGAAGGCATCGCGTCACCCAGTGGAAAGGATATAGACGGGAAGTACCTCGATCATAACGAGAAGGACCTGCAGATCCGGTACGCAAAGTTTAAGGAGGAGTGGCCCTTGTTTGGGGTCACGTTGATGTGTGATTCGTGGACGGGCCCGACAAGAATGACTGTCATCAATTTTTTGATCTATTGCAATGGACCCCATGTAAGAGTACTTTTGAACTCATTTTTTTTGTCTTTTTGAGCGCATACCTAACATAATGGGTTCCACTTGCAGCTCAATGGTGGATGCTGTTCGGCAGGAGCACTCCAAATCTGCAAAAACTTGCGCTGAGGCTTGTTGCACAGTGTGTATCCTCCAGTGGATGCGAGCGCAACTAGAGTACATTTGCCTTGGTGCACACGAAGGTTCGGAATCGCTTGTCCCACAAAAAACTGAACAAGCTAGTGTATGTGAACTACAACCTTCGGCTGCGACTCGCGGATGCATCCGGACCACCTAGGCGTGAGGAAGAAGACTTCATTGACCAGTTCACGCAGATATCCTTTTACGAAAGGGATAATCCGGTTCGAGACTGGATGGAGTATGGCAGATCCAACCAGGCTCCAGTTCTCGACGAAGAGGATGAAGAAACGGACATCCCTCTTCCGTCCCATATCGTGAGGTACGTTGATGTACTTTGTTAGCCACTAACGAACCATACTTTTAATAATATGATTCATTCTTTGTCATGACAGAGACCAAGTGGACCCGACGATCTTGGGCCCATCAGTGATTGGGCCCGTAGACATGTGGGTGACACGCATCTTGGCAAAAGAAAATACCAGACGGGACCTAGCCAGAAAAAAAAGGGGAAGCGAGTGCAACAACCTGTCACCAGCGATGATTCGACAGATGATGGCGAGGAGGGTGAGCAAAGTCCACGGTACCAGGAGTCCGATCACAGCAGCTCAGCAACTGACAGTGGAGACGGTCATAGTGGTGACGATGACCCTGGAGCTGCTCCACCTAGTGTTGTTGGTGGTGGTGGTGGGGCTGGGGTTCTGTAGATGGTGCTGGTGGTAGTGGTGCTGGTGATGCTGGTGGACTTCGTTTCACAGGTATCGATTGTTACAGACATTTTTTTTAATGTCTATGACTATTCACTAGTACTAATTATGGTTGGCTGCAGGCGAGACGGACTTCACACATGCTACTCAGGACCGCGACCATGGGCAGCCGGAATTACAGAGGAGAGCTTACGACCCGACGGACTGCTACGACACGCCACAGTACTCCTCTTCCTCGTACAGTGATACATCGTACGGTGGTGGTTATACCTACCCCGTTCCTGACATCAGCACGTAGCCGGCCACTAGATGGGTCTACGAATGGCAAGACCTGGATTTCTACAACATGTTAGTGCAGGAATGGGAGACCACAGCTCATTGGACGGGCCAATCATGGATAGAGTACAAGGCCGGGCTACAGTCGCGCGGTATCGCTCTAATGTCCACCGCGGAGTATGAGGAGGGGTGCCGAAACGGGATCTTCTCTTATATTCAACGCCAGTGACCATGATGTTCGCATGTCTACGACACAAGGTATTTCCATGGACGATTTGTTGTTGTTGCAACGGTGAACTACGTTATTTCCGTCGTGAATTTGTGGCTAGTGCATCACTATGATATTATTGTGGGGTTGGTCATTTGTATCACACTATTTTCCATGAATTGTGTGTTCTATTTACATCATTATGCACAAAGGTCATGTAAAAAATTGATTTTTTCAAGAAAAAAAAAGTCACCCGGCGGTTTGGACCGGTTACCGTTCAAACCGGTCGGTAACCGGCCCTAACCGACCGGTTACCGGTCCAAAACCGATCGAACTGCGGGGTTTGAATTCAAAATCCAAACCGTTCGGTTTGGACCGGTAACCGGTCAAACCGGTCGGTAACCGCCCGCCCGCTCCCCGGCGGTTACCGGTTCCGAAACGGAAAGAAAAACCTGGTCGCCACTCGATTCACACACACAGAGATTGTCAGAAATTATTATACTCGTGTTCTCGTTGCAACGTACTAGTAGCCATGGAGACGATGCACCCCACCTGTGTACTAGCTAGACTAGATCTAGATGGTGCCGCCGTTGCAGCGAAGGACCTGGGCGTTGACCCAGTGGCCAGCATCACTAGCGAGGAAGCTGACGAGCGGCGCGATGTCCTCGGGCATGCCGAGCCGGCCCAGCGGCGCCTCGGCGATGTACCGCTCCATGTCATCCTCCGTCTTGCCGGTGTATATCATGGGTGTCCCCGTGGACCCTGGCGCCACCACGTTGGCCGTGATCCCGGTGCCGCGCAGCTCCCGCGCCAGGATCTTGGTCATCACCTCCACCGCCGCCTTGCTGGCAGCGTACGCCGAGTAGCCAGGACGCAGCGACCCAACTCCCGACGAAGAGAACGTCACGATGCGGCCGCGGCCGTCACGGACCAACCGCCTGGCCGCCTCGCGGCAGCACAGGAACGTGCCGCGCGTGTTAGTGCCGAACGTGGCGTCGAACGTCGCCTCGCTGGTCTCCGCCAGCGGCGGGTACGAATAGTCCAGCACCGCCGCCAGCGTTACCAGGATGTGGAGCTCCCCGCCGAAGGCTGCGGCCGCCGCGTCGAACAGCGCCTTTACCTGCGCCGCGTTCGACACGTCTGCCTCGACCGCGATCGCCCGCGGCTGCTGGCTGGAGTCGTTGATGCCGCTCACCAGCGTCTGAGCAGGCGCCGGGTCGCCGATGTACGCCACCACGACGCGCGCACCGAGCGACGCCAGGTGCTTGGACACGGCCGGTGACAATGGCGACGCGGCCGTGGAGCATCATCGGTGCTGTTGCATCGGCAACGCCATTCGACTTGGATTCAACCATGGGATCCACTACGTATTACTACGTTTACTGTGTGTGTGAACCGTTTGCCTGGTGGAATTCAAGCGGGAGAGCCGCAATTTAACAGCCTAGACTAGATTCAGATCCCCGACACACGTCCTGCCAATGCACAGTTAGCTGCACTATACGTACAATGCACGTGATTTGGATCTGTCGATTTCAATGCAACAATATTTCCGGTTGGTGATACAGACATAACATCAGTGACTGATGATAAGGTCGGGCCTGTAGTAGCAAATTAAATGTAGGGAATGATAGCCACACATCATTCCACATGAAACTGGATAAGGCGGGCAATTCCACTTCAGGTCCATCTATATAGAGTACTCTATGTCCCTAAATATACATTATTTGTGTTATGGAAAAATAACTTTAACAAAATATATAATAAAAATATTAATATTTACGCTACATAATCAATATCATTTAAAAAAGATCTTTGAATCTATTTTTTAAAAAACAAATTAAATGTATATCAATGCATCATTCCACTAGAAACTGGATAAGCCGGGCAATTCCACTTCTAGGTCGATCCACGGAACGGTGACTTTTAGTGGTGTGATATTCATCATACACTTCAGAATAAGAGATATTTGGTACTTAAAATTTCTGCTGGAGATCTAGATTTTTCATGGATGTTATGGGCATGTTAGACATTATAGATCGACAACCGAGTAGTTAAAAATAGAAAATAGGGGCATGCTATATTCCAGGTGCTTAAAATATGCAATTTGTTCAGACAGCGGTTAATAGCCCTTAGATAGATAAAAATCAATTCAAACAGAACGCACGAATCTTAAAAGAACGATTGACAGGCAACACATCGCCCAGGTGCCTGACATAGGAATGGTGTAGAAAATATACAAAGCCTCAAAATACTGTAAACTATGTGTAGTGATCAAAACTAGAGACCACCTCTACCCTACACTAGCATAGAACTGACAATGATTGTTGATTTGTGTTGGCAGAGGGGAATCGGCATTGATATGTGGCCTGCCTAAGTGAAACAATGATATCACGGCCGGTTCAAGTTTGGATTCAGCACTAATAGAACAAGGATCATAGCCGGCTCAAGGATGGACCCGCCGCAATAATGTAAGCATCATTGTAGGTTCTACCTTCTACCCGACAGTGATATTGTGGGGGATCACACTGCCGGATCAACCTTCTAGCTACCTGACAGTGATATTGTGTGGTTCATTGCCGATTTAACCATAAAAAACCTTCAGTTTTCCTTTTACAATACAACACTGCTAGTGTCCGGACGTCCGGATTGGACTCCATCGCCCGCGCGCACCTACATCCCGTGCTCACCCACGCGGGGCCCACACCGCCTGGACCCCGTCTGTGTTGCCTGACTGTGCGCGGGCAATCCCCGCTCGCTTCCCCTTTGCTCCTCACGAGATGTTCCGAGCGTGACACAACACTGCCGGGAAACGATCGATGAAGTCCTGCACGGTGGAAAGGAATGGTAGTCGTCGCAGCCGCGGATCGGAGGCCCAAAACGAAGATGGCACGGCTCCTTGAACCGATCCTAGGGACATACCCTCATCTTGCTTGAGGGCGTAGTATCACGTCTGCGCTGCACCCTTGAGATGGTAGGATGACAACCAGGTACGGTCGGAGACCGATGTGCACTGGCCCCTAAAAACTGCTCATAGTGATTGAGCCAATTTAGGGGGTCCTCAGAGCCATCGTATGTCGAGAACTACAACTTGTAGAACTTCGGGGAAAGCGCCCATGATTTCCCTGATCGCCACCCTTAGGTAGCTGTCGATGGTTGGCGAGGCGACGAGGTGCGCAGGCACGAGGTTGCTGCCCTGGAACAAGGTGCCATCGAAGCCTCCTGCGAACGGCCCGTCGTGCGTGATGACAGTGCCCGTTGTCGGCGCCGGTGGAATGGACACCCGCGGTGTCGTCGTGGAGTAGATGGGCGCGGAAGAACTGAGCGCCCATACCGGAATCTGCGACAGTGACGGCGGAAAACAAATCTGTTGGATCGGAACATATGTCGACGACAGCGGCACAGAGGTCGACGGTGAGGGTAGTGTCGCACTAGGCATCCCGTAGGGGTGGGAGATGACCGGGGACGGCGCGGTGGATGGCAGCGTCGACGGTAGTGGTGGTGGCTATGTGGGAAGCGGTGGCGGGATGGTCAGCGCCGACCCTGGAGGAGCACCCGCATCATTTCTTGTAACTCCTGTATGGAGTGGCAAAGGTCCACAATGGCCCACCGTCATCTGTTCCGGCGAGAACACCAAGGGTGGTGTGGCCATTGATCCCAGCAGCAGCGACGGGGACACTACCACCACGCCTGAAGTTGTTGGGGGTGCGGTGGTGGAGGATGGCGCATCGGTGAAAGGTCCTTTTGTGATTTTGGTAATTGAGTGACAACTTAGGTGAACTAATATGTGTTTGAGTGATATAAACACAAGAGATTAGTTCACATGTGATTGTGTGATGAAGGAGCTTATTACACATGAGACATGACATGGAGAATGTGATCAAGGTGGAGAAGATCAAGATGAGGCTTGGCTTGATAGACAGGTTGCAAGTGTAAAGGTGAAAGCCCAAGTTTGGTTTTGGTTAATTAATGAAACCTATGGACTAACCCTAGTGCTAAGTTTGTTATCTAGCTAGAGTGATCAAACTTGACTTATGGAGCTAGATGGATGATCATGATGGATCAAATGCTCCATGGACAAAGAAAAGATGGATTGGAAATGGCTCAAGGCAAAGGTATATTCATAGGGCCATTTTCAGTTTAGTGATCACGACACTATAGAAACTGTGATCACCTTTAGGATAGATAGTCGTACTATCAAGAAGGGAAAATTCGTGTCGATTGCAGTTATCATGTGCCACTAGGTCATTTGCATTGCATATCTAAAATGAACCTAAGTGACAAAAATGAAACACAATCCAAGATATTTCAAAGTAAAAGCTAACACACGTGCACAAGTGTTGTAACACTTAGTGTTAGCTCATATGGAATCTTGGAGAGAAGATGGCAGCTCGGTTTGGAAGGAAACAGAGCTCCAGACGGAGGTCCGGACGCTAGGGATGCACGGTCTGGACCAACGTGCACGCGTCCGGAAGCAAACCCTACCCCTCGGCCTTCGGCGCACAAGAGGTCCAGGCGCTGATCTTAGTCCGAACGCTAACTCCGGACACGCGTCCGAAGATTTGGAGCTCTCTGGATTCTCTCTGCAGAGCGTTCGGACGCTAAGTGTTGTCCGGACGGTGAACTCCGGACTAGCATCCGAGGATTTGGAGCTCTCTAGACCGTCTCTGTGTTGAGTCTGGACACTCGGCGTTTTGGTCCGGAGACGCTTGTTAGCGGCAGACGAAGGCGGCAACGGGCGAATTCAAATGGCAGAGGGTCCGGACGTGCGGCCAATAGTCCGGAACCCCTACACTCGCAGCATCCAGAGTCACGCAGGAAACCGAGATCAAGGGGCAAAACGACTAGTTCGTTTGTGGTGACTATATAAGTGTTTTGGATGGCTCCTAGGGCTCCCTCTTGCACCTCTCATTCATTCTCACTCTTTGTGCTTGCTTGAGATAGCCCCCAACTCAGCTCTCTTTGCTTCAATTATATTCTTGTGAGAGTTTGAGTGAACCAAGTGCTTTGATCATTGCATTGCATCTTAGTGGCACTTGGTCATCGTCATCGCCGCGGGATTTCTTGTTAGTCTTGGTGTGTGCCAACACCTAGATGGCTTGGGCGATTGGTGATTGTTCGTGGCCAACTTGTACGATTGTGAGAGGGCTTGTATCAACCTCGGTGGAGCGCCAAAGGGTAACTCTAGTGAATTGCTCGTGTCATTGAGTTACTCTCATTTGGGTGGATTCTTGTGGCGTCTGAGTAGTGGGCTAGGCTTGTGATTGCCTATTAGCCACCAAATCACCATTTGAGTAGTCGACACAATGGGGACTAGCTTGGTGTCAACCAAGTGAACCTCGGGAGAAAATCTTTGTGTCAACCATTATCGCCCGGCTACTCTTGGTGTTCATATTGTGATTGGTTCTTCACATTGGTATATTCTCTTCACAAGGCATCGGTATAACAATCACCTTCCTCCTTGTATTTACATTCTTTCATATCTTGCTTAGTTAGCTTTCTAGTTAGCTTGTAGCTTGTTTAGCTAGCTCTCTTGTTTAGTTTCCTTTGCTAGCTTAGTTTGAGTATCTTAGTGTTTTTCTATTGTTTGATAGATACTCAATCACCTAGAATTGCTTGGATAGGTGGCTTTGCACCCCTAGTAGAGCTAGAGCAAAAAGCTTCGTTTAAATGTTAATCTAACCTTTGCTCTAGTGGGTTGTAGAATTTTTAATAGCCTATTCACCCCCCTCTAGCCATCTAGGACCTTTCAGAAGGGCAAGTGGGTGATGCTTGGCGCTGATGGACCGATGCAACGATGAAGAGCAAGCGAGGTCAAGATCGATGAACCAACACGGTCACGTGATGATATGAAGTGGATCATATCATTTGTTGATAGGTTGGTGCATGTGTTGCATCAACATTGGAGAAGGAGATGGAATGGAATGCGCAAGGCAAAGGTATAATTTGTAGGGCATTTTATTTCACCTGTCATAGGTGTGTAGAGAAGTATATGACCAGGTTTAGAATAGATGGTCGTACTACCGATAGGGGAAAACTTGTTTGCATATCAGTCATCTAGTGTCACATGAGCGATCTAACATTGTGATGCATTAGGATCGAGTGGTGTGGTGAGAGCAAGTGAAAACCCTTTTAAAATGATTGTGAAAATTCTAACACACATGCACATGGTAATGTGCACTTGGTGGTGTTGGCACATTTGCAAAGGAGAAGGTGTTGGACTTGAATTGAATCAACTCAGAGAAAAGAAAAATGTTTTTCGGTATGCTCCTAACACTAGAGTGTCTCTTTGAATGGAATACTGATTTGATTCATTGTGATATGGATCAAATGCGTATAATATATGTGTAGCCCTCTGAGTTAGCTTTCCAAAAAGTCCAAGATCATTGAAATCGGAGTTCGGAGCTAAGAGATATGGACGTTTTGGTACGGACTGCGTAGGTCTAGACGCGAGAGAAAATGGTACGGACTGAGTAAGTCCGGACGCATGTACAGAGGCGTTTTTGGTCTGGACGCGTGGGAATTGGTCCGAGCCCTAGGGTTCGGACATGCGTCCGGAGGTCCGAAAAACCTCTCGGAATGCTCTATGAGGTCTGGATGCTAACTACGGTCTGGAGGTGTTGGTCCGGACAGCGTCCAGAGTAAAATATGCTCTCGGGATGCTCCCTACATAGACTCCGGACGTGAGGTGAATTGGTCCGGAGCTTCACTGTAGCAAGCGTGAGGTGGTGGATTTCAGCGAGTGACTAAGCGCGCTAACGGCTAATTCAAACGGATAGAAGGTCCAAACGCGTCAACAATGGTCCGGACCCTACATATTGGTAGCGTCTGGAGCTCGCACAGAATGCCCAGTGATAGGGGACAACGGCTAGTTTCGTGGGAGATGCTATATTATATGTGTTTGTCGGCCCCTTGGGAAGGTTGAGCACCTTAGGGATGTGTTGCCCTAGGTTGTGCCTGGAATAGGAGCTCTCCAACTCACATATGTTTGTTAGTGTTCATCCGATTGTGTGAGAGAGTGATTTCTAGTACGTTGCATTGCGAGTTTGCATCGAGTGGCACTAGGTGATCGTGTTGCAAGCCCGTGGTGCTTGTTACTCTTGGAGGTTGCCACCTCCTAGACGGCTTGGTGATCATGGCTTCGTCGAAGCACGCAAGAAGCTTGTGTGTGGATCCGGAGAAGTGATTGTGAGGGGTATTGTGTTCACCCTGCGAGAGATCGCGAAGAGCAACTCTAGTTGAGAGTATCGTTGAGTGCCCTCATCTTGTGTTGGTTAGGCGGCATCCCTTGATTGGGTTAGGCGAGTGAGGCCTATAAAAAGTCATAAAACTCCAAGTGAGTGAGCCGATAGAACGGGGACTAGCTTGGTGGAGACCAAGTGAACCTCAGGAGAAAAATCACCGTGTCAACCTTGTGTACATCTTCTCGGTGGTTAGCATTCTCCGAATCACTAGTTTGTATTTACTTATTCATACTTGTGCTAGTGATTAGTTATTGCTTTTGTAACTACTTTATCTTGCTGGTTACCTTCTTACTTGCGTAGCATAGAAGTAGCACTTGCGTGGCTAATTGGCTTGAGTAGCTTTGTTAGTCACATTGCTTAGTTTGTGTAGCTAAGTAAGTTGAGCTCTTTAGTTTGACATGGGTTGTCTTGCTATTGATCATTACTAGTGAGCTTAGGTGTTGTGTGCTTTGCTTACTAGCTTAGTATGTGTAGGAGCTCCTTGTTTGCTTAGAGTACTAGTTGATTAGGTTTGTGTGACCTTGCAACCTAGATTTGTTTGGGTGAGCTTCCTAGTCCAACATCTTAGTTAGCACAATTGACATACTTTGCTAGGTGTTTGAGTTATAGATAGAGGGGTGTAGTCTTGGCTAAATCGATAGTTTTAATTCTGCGTTAGTTTCGGTTAGCCGGTACGATTAATTTTAGAAATGACTATTCAGCCCCCCTTTAGTCCGCCATCTCGATCCTATAATTGGGCATCGCTGGCGATGAAACGGTCGTGGAGGCAGCGGGGGAGGCCATGATGTTCTTGTCTACCGCAAAATGCCATTAATCATTATTTTTAATCTTGTAATATTTTCTCATATTCATTGATTCCACTATTTGTATGCATTTTTTGTGATATTAAACGTTAGTATTTGCTATCTGCTAGCCTAATTCAACAAAGTTCAACGATTGATCAGCTTTTGATTATTAACTCGTCATTTATCAGATGCCAGAGGTAACCATGGTGTTTAAGTCCTTTGTACTCTGAACATCTTTGATCATGCTGTTTTGTCTTCTCTTTTGTTCTTTCTTTGGTTCTGTGTGTAGATCCTATGCCTTCTCCATCAAAGCACTATCCTCTAGGTACTCCCCATGATCCCTCGTAGATATTATTCTTATAATATTCTTGATTTGTCGGTGTGACTATTATGTTTGAATTTTCATCTTGTATATCTTTTGTTCATGTCACTACCTATGCTTTGCTAGATATTTAGCCATATCGGTATATCCCTCTGATCTGTTTTACAATAACTTGCCAATAACCATATCAATATAGTCATCTGTTCTACTTGGGTGACTAATTATGCTACATTAGATAATAATATTATTCTTTTGCCATATGAATGTTCAACTTTTACATTCTTGGACAAGTTTGCCAAAAGTGCCACAGAAGGTTAGAGCCCTCTCCAATGTTGCAGTAAAAACCATATTTGGCACCGTGGACTAAGTTCTGGTTGGATAGATGGTTGCAAGGCAGGACTTTATCTGAACTAGCAGCAAATTTTATGTAAGTTGATCCCCATACGAACTGTGAAATGACATATAGTGGTCAACGCTCAATCCTTGGATAATAGACGCTGGGTTTCAGATATAGTTAACAAGCTCCCTATTAGGATTGGATTTTAGATGCAAGTGAACCTTTGTTGTGCTTGTTGTCAAATAGGGCTTGTAGATATTTATGTATTGTTCGATATATTTATAGTAGTGTTCCACTTCATACCTCCTCTGTATTAATGTGGCTCCCCTATTGCTGCGGCTGCTCCAGTCACCCCCAACATATCCATGGTGTGACAGAGATAGCAGCCTCAGCACGTGTGTGTGTATGTAAAGGTGAGTATGCACTGGTAGAAGTCAGCGTGAATTCAATATTTGTTCTAGTTTGTTTGGAATGGGACATTGATTTTGTTTTAGGATGAATTGCTAAAGCACCTAGCATGATATGGAGCTGCCAATCTTTTATTTGTACACTAATAATAGTCAAATATCTGCATTGATATGATCTTGTTTTAGGAGGAATCCCTAAACTTATTCAGACGGACCAATCAGAATTTTTTTTCAGATACACTATTGTTTCATTCCCTGACATACTATTGTTTCATTCCCTGACATGGGGACGGTGTACTTGTAGATCTTGTAATATGATCTTGTAATATGATCTAGTAGCATTAACTTCTAATACTGTATTCAGCATGGCAGGATATCTGCGAGCAGAGAACTGTAACCTAGGAAGATCAAGTGCACTGTAGAGCTCAAATGCATAGTATATACGTTTGAACCTGTATTTTTCTAGTAATGTCACTGATGATGCCTTTTTACACTTGCAGAATCAACGTTGACAAACCACTTTTAGTTTTCAGACATAAAAACTCATTACAATAGTCACTACTATAGAAACGACAATCACTACCGCCCCATCACTGTCGGTTTTGTTTGGGTCGGCAGTGATGTCTCTTCACTGACGGTTCTTCCTCTGACAGACCCCAATTATTGGGGGCAGGGGCTGAACCAGCAGTGAAACACCACATCACTGCCGGTTCGTGGCTTGAACCGGCAGTGATGCCTCTCGGCCCTATCACTGCCGGTTCAAGCCACCAACCAGCAGTGATGTGGTGTTTCACTGTCGATTCGTGTCTTGAACTGGTAGTGATGTTGTGTATAGTAATAACCGGCAATTTTAAAAATTAATATCACTGTCGGTTCAATTAAAACCGACAGTGATGGCTCCAGCATCACTATCGGTTGGTGAAACAAACCGGCAGTGATGCTTGAGCCATCACTGCCGGTTTGGCATAACCGGCAGTGATGGCATGGGCTCATCACTGTCGAAGTGCCAGTGTCGGTTCAAAAACCGCCAATAAAGAGGGGTTTTGAACCGACACTGATTCCAGGTTCTGTAGTAGTGAGTATGCCTTTTGCGAACACATGGTTGATATGTGCTCATGTAGTTCACTTTTGATGATGAGTGATTGCTCAACATGTGAGTATTTCAGTTTGAGCGGTTTATACTAACCTCTTGCGAAAGCATGTGTGTGCATGTCTATCGTTTGTGGTGTGCAGGTGTTATACCTGGAGACAGTGGTCAATGGCGTGGAGAAGGTCGAGTAGAGGCTTGCCGTGCCGATGGACTAAGAGCGGTGAAGGGAGGAAGCGGGGCTCGGACTGAGGGACCATGGGCGCCGGCGGACTAGCTGTGGTGGCTAGTACTTGGCACCGGCGAGTGCGAGAAGACATGGAAGTAAACCGAGTCGACCAAGTCAAGACGGCGGACAAGCGAGTCAAGTGGAGGCTCATGGGACTCGGAGTCCGACCGGACGAGGACAAGGTGGCTCGAGTCGAGCAGTTTGGTGGTTTGGGCCGCAAAACCACCGGTGGACGGTTTCCGAGTTTGGGCCACAAAACTCGGGGTTCGGTAGTTGAGCCGAAAGCTACCGGTGGAGGGTTTCGCGGGTTTGGGCCTCAAAACCCGGGCGGAGCTTTTGAGGGAAGCGGGGATGGCACGTGGCGGAATCCTAGAGGTTGCGTAGAGGCAACGGCAACTTCTGGCAGGAAACGGGGTCGTCCATTCAAAATGCGGAAGATATTTTCCAGAGCTTGGACTGCAATGCTTAGGCTAGGTAGTTCACTCAATGTATCTAGGGGGGTCTTTGGGAAATAGCCAAAGCCCGTTAAGTAGGGGGTGAAGGGGTATGCCTCACCCCATCTCTTGGACTCCTTTCATTTGTTCTAGCTCTCTCTCTCTAGTCTCTCTCTAGTTCATGAGATCCCTAGGTTGATCTCCTCAACCTTTGTAAGAACTTGCGAATCTTTTAGTGGGAATTGGAGGCCTTACCCTCCGTAGGCCATGGCTCCTTTGATTTCGTGATCGTGTCTCGTTTGCTTGTGTTCTTTACGATTTGGTTTTTGCCTCCCTCTATCTTTTCTTTGTTCCCGAGTTGAGAACTTTTGATTGAGAAAGGTTTTGACAAATCCGTTTGAACCAAGTTGTTTGTACTCGTGAGAAGCAACTTTGCACCGAAGGAATTCTTCCCAAACCTCACGAGCACATAGATCGGGCTAATTCTTTATCGTGTTCTTCGTTCTTGGAGATTTTCCCAAAATTCCTTTTCTCACGTTGATCCGATCTAAATTGAGCGATGATTTCTTCGGGATAGCTCCCCAACTGCACTAGGATCATGCCTACAAACTTTGGTTGCAGTTGGTAATCATTTGGTTGGATTTTGGGAAAGTTTGGCGGAGAAAGGGGCAATTTTCACGTTTACTGCGCTCTGATCGGGGACGACGGACGCTCCGTCGGACGCTAGGGCTCACCCAAGCCAGCGTCCGTCGCGACGTTTCTCTGCGCGAGTCAAATTGGCGTCGGACGCTCGCCAGCGTCCGTCGACCACGCGTCAGACGCGTCCGTCGATTTCCAGCCGTGACATGCTCTCTGTGTGATTTGCGAAAGACGCTCGTCAGCGTCCGTCGCCTAGAGGAGCTCTCTGTTTTCACTCTGTTAGGTCGACAGACGCTCACCCAGCGTCTGTCGCGCTTCGCTGCAGCGTCCGTCGTTGCTTCCTTCGCAGCTTCCATCGCACCCCAACGGCGCGTCCGTCCCCTGTCTTCCAAACGTCCGTTGGTAGCTGCTTCTGCTGTTTTGCCTTGGGTTCTTGCCTCTTTTCATAGGGGTTGAGAACTTGGTTTTCGGGGTTTCCGGTGAGATTTCCTCCACTGCCGGTAAGCTCTCATTTCTCCGATTTCGTCTGAATCCCCGTTCGCGTTGCTCGGGGAGGTTGAGCCCCATCAACTAGGTTTGGTTTTTGGGAAGAGTGACCCGAATATTTCGTGAGAAATTTGAGGCTCTCATTCACCCCTCTCTGGTCGCTGTTCTCGGTCCTTCACCTGTTTACATATTATTGTTATTATATGCCCGCCTCCGTTGATTACTTTCGAGATTAAAAAATGTTTAATTTATGTTTTGCAAATTTGATATGTTTAAACACATACAAAACAAAAAAAAACACGCATCTAAAGGATGAACACACACTTCATATGCGTGTATTTTTTGCTTTGTATGTGCTTGAACATGTCAAATTTGCAAAACAGAAATTAAACATTTTTTAATCAGGAAAGTAATTAACGGAGACGGACATATAATAACAAATCGCCTCAGTAAAATGTTTAACAAACGTGGTTATGTTAGGTAAACGACTGTCTCGGTTAAAAGATTTAAGGAGACGACCAACTTTGTTAATGACCATTAACCGAAACGGTTTTCTCAACTGCCGGTTATTTGTGGCCTTTACCGAGGTCTCGGTTAACTATTTTTATCAGCCTCAGTTAAATTTATTGTACTAGTGTCTGATTAATGGAAAATTATTTCCCCGGCCCTTATATTAAAACAAAAAAGACGACGCGACCTGTTGTTTTCTGGTGTATATATACGTGTTGGCGTAGGAGTCCAAACTTACAGTAGTAGACGTATAGGATACTTAAATAAATTATATATGTATATATCCTGGATTTTCTTGGAATACCTAGCTAATAGTAAAGGCTAGCGTAGCGGGTGCACGTAACCTCTATAGTACGTCCGACTTCCATGGAGAGCAATAGCCGGCGGCGGCGGCGACGCAGGGACAACAAGCCCAAGGCGCCCAAGCCGACGACGGTAGAGTCGTCGTCCCGGATCGGAGGGGCGACGTCGACCGTGCACGACGTCCCCGACCATGTCCTGGAGGTCATCCTCCTCCGCCTCGACTCGTACGCCTCCCTCGTACGCGCCGCGTCCGCGTGCAAGCAGTGGTGCCGCGTCGTGGCGGACGCTGGATTCCTAAGCCGCTTCCATCCCCTGACGTCCGCGCCCCTCATCCAGCTAGGCCACTACTACCACGCCAACTGCAAACAGCTGACGTTCGTGCCGTCGTGGACGCCGCGAGCACATCCGCCAGTCGTCTTTCTCCCTGGAATTCGTACCGAAACTCGACGGCGCCTGGGAGATCGCCGACAGCCGCGGCACCTTGTTCCTCCTCTCCAAGTCGAACGGAGACTGGACGACACGGAGCAGCAGCCTCAATAACCCCGATCTCGTCGTGTGCAGGCCGCTGACGCGCCGGTACGAGGCCATCAGTTTGCCGGAACCGGAACTGCTAGCAGGCCGACAGTGTCTGGGCTTGTTCCTTGTCGAGGGCGGCGGCGGCGGCGCAACCGGCATCGGCCTTTCCAGCTTCAGAGTCCTCGCCGTTCAGCTCAGAGACCACATGTTGGCTCGCGGCCGCGGCGTGCCGGTGGCCTGCGTCTACTCTCCCGAGCGCAGGGGCGGCGGCTGGTGCGACGTCAGCTGCACGTGGAGCGGCGACATCAACATCCCGAACACGGTCGGGTCCTTCTACTTCGCGGGGCGCGCCAATGGCTCTCTCTATTGGGCTATTATTCATGGCGCCGCCCTTGTTCTCGACGAGACCACGGCGCGGGTGTCGCTCCTTGATCTCCCGGTGGTCATCCAACCATGGTACGCGTGGTCGCGTTGCTTCCTGGTCATCGGCGGAGGAGAAGAAGACGGCGCGGTGTCATCACTGCGTGCCGTCCACATGATGGTCAACGACCTAAGGGTCCGTCTACGCTCGGCTCCACGCTGGTAACGAGTGGGTGCTCCAGAATCTGTTGCCGTTGCCGGTTCTGGGAGGCTTCCATTCCATGGGGCTCCATGGACCGCTACGATTGTGGCGGCGCACGAGACGTACGTCCTAGTGATGCCGCGTGACAGTATGCGAGTCTTGTCCGTCGACCTCAAGACGATGGCCGTGCAGTTCGTGCCACGGGGGATCATGGACTGTGGGGGGCATGCCTACCCGTACGAGCTGCCGTGGCCGCCGACCTTGTTGGACTTGGAAGCCTCAGCGTCGTCAGCGGACAGTTCAAACCCAAATACAAGGTCATATTGAATTGAATCCACTTATTTGACTCATATATCAAACTCAAATTAAGCTAAACAAAACATATATATGGCCGCGCCTCTCTTTTAATTTACGCTACTTCTGTCATTCTGTATAGCATCAAAAATTCGAGGACACAGTAGCATATGCAAGCGAGTGGTTTGCACTAAGATTCTAAGATACACAGCAAATTCAAACGTTTTTAATGCCAACAATCTGGTGTCTGCAGATAGATGTGACTAAAAACGTTCTTGCAGGTACTCTTCAGAAGAACACGTTGGCTTCGGCAGTGCACAAACCTACAGTGCCATGAGGACTAAGAGATGCTCCTTCAGGCTGCTCAACTACTGGAGGAGGCTGCATCAGGTTGTTTTGTGTCGTTTGGCTGGTTATCTACTCGTCGGATTGATCTGCTTTAGTGTTGCTCTGGTGTTTGTTTCATTTCAGCTGAAATCCATTTGTGTTTGGACCTTGGATTCAGATAGCTTGTAATAATGTGGTCTTATTCTACCTTGAGTAGATGAAGCTGGATTTATCTGAAAAACATCAGGGGTTCTAAGCTTCTAGCCCAATCGGCAGTGCTATACCTACTCAGCTACTCTTGCCAGAAAGCAGTGGAACAATGGCAGTCCTAGTCCTCTGTCCTGTTATTCTGAACTTGACACATACAAACTCTAGATGCGTTTTAGTCTCGAAATTCAGGTGGTTGTCTCATGCATACTTGTTCCTCCTCTATTCCATACAAGAATGCATTCTGCAAATCAGTTTTTTCTCAAGTTCCAACCTTTAACAACAGCAACGAACAAAACACTTCACAGTTCACACTGATATTTGTTTGACAAAAGGCCTGAATGAAGGTGCCCATGGCATTGACTGAAACCTTTTGCCACTAAGCGTTATTTATGTATGTCTTTCAGATGAACCATCCAACTTGCCCTTCACCTTGAACGTCCAATTGCAAATCTTACAATGTTCTGCCCACATTGTCATGGCAGAAATTGGCAAGTTTGATTCTCTGAAGATGTTCATATTCAGAGTCCGTCGCTTCCTTCCACCTACCACTCTTTAGTGCTTCAAAAACGAAAACATGGCACTGTATTGGCAAGGAAAGCTCTCTGGTGTAAAGAACGTCCAACTGTTGCATCATTAAACCACATTATCCTTCAGCTGAGATGTCGTGTGATACTGCACGCGTTGCTGCTCTCCTTGTGCATGATCCGCCAGCAACTCTGACGAGCCTGAAACGCATTGTTTTCAACATTGTTCAGGTGAGTGACAGTCACATCATTCTCAATGTGAGCATTATGTTTAGTTAATAGGAGAGTGATAGACAGATACATGAATCAAGATTCAAGAAGCGTCAATGCAATGGGGGCAAGAATAAAATCTGGGATTAGAGGGGGTGTGCAAAGGACGACCACTAGCTGGTCGTGCACTTCTCTGCATACCAATCCAGCTGAAGGACGACATCGCTCTCGTTTATATCTGTTTGTTTGGAAGTACAACAAAGCATCGCGACGGGCAGATGAAAAAAGGACCATAGGGAAAAAAAAGGCAGAAATTTTGTTGCTTGAACCAAGAAATAATCCTCCAGAATAAATAAGAAATACAATGTAATTCATGACTAGCAAATATAATCGTGAGTTACACCAGATTACAATTCGTTATATGCTGATGACACGAACATGGTTGTATGACAAAGCTGCACGCGAAAGACTACGGCACAGCGAGGCGCCTCAAACCTGCAGTCATGGCAACACGTGTGCATGGTGTCACTAAACATGGCCAGGCAGCTACGAGACTCCTATATCCTCTATAAATACTAGGAATAGAAATTTTAGTAAAAAATTATCCTCCAACAGTTTTTCTAAGGCAACGTATCATGTGTAACCCAGCTTCGTGTGCAATCTATGCAACCTCAATTAAGGTCACATGATCTATATTGAATGTATGAGGTTTTTTTCACTTAAACCCCTCCACCTAAATACACACGGGTTAGATTTAAACCCCACAGGTGGAGGGGTTTAAGTGAAAAAACCTCAGACGTTGGATCTAAATCCTATGGCCTTAATTGGTGGTTGCATAGGTTGCACACGAAGTTGGGTTGCACAGGATACATTATCTTTTTCTAAATAGTTATCTAAATAAGGTTATCATCTATTTTGAATTTTTCACTAGCCAAAAATAGAAGACGAGAATAGCTCTATAGAGTGCACACGAGATATGGAAAAATTAATGGAGAATTAAAATATATAGAAAGCAATTTGTATGCAAATGATTCTCCAAATGGTGATCTAAAGAATAAGATAAGTGGGTGTTTGGATCTACCTTGCTAAACTTTAGTCGCTATCATATCGAATATTTAGATACTAATTTCTATTATTAAATATAGACTAATTATAGAACTAATTGCACAGATGCAGACTAATTTGCAAGACGAATCTATTAAACCTAATTAATCCATGATTTGATAATATGGTGCTACAATAAACATATGCTAATGATGAATTCAATAAGCTTAATAGATTCATCTCGTGAATTCATGACGACTTCTGTAATTAGTTTTAAAATTAATTCATATTTAGTCCTCCTAAATAGCATATAAACATTCGATCTGACAGGGATTAAATGGATCCAAACACCCCCTTAGAAAAGTTGTTAGAGATGCTCATGGAAATGACTCTCCAAATGATGATCTAGAGAATAAGATTTAGAAAGGCTCTAGGAGATGCTCCAAATGGTGATCTAGAAAATGAGATTTAGAAATTCTCACCATTTGGAGAGTCATTTGCATACAAATCTGATGGTGGGAAAACGGGTGGCTATGATCTGCCTCCGCGTCAGAAGAGATAAATTTGGTTTTGTTTGAATTTAGTGGGACAAAAGTAAAATAACATATATTGTGAGTCCATACTTTCATAATTCTTATACTTGTATAAAAAAACTATGTTAATTACATCTGTGAAAAGAATACTCTTGATTAAGAGTTCCAACATGAGTACATGAAAAAGAAGATTGCATCGTAGGGCTTCCTATTACAAACTACAAAAGGAAAACAAAAATCTTCAATCTTGTAGTCGTAGATGGATGAATACTGGCAATGAATACGCACGCCTGGCATAGACTTGAACTTGATGCATGTCATTTTGTTTTAAGTATGACAAGATTTCATTTATTGAGAAGTCAATATGTACTCCTTATTTCTCTAGCTTTTTAGGAAACCATGATATGCATATACTTAATTCATGCAAGCTTACGTGAATATCTTGATATTTGTTTAGACCATGACATGATACTAAGTTTGATAATTCAGCATGCATCCTATGTATAATTATTTGATTGTTTGGGCATGTGAGCATTTAAACGTGGTTGGCATGATCTCATATGTTTACACACAAACATGGTTGGCATGATTCATTTTTTTTTACAAAAGCCAAAAGTCAGAACGCTAGCTTTTGAACCAAAAGCACAAAAACTGCAGCTCAAATAAACATGCCTTAAGTGTACCCGCTCCATCCTTAAATACTCTACATCTCTTATCTCGAGAAGTCAAAAAAAATCTAAATTTGAGGAACTTTATAGGAAATAATATCATTATTTATATCTTCAAATAAATTTGTTAAAAAAAGATATAACATGCTGATACTTATTAATAATATTATTCTAAATGCTAAACGGTATAAAGTCGTTAATCATTATTAGTACAAAATGACCTTTTAAAATGGGTAAATATATACATAAATAAAAATTGTGTACCACCATGTAGTGTTTAGGTGAACAGTGTTTAATCCACAACATAAATATTAATTTGTACCTTTAAATAAATTTATTATAAAATAATACAATATGATCGTACTTACTAATAATGTTATTCTAAACGATAAACGGTAAACAATCATTCTCTTAACATTTAGTTATTATTCGTACAAACTGCCATTGAAAATAGGATAAATGAAAGATTAAACCAAAACGGTTTACCATAATGTAGCATTTAGATAAACAGTGTTTAAAACACAACATACATAGTAATATCTTTTGTTATACATTGCTATTTGATTAATAAACTTTTAAAAACGCTGACTCTTCAAAAGTGTGTAGTTATTTTGGGACTGAGGTCTTGTTTGGAAATTTAATCACTGGACTAAATTTTAATTTTTGATTGTTTGGTTTCAGGGACTAAAGGGCATTAAAACTATTGATAAAAGACAAAAATGCCCCATCTCCACTTTCCCTTTAGCCACGCCATCCTCGCTCGTCTCCCTCCCCACTACTGCTGCTATCTCCGTCTAGGTCTCACGCTCAGTCCCACCCCCAACTGTTGCTACCGCGACGACGAGAGGAAGCGTGTGCCTGCGTCGACGCTACTATGGAGAAGGAAGATACACCGCAGCCAAGGAGGAGGAGGAGGCATCGCGACCGAAGAAGCGCCAAATGAGGTGGTGTCGGCCAATGGTGGAGCCACATTGGGGCCATACACCCCCCTTGCCACCCAGGAATGAAGCATAGATATGGCTTCGATCGAGCAACAATGTCTTGGTTGACGTATGTTTGGGAGGAGATTGCCGGTGGGGAGGAGACGTGCGCGTGGGAGTAGACCAGCGATGCCACCAATAGAGAGGAGGATAGTGCGTGGGAGGAGACAAGAATCGCCGCCTGTGTGGAAGAGGACGCGCGCATATTGAGCTAGGGGTGGGGGTGGGCAATAATGAGGGACATGGACTATTCTTTTGGCACTTGTCTCATTTAGCAATCTCCTTATAGATTTCTAACTAAACCTCGTTTAATCACTTTTAGTTATCTTGTTTTACTACTTGATAACTAAAGGGGACTAGAGTGGAGTGACTAAACTTTAGCCAACCAAAACCAAATTTGACGTGAGTACAGCTCAAATCCCTTGGTAGTCCTTCTCGTGTAACTTTCCTTGAAAAATGCATAGGTTTTCTTGACAGCTAGAGAGAAATAACTCTTCCGATAGTAGGGTAAATGACCCATTTTTTACAATTTGGCCCTTTTTTGAACTATTCTCACATTTGGACCCCTGGAGAAACTAATTGCAGATTTGGACCCTGAGGGTCGGCGCCATGCCCCACGGCGCCGAGGTAACACAGCTCGGCACCATGTCCCACGACGTCGAGTTGTGCGACCAGATCCAGCGAGGACGCCGACGTGGCAGGCTTGTCGGCGTCGCAGAGCACGGCGCCGAGCTCCCTTCCCTTATATTTCAGCCACGTTTCCCACCTACCCGAGGCTTCATTCATTTGTTCTTCCTTGCTCTTAGGTTTTTCCTCTCCTCCACCCACCTAACCTCTTTGAATCGATATTTTGGACCTTGGAAACTTTGATTTGATCCACCGATCTTCGAGACCAAGGTATCTTTCCTCTCCTCCTCATTTTTTACGTATCGATTCAGTATATATTAGGTGTATTTTGTAACCCTAGTTAGATTTTGACTTAGGGTTTGGGACGATTATTAATTTGTTATTTGTATTATGCAACCATAGGATGCCAAGGCGTGGAAAAACTAGTAAAGCAAGGTAATCTCTGTTAGGTTTATGGTTTGGTCTAACTGTTTTAGGTAACTAGAACAATTTTTTTCATTTGTAGGAAGGGCCCGTTGACCGGCATCGCATTCGATCCAAAGCCTTTGCCTAGTGGTGTTCCGGTTCCAATGTGCTTTTGCGGTGATCCTTGCAAGGTATATATTTCTTAGGAGCATGAAACCTATAGGCAGAGGTATTGGATGTGCTCAAATTATCTTTTCGAGCCCACACTTGCTCAGCGTCGTACTAACTTAATGGTGAGAATCTGCTCTTATATGGTAATCAATTTATATCATAATGTCCTTAATGGTTTTATTCTGTGTGTCTAACGTTTGCATGTATTACAGACCCCTCCACTGCTTTGTGACTTTGAACAGTGGATCGACACTGAGATCAAGGAGTCCGACAAACATGTTCTGCAAGGTATGAAGGACTGGGACGCGGAGCGTTGCGTGGCCTATGAGAAGATACTGAAAGAGGAGGCAGCTGAGAAGGAGCACAAGAAAAAGGAGGAAGAGAGAAGAGGTGCAGCCTACAGGGAGGAGAGGGACAAGAAGGTTGAGCGCGCCAGCCGTGCGAAGGCAGTGATGGAGGAGAATTCTGATGCGATGAGGAAGGGAAAGTGGCCTCGTTGCACTCAGTAGTTCTATGTTTTATCCATGAATAATGACATGTATTGTTAAACTTTTAGTTGTGTCATCATGTACTACACTTTAAGTTTAGACAGACTTAGGTTATGAACTATGTTATGAACTTTAATTGTGGCTTTCTTGTTGTTTCATTTCTTTTGGTAATATTTTTCACTTTAACTTTGCTATGGTAGTTATCAACGTATATAAATGTAACGAATAAATCACGAAAAAATTCGCCAGAGTTTCACTTGTATATGGAGCATCAACAGTGACAAATAGAGACAACATAATATGATCCAACATATATTCATCCAAATAGCACAAGACAACCATATAGTTCACTATCATCACACAATACGAATAATCCATAATGTCCATACAATCCAAATGGTCCATAATGTCCATACAATCCAAATAGTCCATAAAGTCCATACAATCCGAGTACAGAATATGCTAATAGTGAGGCACAAGAGAACTACAAGTACTCCAAATGTCCATACATGCTAGTAGTGAAGCACAAGCTCAAGTCTTCATCGTCACTGCCTCGTAGACTTACCCTTACCCTTACCAAAAACGTCGGTGCTTGGAGTGTAGTGAACTGACGGACGTCGTCTCCTAGTTCCTATAGGTTGCGTAGGCTGAGTCAAAGGAGCATTATCTAGCTGGGACGGTCCTAGTTCCTCATATCCCCCGTCGTCCTCGTCGTCCTCGTCATCCTCGCCTCCTTCACCTTGGAAAGTATCTTGAGTACCACGAGATGAGCTCTGTCCTCCGTAACCTACAATGTCGCGTATCAATTAAATGTGCATATAAGACCATTTGTGTGTATGAAAGAAAGACACTTAACTAGATGACATGTAATGAAAGTATACCTCCATGAGAAGAAGTATTGAGGCCTAAAGTTCTCTCCCTCTGTGTTCTATGTGGACTCGCTACATACTCCATCGCTGCGCTAGTCCTACAACCACAACGAGCTGCAGCACGACGCAATCTACATGCTAGCCTCTGTGATAACAACATGAGCATATTAAGCATTGTGATATAAATGCATTGTCGAAAAGATAGTCATTGTGTAGATGAGCACTTACTCCAAGAAAATTGTTGAGCGTAGCCTCGTCCACGCCTGTCCTTGGAAACCGTTCAATTTCCACTACAGACTGTTTTAGCGTGTTGCCCTGCAAAAAGAGAGACAAATTATAGTCACCTGACTAGGCGCCCAAGTGCATGTACGTGCATTGTGCCCAAGTCTACCACATTTTCTACATTGGTTTTGCTCGAGGTCAGTAAGAAAGGGTGTTGCTCTACCCCTCCTTGTTCTTCCTGAAACCTGATCCATGACCATCTTGTATCTCGTCCTCTTCCTAATTCCACGTTTGTCCCAACGAACACCTGGGTTAGCAATGTATCTCGGGCCATGGTATGGTGGCCACTGCTCCTCCTCTAGGTAAGGCTCGAAACGGGGAGTCCAAGTAAGTACAAGGCTGTCAAGACTTAGCTCCCGTGGCATTCTACTCTCATATGCATAGTTGCAATGTTGAGCTGCTGCAATATAATGAGAACATGGAAAGTGATACTGCCTTGGTTTCCCACACATGCATGAGAAATTACTAAGAACCACAATATAAGCCCTTGAAGGCCGAACCTCACCATCGGAGGTTGTCCAACCCCTTTCTATTACCTCATACTTTCCCGTGCTATGGTCAAAGCATTCAACATCATGTGTTCTAGCCCTCTCCTTTGCCCTATCAAGATGACGTTTTGGCTTAGGTGCCCATCTCTGATTCTTGCTCTGTAATGTTATTGCTGCTGCATACCGGTCATTGAACCATGCAACACACCTATAGAAGGTAAATGATACAATGGCATTGACAGGCATGGCCCGTATACCCTTGAGCACACTATTAAATGACTCGGTCATGTTGCTAGTTTGAAATTCATACCTCCACCCACCATCATCATAGGCCCTTGACCATTTATCTTTTTAACTCATCAAACCATGTAGCCACGGCCTACCTTCTGCAGTTGTTGTTGTCTTTAGCAGCTCCAACTTCGCTTCGATGTAGCAGATCTCAAGCATGCGAGCAACCTCCTCGAACAGGAAGAAGTTGTCCTTCGAACTGTCCTTCCGGAGTAAATTCTCTGCAAGGTGGTGAGTGCACTAACGGTGATGTAATGGTGCATACCCCGGAATCTGCTCCTGGACGACACTAAGTATACTCTGGTGTCTGTCAGATATGACACCAACCTCTCTCCCAGGGCCTACAACATGTATCCGAACAAGCCGCAAGAACCAACCCCAGCTGTCTTTGTTCTCCCTCTCTACCAAATCGAATGCCAATGGAACCAATGCATTGTCCGCGTCACAACCAATGGCTATCAACATTGTGCCCATGTACTTGCCAAGAAGAAAAGTACCATGAATGGAGAACACAGGACGACAATGCCTAAAGGCTTGGACACATTGAGGAAAGCACCAGAACACACGGAAGAATATCTCTCTACCGTCCTTCCATTCATTTGGTTTTGGGATGTACTCATAATGCATGTCAAGATTAGCTGCCTTGATTGCATTGAACAATGCAGGCAGCTTCTCATACCCCTCCTTCCAATCACCATATATCATCTTCCAGGCAAGTTGTTTTGCCCTCCATGCTTTGCCATAGCTCACCTCATATTGAAAATGTTTCTCAGCTAGGTCCATGAGCGTCTTCACTCTCAAATTAGGCTGATTCTTCAGTGTTGTGTAAAATTTTCTAGCAATAAGGGTAGAGGTCAACTGTCGATGCTTCTCTTTTAGATCTTCCTCCATACAAGTATGTGGACCTACAATTTTGGTGATCTTAAACTTTGTCGTGTCCTTCCGTTTCCTCGCACAGACCCTCCAATTGCAGTCACTTTTCTGACATACCATTGTGTAACGACGCTCCACATAAGAATGCTGCACCTCGAACTGCCTTTTAGGTTTCACAGAATACTCCTATAACCACCTTCTCAATGTTGGCAAGTCCTTGAAGATTATGCCCTTGAAAATTTCTATGCTTTCCCCATCATCGGGGGCATCTACCAACTCTTCTTCTCTTGCTACTCCATAAGAACCATGAGTGTTTGAGATCGCTAAATTCATGCACTAGTGGATCAATATCGGGACAACACTGCCTCATGAGCTCAATCTCTTGTTCGCTCAATGCATCCACAGGACGTTCATCATCGGAATGAACAGCTCTTGCAGTCTCATAAGGCTCCTCACCATCATCAATCTGAACATCAACACTATTAGATGCGAAGCCTGTATGTACCGCGGTGGCTGATGAAGCCACATGAGGACAGGCAACATTATCATGAATGTCTCCTACATTAGAACCATAAATGAGGATGCCATCATTGGAACAAAAGATTACAATTAAGGGTGGATAAGAAAAGGTAAAGTGTTACTACAACACTTACTTGGATGATTTTGGATCAAAGGGATGTCCTGAGGGGCCGCAACACCATGAGGTGCACCAAGATTAGGGCAGATTCCAACCTCATTTGGGGAGGATTGTGCATCGGGCACCACAACCATATCTTCCACATGCACCTCTGGATTGGGTAACGGAGGGTCACATGGTAACAGATCGTATTGTGGTGGTGAAAAGCCATGAGAGGGTAAATGTCCAATATGGGATGAATGGCCAAGAGGGGTGGGATCATTGGAGAGCTTCCGCACAACCAAATCCAAACATTGAAATTCACTCTTCATCATACTTTTAACATATGTCTCCCATTGAGCCTCGGATGAAATTGGGACCAACAGCCTAAAAATTTTGCCTGATTTTCCATAGTTAACTACCCCCTCAACTCAGATGACATTATCAATGGAATTGCACTGAAGCTCATCACGAGCCCTATCAAACAACTCCGAAAACAACGGCCGCTCATCGAACATCAGAGGCACCCTTTGCATTCCAACTAAGCTGATATTACCAAAACCATCTTCCGCTTCCTCCACAGTTCCTCCATGATATATGGTGACTAAGTTATCCATCTAGTTGATATACACAACACGAAAGTTATTAACTATTATATTTAGCAAACTAACCATCTAATACTACCAAACTATTATCTACTACCAAACAAACTATGTCTTTGTCTATCTATTTAGCAAACTAAATAAACCCTAAATCATAACTATCTATTGGTCTATATATTATCTAAGTTTGTACCTAAAATTTTCTAACTAAATTTGATAACTAAACAAAGAATTCTAACTAAATTTGATAACTAAACAAAGAAACAAAGTTTTACCTGGCACACGGAGCTCCGGACCGGTAGGAGAAGGGAGGAGAGGAAAGCCGCGACGACCCTCAGGCCATCCCAGGCCCGCGGGGTTGGCACTGCCGCGGCGGCCGTCATGCCGGTCGAGGCTCGCGGGGTGGCCACCCTCGTCGCAACGCGGCCGTGCGCAGCCGACCTTCTCCTTTGGCGACGAGGGCATCGGGGAGGGACTTGGACCGTGCCAGACTCGGTGGGGCCAGCGGAGACGAGCTCAACGGCGGCGGACTCGGCGGATGGCGGCGGGTTGGGGCGCGCGGTCGTCGGCGCCGGACGTCGGCGGACGGCGGCGGGAGCGGGCTCGGGCTAGGCGAGACAGAGAGCGTGCGCGAGAGAGAAAGGCTTGCGCACGGACTAGATGGAACCGAGCTCGGCGCCGTGCTCTATGGTGCCGAGATGTTGGCCACGTCAGCGTCCTCGCTGGATCTGGTCGCACAGCTCGGCGCCGTGGGACATGGCGCCGAGCTGTTTTACCTCGGCGCCGTGGGACATGGCGCCGATCCCTAGGGTCCAAATTTGGAAATAGTTTCTTCAGGGGTCCAAATATGAGAATAGTTCAAAAAAGGATTAAATTGTAAAAAAAATGGGGGTAAATGATTTCAGCTTGTCACTTGTTTTCAATTCCTCGAGTATTTTCTATTGTTATTTCGTTTTAAATTACAATTAACTTGACTTTTTTAATCATAAGTTTAATCACTCATCAAATTAAAAAGTTATGTTAATATAGTCAAATTTAAATTATTTTAAGACCTTTTATTAATTAATAAAGCATACCACAACAAAAAAGAAGTAATATTTTGAATAAGATAAATTGTCAAACTTAAGATTAAAAAGTCAAATGAACTACAATTTAGAACAGAGTTAATAGTATTCCTATGTATTTATAAAATCCAATTATGGTGTAATGTTTTTGTCTTTAGGTTTCCAATCTACAGATGTACTCATGATGAAACCTAGAGATACGGATTCTTTTTTGCGAAAGTTACATTCTACTTGCGGAGATATGGCTATGTTTATGTCTAGTTTGGCAGAGATTTGGCTGGTTCTAGCTTCTTACTCTGTAGCAAAAATATGTAGATGTTATTAGGTCAGTCTTAGTGAGATTTTTATATGAGTTTTATTTATATTAAATATATTGTCACATAGGTATTTTTATGAGATGACAATGAATTTAAGAAGAAAGAAGAAACAAGACTAGATGAAATTATCTTAACACAAATATCAACTCTTTGTGAGTTATAAAATTAAATGTTTTTGAAACTCTAAAATGAAACTATCCATTGAGAGTAGGTGTTTTATCCCAGTTTTATTTTATTTCATATGACATGTTAGTCTTGAAAATAACGTCATGAAATCCGCTATTGAGAGTGGTCTTATCCTTCCAAGTGTAACTCTCATTTTTTTACTTCACTCGTTTTAGCTTCTCGGTGCACTCTAGCAAGAAGCTTAGAAACCACTTGAGACGTACTCCTAACAGTGACGGAACCAAAAAAAAATTATAGATGGGGCGAATTTCAACGAGCAAATAAAACAAAAAGGCACAAATCACACAAATCATGGTAAAAACACAGCGATCACACACATTGCAGCGCGGACAAGAAATACAAGTAGGGCAGTAGCGTGGACGACGGGACGAACTGTGGCTGGCCGCGGCGGCGACGTGGCAGGGGCCAGGGCGTGCGGCCGTGCGGGCGCCCTTGCTTGCTGCCCTGCTCGATGCATCCATTGGGAAATTTTGGGAACCAAGTTGGACTATTGTTGGGCTACTCAACCAAGTTGAGCTAAGCCAAGGAGGCAGACTGCTTGGCTGCTTGCTCGTCCTCGTCATGGAGCACGTGGCACGCACGCCGCGGCACTTCGGCAGCCGGAGATAGGGAAGAAGAGGGGTCCAGGGGTCCAAAGCTACGACGCCGATAGCTGGGGCGGCCGCCCCACCATGCCCCTAGGGAAGCTCCGTCAATGACTCCTAAATAGGGTTTACAGATTGCTCCTTATCTCTGCTAAAAAATGTATGTGGATTTACCTGCATTGAGCATAATACCAATATATTCCTCCATTCCATACAAGGATAGCCTTTAATTCGTTTGCTGGTTGAGAAATCATACAAGCATTTTATTGAAATTTGAAGATTATATATCTTAGCCCTGGAAGAAGTTAATAAATTTTAGCTCGTACTTTGCATGGTCAAATAATATACTCGCCCCATTATTGTAAGGGCATCTCCAACAATACAAGCTAGTACTAGCTCTTAAGCTAACTCATATGGGGGGAGAGATTGTCACACCCAATTTTAAGGATAAAATTGAATATGAATAAATCATGTGTGCCCAGAGATCAATCACACACATAAGCCGACAAATCTTTAAATAGTACCATCACTGAGTGTTTATTACATAACGAATATTATTTAAATAACATAACAGCGGAATATAAAGATAACTCTCGCGACGAAGCTCCACTTCACAGGGAACGCCGACTGGTTGACCACTAGCCTAGTACTCCTCACGGTAGCCTTCATAACCATCTGAAGGGGTTGAGAAAGCAAGAGTGAGCACTTACGTACTCAACAAGAGTAACACAGGGTTATGAAGCTCAAAAGGTTGACACTGTCTGTACTGCGGTTGCTTTTAACTTGGTCAAGTTTTACCAACACTTAGCTTTAGTTATGCAAAGCCCAAATGATAACCACACGATAAGATTAATAAGCATCATTAACAATTAAACAACATGATCATCTACACTGTGAGTTTTCCAGGCCGCTCGTGACCGTGAGCACGGCTATCATGATAGATTTACACTCTGCAGAGGTTATACACTTTACCCACAAGCCATGTTACCCATATGCCCGGGTTTATAACTCCCATAACACTTCCAAGGTGAGCGGGCAGGGAACACTATGAAGCCTTTCAAAAATCTTCCTAACATGTTGATAGACCCTACGGACCCACGGGCAAGGGGTATACAAAGCCTCCACTCGATGGTACCTTTCAAAACGGTAACCACCCTGGACCATGCCCTACAACCAGCTCGGCAATGGTGCCTTTCACGAACTGCCAACATGCTAGTACGAATCTTTATACTTGACTAAAGCCAGAGCCATTATAGCACTCGTGGTTGTATTAGAAATCCCAGCTTTTGCCCTACAGTGGGGTCCTATTCCATGTTGCTACAAAAGCCAATTTTATCTCATTGTTGCATATATCATTAGTCAAGATTCAACTCAGATCCATAATTGTAAAGCATAGCAAAGCTACCCATATGCATATAACCCATGGTGACAAGGTAAAGGATAACAAAGCTATGGTATAGATCTAATGGGAATCAAATTAGACACATGCAATATGACTGGATTGAATTATGGTGAATAGGTAACAAGGATGATCCCATGTTAAACTTGCCTTGATTCCAAAACTCTTGATGATCCTGATCCGCTGCAGAGAACTCTTGGTCAACGAAGATCTCACCGGCTGTACTCGATCAACATCACCACGCAATCATCCGAACAATCATACACAAAGCAAACAAGACATGATCAGAACATTACACCATAAATAATAAAGAGACTTTGAAAAGGTTATAAAACAGATCTATACTTTACTACGATCACAAAGACACGAGATTCACGCTAATCGGATCTAAAACGAAGAAGTTATAGATTAAACGGAATTTTGAAGAGAGATAGGTTTAGCAAAAGCAAAGTAATTTTCTCTGATTTTCAAAAGTAAGTAACATAGGTGAAACCTATACTACTGGATAGAGCATGAAAATACGGATCTAACGCAACTCGAACGGGTCGATTTGGATTTGAAACGAAAAAATATAAGCATTTGAAGATTAGAGATAAAAAGGAAATTAGGGTTTTGTTTATTTTCGGAATAAAACAAACTCAGAAAAGGAAATACGTTTTTCCGAGGGAAAAACGCATTGCTGGAATACGCCTTCGGGACTGCGGGTTGAGGGGATGAAAAGCCTGAGGGCTCTTTAGCAAAAACACACCGAAGGGGTACGGTGGATCTTGAGCCGTAGGATTAGAGATGGAGGGTGGAGATTAGATCGGGGAGGGGCCCGGCGGTTCTTAACCAAGTCAGAGCAGGGCGGCGCGGCGGTTGCCATGGCCGGCGGCCAGAGCGCGGCGGCGCAAGGGGGATAGGTCTCTGCGGTGCCCCGTTTTCAAATCCGATCGCACCGAGAGGTCGAGGATGGCGACGCGAGTTCGTCCAGAGCCATGGCGGGGCTCGGAGAAGGACGGAGAGGCGTCGGCGACGATGAACCGTGGCGACGGCGTTCTGTAACGGCGGCGCGGGGCTTCCAGAGCGCAATAGAGAGAGAGAACAGAGGGGAGAGGTGTCCCGCACATGCGCAAGGCGAATGCGAGGCTCAGATGAGACTGAGGACGGCCGAGGAGAGCCGGCCTCGACGGACAGCGGCGGCGGAACCTCGGGTTCGCGTCGGCGGGTCAAAACAGGGCACAAGGGAGAGAGAGAAGGGAGAGATAGTGTGTCCGATACTCACGCGAAGCTGCTGCTGTGCTTGGCAAGGCGTTTGGTGCGGACGGCAGAGCGGAACGGCGGCGGAACGCGGTGGCGGCTCTGCTCTGCTGCGATTGCGGCGAATCCAGGCGAGAAGATGAGGCTACAGCGCGAGGGGCTCGGCGCTATTTAAGGAGGACGGGGGAGAGTCCGATGCGGAGGGGAACGCGGGGAATCCGCGTCGGTGGTTCACGCTGCGGCGAGCAGAGTCCGCTCCGGACTCGAACCGAGGAAGGAGAAGGGGGAGCTGACCTGTGGGCCAGAGGCGTCAATGGCAGAAAGAGAGAGGAGAGGGGAAGTGAGTGGCGCCGACATGCGGGCCAGAGCCGTCAGAGGGAGAGAGGAGGCCGCGGGCGCGGTACTGGGCCAGGGAGAGATGGGCCGCGGGGAGAAAGAGAGAAGGGGAGGGAGCCGGGCCGAGTTGGCTCTCGGGTCAGAGCAGAAAGGAAGAGGTTTTCTTTTTCTTTTTATTTTTCAGATTTTGCAATTGATTTTCAAATGAATTTTGAATTCCTTTTTCCAAAGTTTTGCAAAGCCACACAAAAAGAATGCAAGAGCATGCAATGCACAACCAAGTGAAACCCTAACATGAGATTTAATTTAAGTTTTATATACTTAATTCTATGCATCACAAAAATACTTTAAATTAAATCAAATTCAAATCTATTTTCTAATTCAAATTTTAGGGTGTTACAGAGATTATCTTGAATATCGTGTTGTGAGAGAAGAGTGTTATGAGACTATCTCTTAAGTCCACGCTAGTCTCTTGTCTCTTGCATTATTTAGTGATTAAAAAATTTATGAGATACCAATAAGCTAGACCATTAGAGACGCTCTAAGGGCACGTACAACGGGCTGGGATGAGCCGTCTGCATCATGTAATATTTGCAAAAAAGACCTTCGTGAACAGCAATCGAGGAAGAGTGAGATGAACGCCGTCGTCTCAAGAGAGCAAGTATTATAATGGGTTATAAGAAGACTAAATACTGATGTGGAGGAGAGAGAAGAGAGGTGGGTTATAAACTTACAGCCAGTTTGGGCTCAATAACCAAGGAATGTTGTGAGATGGACAAGTGAGCCATGTATTCATTAAGAACATAAAACCATTATATGAGTGAGCTGAGAGGTGGACGGTAAGGATTCTTGCAGCCAACTACTAACTGTATTACTAAACTTGCTCTGGGTCGACAGCACAAGCTCGTGCTCCCAGGTGAATGCGTGAGGGTTCTCGCATCTGCTTTCCTGTTCCAGTCCTACATGCCCAATCGCTACACCTGTCGGCAAGAAAACATTAAAGAATTAACAAACAATAAAATAAGTAACCATTGTATATGTTGTCTGTTTAGCCGTCTGTAAATGATATGACATCATCAGAGAGACAACTTGCTATCTATGTGTTGTACATGTCCTAAGGCCTGAAAACCAGTTTTACATAGACCAAGAAATTCCAAGGTGCGAGGTGGAGAATTAATGAAGTCGTAAGCACTACCTGTATGTATGCATGCATGCACCCACAGTGGAATTAACCATTCAAATCATATTTTCTTCTTTGTTCCATGCTAAAAAACACTTTGGATTTGTTGTGAACGAATAAATGACGCAGCTTAATCTTTGACTCATGCCTGGATAGATACCCTACACCTAACAAAGGGATTTGCTAAATTTCAGGTGTCTGAATTTTAGTTTCCTTTCAGGTCAGTTATTGCATATATTTTATATTAATATTGTAGTTTTAGTTTGTTGCATTTTGTGTACACACATTCTGTAACTTTTAGTTTCAGAAATAAAAAATCGGTTAAACAAAACTACAAATCTGATAAAATTTTATATATGTTGGCACAAAGACAATTTAACAATTACAATTATTATAGGAGGACAAGGACAAAAATTTAATATGTTATAACACAAAGACAAATAACAAAATACAAAATTAACAACTAACTTATACTAGTTGATGTTATATTAGTGTTGTCCGAAATTATCTTTAAATTTTAGACACCTGAACTATAGTAAAAATGTCTAACAAAACATCAAAAATAAAAAACTACCATTCGCCTAATAAATGATAACACAGGGAGTATACAACTATATACAGTATTAGATAAATATGCAAAGTAAGAAAAGAATTTAGACTAATTATATATACCATAAAGAAAAACTTGACTGCTTTCGTCACTGCGCATCGATCATTCGTCGCTCTACCAAACTTACAACTCGTGAGATGCCTGCGCTTGTCGATCGATATATACATAGTGGTGGTGAGCACCGCTAGCGTCTTCGACCACTTGCCACTACCATTCGTGTTACCTTTCATATGCCCGCTTTGTCATCGAAAGGAGCGGCGGTGCTCCAAGATTTGGAGAAGCTTCCGTGTCGCATCTTCCCTAACCTTTATAGCATCGATTGAATCTAGAGTAGAACGCGGGCTCGATGCGACAAATACTCCATTGATGAATCATCGGTATCAAGTTTCTCGACCTTTTGTAGTTTATATCTCAAAACACATACAGATTTATGATGAAAATCTTTTGTAGATTTCTTTGCTCTACGATTTCTGTCAATAATAATAGAGGGTTACCTTTTTTATTTTGAATTGCACAGCAAAAATATAGATGCTTATATTCATGCGGATATACCATGTGGAAGAATAAGCCGACAGATCTTGAGATTGACGAAATTATCAAAAGCAGATGAAGAATGAAGTGGAGTATATGCATACAGATGGATCTTCTTTTGTGCGGAATGTTATCAAAGGTAAATCTTTTGGCCAATCTAACCCAAACCTCAATTTGCTACTCCATCCGTCGCATAGAAAGACCGTCATTTTGGGTGTTCGTGCTGCAAGTCTAACTCGATTTGTAGAAAATATGTATAACATTTAAATCGCTAGATAAATTTATTTAAAAGATCTTTCCAATGATACTAATTATATGCCCAATATATATTTAGCCAAAAATGTTTGTGGACACTCTTTTTAGGACTGAGAAAGTATGCTTCGTTTTTCGTCTTAGGCTAGTCTCAATACAATGTTTCACCTCCCGTTTTTCTAATTTTATGAAACTTAACATGAAATTAGTCTCTTTTTCGATGCATAGTTTCATACGGTTACCAATGTCTTTTTTTTTCCTTTCCTCTTTCATCTTCACCATATATTTATTTTGCATGCATCCCATGAAACTAATAATGACTCTTAGTAGAGAATTCACACGGTTTTCAACGTTTTGGAAACAATGTTGTATAGTTTCATCATAATAAAACTTTTCCTCTCTCTCCTTGTCGTTTTATTTAAAAAGTACAAATCTACTGATGTGACACCCTATCTAATATGCATGAAACTCCTCTATATCAAATCCAATGAGACTGACCTTAGATTCTGTTTTGAATTGCTAGCCCATGTGAATTTATTATGGCTGCATGCATGCATGAGCTAATATATGAAATACCAACACCGCCCATTCCAGTATGTATACCATGAAACACCAGCGTCGCCGTATGACTCATAAGTAAAAAAAATAAAAATCCTATGTTTCGCCATCTTTGCGTCTCTAGACAAAGCGGCTTTAGGAACTTGTGCGTCTGCAGGAGAGCCGTAGAAACGCATAGTACTGCTGCATCGCATGAAAACTGAAGTGGTGGCACTCCGGGTCCGGGCGCCCGACGATTGGATTGGCGTGCCGAGACATGCACGCGCCCGCCTGGCAGCTTCTCGGCGTCCGTTCCCGGATCCTCACGCGCTACACCCTCCTGCTCCTAGCTCGCGCGATGCCGTCGGATTTGGGAAGAGGCCGGTGCAGTGCAGGCAGTGACATAGTAGATCGCTTGTGTTTGCATTTGCAGCCGGGGAGGAAGAAGCCAATGCCAAGTCATAAAGTTTTTTCTCCTGGAAATTCGCTCCAGTAGCCTTGTCCATCGGGACCATGCCATTGCCACGCGAGACTGCCTTTTACACCTGGACAGACACCAACGGCCCGCCCGGCCGGCTGACTACTACTGGCTTCTCTGTCAGAGGCCGCTTCGGTTCTCGTGCACTGCCGAACCAACCCGGGGCTAGAACTCGTTTCCTGGGTGAGAGGGGCCTTCCCATCATGCTTCCTGCATTTCTCAAAATTGATTGATCTCTAGGGGACTCACTGTAACCCCCTAAGGCCACACAGGATTTAGCACACCAAAGAACATTCTTTGCCAAAACCAGTCACTCACTAGCTTTATTTATCGAGATCGATTTACTCATATTTTCTCCTATTAAAACCATGATAATGGACTTTGAGAACGGCCAGTCAATGACATGACACGAAGAATGCGCCGGCCATTTTGCCGCGGTTTGAATTTTTCCCCAAAATCATCGGTTACTTTGAATCGTGTCGTCAACCTGCTATAAATGCAGGCATATCCAAATGCTTGGTCCATTGCGAACGTCACTTGTCACTACTTTCATAAGTCCACCGGTAACGTTTTCGATATCGACAAACGGCTATTTTGACCCAACAAGGATGGAAGACGGTTAACTACCTATGGTTGATGAATGCGTTGACATTCTGTAACAAGGATGGGAAGACAATTAATTATCCGGCAACAACTTTGTCTAGCTAGTTTACTTGTGAAAAATGTATCCCTCCCGAATCCCAATTGCTCGCTACACCACACCATTTTTATCGGTCACTTTGCCTAAGTAACCTCGGTAGAGTTACCTCCACAAGTGGAGTCCACCGTTTGGGTTCCCCTAGCAAAATCCCCCTCTGACTGACACTGTGCCCGTCTATAGGAGTAGTATATAGGAGTAGAGCCTTCCAATTCCAATTCTGTGACCAAAAGGCAGGCAACTCCCTCCCTCCTCAAAACCTCCTCTCCCCCGCTCTCTCCACTCGCGCACCACCGCCAGCGCCATGGATGCCACGCGCTACTACCTCCTCGCGTTCCTGCTGCTCCTGCTCCAGGCCACTGCGGGCGCCTCCTCCGACACCAAGCACCTCATCGCCGCCAGGTTCGCGCTCCGCGACCCCAACGGCGCGCTCGCCGGTTGGGCCGCCGCCACCAACCGCAGCTCGCCGTGCCGCTGGCCGCACGTCTCTTGCGCCGACAACTCCACGGCGGCCGTCGCTGGGATCGATCTTTACAATCTCACCCTCGGCGGCGCCTTCCCCGCCGCCTTCTGCTCCTTGCGGTCCCTGGAGCACCTCGACCTCTCCGCGAACCAACTCATGGGCCCGCTGCCGGCCTGCGTCGCGGCGCTCCCGGCGCTCATCCGCCTCAACCTCGCCGGGAACAACTTCTCCGGCCAAGTCCCGCCGTCGTGGGGCGCCGGGTTCCGCTCGCTTGCCGTGCTGAACCTGGTCCAGAACATGCTCTCCGGCGACTTCCCGGCGTTCTTGGCCAACCTCACCGGCCTCCAGGAGTTCCAGCTCGCCTACAACCCCTTCGCTCCGTCGCCATTGCCGGAGAAGCTCTTCGACCTGGTCGGCCTCCGCGTGCTGTTCATCGCCAACTGCTCCCTCAACGGTACCATCCCCTCTTCCATCGGGAAGCTTAAGAATCTCGTCAATCTGGATCTTTCGACGAACAACTTATCTGGTGAGATACCGCCAAGCATTGGGAATCTGACTTCTTTGGAGCAGATCGAGCTCTTCTCGAACCACCTCTCCGGTGGCATTCCCGTGGGGCTAGGGGGCCTGCAGAAGCTCCATTCGCTGGACGTGTCCATGAACCGGCTCACCGGGGAGATACCGGAGGACATGTTCGCGGCGCCGAGGCTTGCGAGTGTGCACCTGTACCAGAACAATCTGTCCGGCCCCTTGCCTGTCACGCTGGGGACGGCGCCAAGTCTGTCTGACCTCAGGATTTTCGGCAACCAGTTTTCAGGGCCGTTGCCGCCGGAGTTTGGGAAGAATTGCCCGATCGGATTCCTGGACACGTCGGACAACCGGCTGTCGGGTCCGATTCCGGCCACGCTTTGTGCTTACGGGAAGCTAAAGCAGCTCATGTTGCTGGACAATGATTTTGAGGGGGCCATTCCGGTTGAATTGGGGCAATGCCTGACGCTCGTGAGGGTGCGGCTGCAGAGCAACAGGTTGTCTGGCACAGTGCCACCAAAATTTTGGGGATTGCCCAATGTCTACCTGCTGGAGCTTCGTGAGAATGCACTGTCAGGGACGGTTGATCCTGCCATTGCCGGAGCCAAGGCCCTATCTACGCTGCTCCTACAGGACAATCGGTTCACTGGTAATCTGCCTGCCGAGCTGGGGACCTTGGACAGCCTGCAAGAGTTCAAGGCCTCCAACAATGCTTTCACTGGACCTATGCCTCGGTCGATTGCCAAGCTTTCATTGCTTTACAATCTTGATCTGAGCAACAACTCTCTCTCTGGAGAGATCCCAGGGGATATTGGTAAGCTGAAGAAACTGACACAGTTGGACCTTTCGGATAACCACCTCACTGGGAATGTCCCTCCGGGGCTTGGGGAGATCGTCGAGATGAATACGCTCGATTTGTCAAACAATGAGCTTTCTGGTCAGTTGCCTGTGCAGTTGGGGAATCTCAAGCTAGCTCGTTTCAACATATCCTATAACAAGCTCTCAGGGCCTCTACCCAGTTTCTTCAATGGCTTACAGTACCGGGACAGCTTCTTGGGCAACCCTGGCCTGTGCTATGGGTTCTGTCAGAGGAGACGGGGCAAGACTATCAAGACGGTGGTCTCCATCATAGGTGTTGGTGGGTTCATCCTACTCATTGGCATCGCTTGGTTCGGCTACAAGTGCATGATGTACAAGATGAATGCTGCCGAATTGGATGACGAGAAATCTAGTTGGGTGCTGACATCCTTCCACAGGGTGGATTTTAGTGAGAGGGCCATTGTCAACAGCCTTGATGAGAGCAATGTGATTGGCCAGGGTGGTGCAGGCAAGGTGTACAAGGTGGTTGTTGGGCCTCAGGGTGAGGCCATGGCTGTCAAGAAACTCTGGCATAGCGGTCTGGCAAGCAAAAGGATAGACTCATTTGAGGCTGAGGTTGCCACCCTAAGCAAAGTTCGGCACAGGAACATTGTAAAGCTTGCATGCAGCATCACAAACAGTGTCAGCAGGTTGCTTGTCTATGAGTACATGACAAATGGTAGCCTGGGGGATATGCTGCACAGTGCCAAAAGCAGCATCTTGGATTGGCCCATGAGGTATAAGATTGCTGTTAACGCTGCTGAAGGACTCTCATACTTACACCATGACTGTAAGCCCCCAATCGTCCATCGTGATGTGAAGTCAAACAACATCTTGCTTGATGCAGAGTATGGTGCCAAAGTTGCAGATTTTGGTGTTGCAAAGACTATTGGGGATGGTCCGGGTCCGGCTACCATGTCCATGATTGCAGGATCTTGTGGATACATTGCTCCTGGTCAGTTGCTGATGCCTAACTGAAGTTCTGCATGTTTACATAATTAAGTTTTTTTGTTGTGCCTCAGCTTTTTACTTTTTACTTTATTTTTTCTTTATTACTTGCTCTACATAGTTTTTGAAAAGTATTCTAGTAAAGTGAAGCTACAGGTTAGAGCTGACCATATTAGTTCTAATGCCTGACTGATCTGTTATGCATTTCAGAGTATGCTTACACTCTCCATGTCACTGAAAAGAGTGACATATATAGCTTCGGTGTGGTGATCCTGGAGCTTGTTACTGGAAAGAAGCCGATGGCAGCAGAGATTGGCGAGATGGACCTGGTGACGTGGGTATCTGCCAACATTGAGCTTAATGGGCCTGAGTCTGTGCTTGATCAGAACCTTGCTGAGCAGTTCAAGGATGAGATGCGCAAAGTTCTGAAAATTGCACTGCTCTGTGTCTCAAAACTTCCTATCAAACGCCCACCAATGAGATCCGTGGTGACGATGCTGCTGGAGGTCAAGGAAGAAAACAAGCCAAAGACGAAGGCGGCGGCAACTCTGCCCATCTGACCTGGGGAGGCAAACCCATCTGAACAATAATAAATAAATGTAGTGTCTGCTCTTCTTGGGATAATGTGCTAAAACAATCTGCATTATATCTGATCCTGAGAAGTTCATTCCAGGTAGCAGCTAGCTAGGTCTGAAACACAGCATGGTGATTGCTAAAGCTTGTAACTGTAGTAGCCTTTTGCTCTGAATGAGAAAAGTGCTGGTTGCTGTCCATTTGCCTGGCATTTTTTTTTATGTTCATGACTGGCTAGTCCCATCGTGTGTGGGGTTCACTTTCATTCTTTTGTGCCTATCTCTAACCCCAAAAGGTGTATCTTCCAATCCTTTCCACTTGGTTCTGGTAAGATACTTTGGAACATATTGTGGACATGATACAGTGCCTAATGAACTAAAACTTCCATGGATGTCAATCTAACTAGAGAAAACACAGTTGTATACAATATTATGCACTTATCTGCATCTAAGATACAGATACATATGGTCTTTGCTGTGGTACCTCCAAATGACCGTGAACCGTTCATTTATTTCAATCGGACGGTCATGATCACCTATTACCTCCTGGGAGGTAACAGATGAAATGTGTATTTAATTAATTTTAAATTTACAAAATAGGATAAATGAGGAAAGTTTTAAATATAAAAATCTTTTTCTAGATTTTATTGATGTATGCGTGATCTCTGACTGATATAGTTAATCTTTTTTATTCTATAACTTTGTACTTGATATATTCTCATTACTATATAAAATCAATTTTCCTTTTTACTTGAGAAGAAAAGTTCAATTGATCACTTGTTTTTTTGTACGGTGATTAGGCCGTATCTCCAGTGAATAGGGGAATTGAGGCTCCCATCCATTAAGGGGTGCGGGGGGTATTTTTGTTTTTCTGATTTTTTTACGGAAGTATTTTTGTATGGGTGTATTTTTTGCACAGCTCTTCCCTAATTACGAAGTATTTTTGTTTTTTAATTTTTTTAATTTATTAATTAGTTCATAAAGTGTGAAAAATCAACGGCTTACCTCCTAGCAAATAAAAGTTGTACCTTAGCATTGCTCCATACGTATACATGCATAGAATTTTTTTTTGGATATATCTTTCAGACGCTCTGTACACTGTTATATATAGTTGCACATAAAACTGGAACATTGCTATTTAAATTGGACTGCCTTTTTATTGGCAAGAACAGGACTGTATTTTTATTAATTGTTCATTTGTTCTGTTCCTGGCAGTACTGTTAATTTTTTTATTCCTTCAGCTTGTGGCCATCCCGTCCCGTCTTGCCTACCGAGCAGATAAGCCAGTAGTGGAGGACCTCGCCTCATCGAAACGTATGGCTGCCCTACCGAGCGGAACGACGACGACGACTGACACCCCACCCCCACAGGAGAAGCCACACGTAGGTTGGTTGAGTTTGTCATTTGAGGTGCCATGTACTAAAGTAACAGATAAGGAGACACTTAAATAGGAAACGAAAATTTAGGTTTTAATGTTTCATGCAAGCTGCATAACAGTCATAAAACTTTTATCGTGCTTTGGATATTTAACATGACTCTGCACATCCCCTGATGTATGATCAACCTAGATCATCAGCCACCACAAATATGTGCCATAGAAGCAAAAACAATTGATCCAACTGCGTTTGAAAAATAACTTTGTCTATCAACCATCCTTTTTTTTTTGTTTTTTTTTTTTTTTTGCGAACAACCATCCATTGACTCTTCATGGAACTTTTTCACCAACAAAGCAACAGACAAGGAGACACTTAAATAGGAAATGAAATTTTTGAGGTTTCAATGTTTCATGTAGGCTGCATGTTTTCTTTGTAATAGTGCAATTCATTGTATGTACATATGATAGCTTCATCTAGATTTCAGAATATAATTTTTTTCTTTGCCATCCGTGCTGTGTTGACAGACGTTTTGAGGACCTACACCAAGAAGCATTCAGGACAAGCTGCCTCAGGACTCAGGTCCATCCCTTCTACCACCATTCTTGGCCAATGAACAGCAATCATGTGCAGACAGATTGTTCTAGAGTTTGCTTGGTTCATATATAGTTCAGAGTTTTTCTGACCAATTTTTTTAAAACCATTGCAAGACGGTTTCCTGGGGTATTTAATTCAACCAAGACTATACTCTGACATTAGCTTCATGAATTCTATTTCTTTTGTTCTGAATCGCTCTGGTCAAATTTGTACGGTTCATTGTAATCAAGGAAGGAGGATGATCAAGCCTCCTATTGCCCTTGTTGAGTAGCAGTTTTGTACTACATCTTGCTTTTGAAGTGATGCATAGATGGTTTACCAAACATTAAGACATAACCAATTATTGAATTTTAGATATTTTAGAAAATTAGTATGTGCACTTGCTCATGCTGAATATATGATGTGTGAGGTACTCCCTCCATACCAAATTATAAGACATTCTAAGAATCTTGGAGAGTCAAATTATCTAAAGTTTGACCAAACTTATATGATAATATAATAATATTTACGATGTCAACTAAGTATCATTAGATTCGTTATCAATTATATTTTCATAGTATGGCTATTTTATATCATAAATCTTTATAGTTTTCTTTGTAATTGTTGGTCAAACTTGAGATGCTTTGACTCTCCAAAATTCTTGGAACGTCTTATAATTTGGGACGGAGGGAGTAGTATTTTGATGGATACTAAAAAACCGATATATGAGGGCAGCAAGAACAGACATTATTTCTGAAAAAAAATATATGATGCTGAAAATTAGTACGTGTTAGTCATTTCTTAACTTGAAGACTGCAAATACTGTTCCCTGAAATGCTACATGCAGGGCTAATTAGTTCATGCAGAGTTCTATATCAGTTCTTTATTTCACCATCACACTTTTTGGTTATCACTAAAAAACAGTTCCTAGTTAAAGCTTTTAATTTGTTACTATATATGGGGATAAAGTGGGTTGTATTTTTATTTTTTGAAATATAGTGTGTTGTATTTTAGAACTGTGGGGTAGCTAGGAGATGCTGAAACTTTGTGACGACAGCATTGATGTATGTCAAATTCTTCTCCTAGAATCTGTCTTTTTTCTTTACTTTATAGTGCCTCTTTTATCATTGTGAAGTGTTCTAAACTATCTAGCCTGCATCATTATCTATTTTATTTATTTAGCCTGCGTCAAATCAGTATCATCAAACAATTTATGTGCCGCGTCATATGGACAACTCTATTGTTTCAAACAATTCAGTCTTTTTCACTGTTCATTCACTGCATTTAATTTGTAAAATAAAAAAGCTTGCAATTTGAACCCCTTTCCCATCAAACAAGAGACGAATGTTGGAATCAGTTCATCAGTTAGGTATGTCACATTAGTAAATGTTCCAAAAATATATTTTTTTTTGGCAAGTTTCACAAGTACAATGACAACTTGCCAGCATGGAATTAGTTCATTTTTTTTATAAAGGATATTCAATATCCGGTCTCTACATCCGGGGATGTACACAGCCAACAAATACAAAATAAGAAAAAAAAACAAAAGAGAGAAAAGTCATAGTCTTATATATAGACCAGGACAATACAGCAAAACGATAAATGTGTCTACCCTCTATTTGATCGACGAGAGGGCGTCCTTGTCTTGCTCTTGACGCCGCAACTGAGTCCCAAATGCCGCAGTGCAGGCATGGCTAGGAGCGGGTGTGCTTGTGTTGATGCCTTCAAGAAGTTAAATGACGTCCGCAAACGTCATCATCAACGAAAGGAAGAGGGAACTTCAGCGACGCCTCCAAGGGGAAAAATGACGTTGATTGCGTCATTGCCGCCGGCCCAGCACCGCCAGGCAGGGTTTTCACCCGTATTCTAATATTCTGCAAGGCACATCCAAGCCGAACATACATACGAAGATGCCGGAGATGATCGGCAGGGTCTTCACGAGCTACAGTGAGGCACCACAAAAACAGGGGGCGACAATGTCCTTTGATGTTGACGTCAGAGCCGATTTACGGGCCGCCTGGGAGCGACGTGGTCTGTGGGAGGGCGGGTTGGATGGCTTGTCGAGATGGTGAAAGGTCTAGGAATGGCTAGAGGGGGGGTGAATAGCCTAATTAAATTTTCTACAACAACACTTAACAAACTTGTTAGAATAAAACACGGCGATAAGCAAGTTTGCTCTAGCAATAGAAGGGTCGGCAAGCCTCCTATATCAAGTCTAGTTACTAGCAAGATATATCCTATGTCACACACAAGGGCTAGACAACTAGAGCTACTAAGCTAAGCTACACAACCTAAGCTAGAATCTCTACTTTGCAAGAATGAAAGAAAGTAATACAAAGCTAGAGATAGAAGGGTTATACCACCACGAAGGGATGAACCAATAGATAACCAATCACAATATGAATCCTCGGTAGAGACAAGTTGACACAATGATTTTTTACCGAGGTTCACTTGTTTGCTAACAAGCTAGTCCTCGTTGTAGCGATACACCCACTTGGAGGTTCACGCGCTAATTGACAATCAAAGTCAAACCCGTTCAAGGGTGTCGCACAACCAACACAAGATGAGGATCCCCAAGCTACGCGGAATTCACTAGAGATACCTTTCGTGAATCTCCCGCGGGGTAGGTTCAAGAACCCCTCACAATCCACCGATCGGAGCCGGAGACAATCACCTTCCTCCGCTCAACGATCCTCGTCGCACCAAGCCGTCTAGGAGATGGCAATCTCCAAGAATAATAAGAGCTCCGCGATGACGACGATCACCAAGTGCCACTAGTATGCAATCAACAAAGCAATGCACTTGGATTCACTCTATCTCTCTAGAATATGTCAAATATGTTTAGAGGATGAGTGGTGGAAGCTTCTCAAGCAAGCACAAATGTGTGAGTGAGTAAAATGTGCAAGAGATGCCCCAAAGGGCCGGCCATATCACCTTATATAGCCCACACTCAACACTAGCCGTTTTGCCCCTGAAAAACGCTTTCTGCGCCCACTCCGGACGCACTTTTCACTGGGGGTCCGAACCATCAACAGCGTCCGGACCCTCTTCCAGCCGAGAGCCAACGGCTCTGTTCCAGTCTCCGGTCGCAGGGTCCGGACGCACCCAAGGTGCAGTTCGGACCATCACACATGCGTCCGGTCGAGCCTCCGTTTGAACTTGCTTCTTCCCGCGCGCACTGCAGCGCGCCACGTGGCTCCGGACGCACCTGTTCATAGGGTCCGGAGTCACTGCTCCTTGCGTCCAGAAATATTTTCTCGGGCGCCCGAGCGCACCCGAGAGCTCGCTTGAGCTCCTTAGCACCTCCGGACCCAAGTCCGGTTCATGGTCTGGACCATCACCCTGCGTTCGGACCCTCTTTTCCAGAGAGTTACAGAAAGCGCCAGGTTCCGGACCCGCGTCCGGAGCTCTGCGTCCGGACAGCAAACTTCGTCCGGACTCCTCTCCTCAGCCGAGCCAGCTAGGGTATGCCTCCGGACCCATCTTCGATGGTTCGGACCGGCCACATACCCTGCGTCCGGACCTCTGTCCGAAGCTCCTTTGGGCTGCCAAACACTTCTCCAACTTCTCCAAGCTTCCAAGAGCTAACACTAAGTGATCCCTACACTTGTGCACGTGTGTTAGCTTTTAGTTCACAATTATCTTGGATTAAGATGGTATTTCACTTGGTTCAATTGATTTTAATGCAATGCATATGAACCTAGTGGCACATGATAACCGTAATCATACTTAAGAGCTCCCTCCTTGATAGTACGGCTATTTATCCTAAATATTATCACATCCTCTATGATGTCTTGATCACCAAACCGAAAATGGTTCCTAGCAATCACCTTTGCCTTCACACCATTTTCTTTTCCACCACCATGCTAGAGCTTGTGTCATCCTCTCTTGATCCACCTTGCTCCATCACATGGTATGTACCAACCTATCTCATGATTCACATTTAGAGATCAAGGTTAGTACTTAGGTGAGTTTCATCAATTACTCAAAACCAAAACACATGGAGACTCTCAGATGGCCGGTGCCAACACTGCCATCCCCATCCAGTGTCCGGGGGTCCAGATCGACCCCCAAGCCGCCGCGTGGGGAAAGTCCCCGACCCGAGGCAAACGTCCGCCCGAGTCCGCATCGTCGGAGCACCACCCGCACCAAGAAGAGGTAGCATGGGGCACCAGCCGGCGGATTCAGGCCTGAGATACTCAGATCGGCCCGCCGCCGCAAGACCCCTTCACCGGTGTAGGTACGCCGGCCACCGTCCGTCCATCCATCAATCGTTGGAGAGAACGGTGCCGCTGTCCGCGTCGCTTAGCCCACCGGAGCACGTGCCAGATCGGCCGCCACCCGAGCAGGTCGCCACCTCACAGCACCGCCGGACGAATCGCAGATCGGATCGGTGACGCCTCCTCCCGGTGGCCGCCGCCCTAGACCTTCCGCCAGTCGATCTGGACGCGGAAGGGCTAGGTCTTGGCACGGAGGGAACGAATCCAGTCGAGTAGGGGCCGGATCGGCCGCGCCTCTGCCCAGGGACCACCGGTACCAGAGAAGAAGGGGGATGGAGGAGGCACGGAGGTGCACAGGAGGCCTAGGGAGGCGCGGACGGGGAACCTTCTTGGGGCCCGTCGTTGGCCGCCGCCGCCGCGTGTAGGGAGGCGGCGACGGCGGCCGAAGAGGACGCGCGGAGGGCGGCTCCGGACAAGCGGCGGCGGGTGCCTCCGAGTCGCCTGTCGGGGGCGACGCGAGGGCCGGGTCTCCCTATCAGTTAGGTGTGTAAAAAAGTTACAACTAAGACTGAGCATTATGTTTTTAGGTCGGCATTCCAACTTGCTTTCCCTATGCTACATGCTTGCTTTCTTTGCATTCTGCCAATATTTGCTACAGATCTGCTTATAGGGCTTGTGTGATGCATGGGTTCTTCTGACCTTTAAAGTTTCAAACTTCCAGGTTGCAAAGTTTCTTTAATGCCAATTTTTGGTTTTACACAATGAACCAATTTGACTGAAATATGTTTTAACAAGATGCAAGGATTGCATTGTACGTCATTACTGGAACCACATGGGTGATCTGGAAAAAGAGTTTTATCAGTTTTATGATTGGTAGTTAAGTGGTGAGGCCTTTTCATTTGCTGATAATGTGCACTAAGGTATCACCTCTGTAATTTTTTTGTGCAGAGTACAAGTTGTTTTGGCAAAATTTACCTACAGTTTTTTCTGTATCGTCAATGAATTTGTGGTATTCATGTGGTTTTCACTAACTGATCATTCTACTTAACTGTGTTCTATTTCTGGAAATAATGTATGGGTCTAACAAGGCAGTTCTACCTGCTCCTTTGATGCAACTATTAGTGATGTATGGTCCCATTGCTTCTATTAACTACTGCTTTTGTTTGCCTCCTTTGTCCTAGCAGGCAGACACGGCAATGAAACAGTCAGGTTTCATGGAAGCTGCAGTAGAAATAGGATGAAAAGAGCTGTGTTTGGTATGGCTCCAACTCCACCCGCTCCACTGTTGGAGCTGGAGGCTCAAATAGCAGCTTCGCCTCGGTACACCAAAAATGGCTCCGGCCTCCGGCTCCTCCTCTTTGTCCAGGTCTGTATGCTGTAGTGTCCAGAGCGGCACCAAATAGACCCAATGTCAGTCAGGTTTCATGGCAGCTGGAGATACTTATGATATGCCTTCGTTTTCCACACGTTACAAGGTCTATAATTTGCCACTTCTGTTCTTTTATTACTTCCGAGAGTGCAAGGTTCTTTTCTCCGATGACAATAGGAGCAAATCGTTGATAGGAGTGTAGGGCCAGACGGCCAGTGTGACTAGACAAATGAATTGGACTTTGCGGCTCCTCATGTCATGAATTGATTGGAATGATTGTTTTCTCAGCTCTTAATACTTTAGCTTTAGCTCCTCCTATGTTAGTGGTATGTCACTTCTTTCGTTTATTAATGTTATTCTGCACATTCCATGCTTTTTTTCTTGTATGAATCATATAATGGTGACTCTTTGCCCCCTCCCTGTGTTGCTATCCCCAATTCGTTAAAAGTATCTACCACTAGTCCACAAGTTGTTTAGGCAAAGGAGAAAACGATCCAATGCAAGCTCACACGTCATATACCCCACTAATGATTTTATAAAAGTTCAAGAGCAGAAAAATAATAAATTCAAGAGCATAATGAATGGGCTTAGAAATTGTGTTGAAGTAAATTGCAAATACCCGTGAAAAGGACAAGATTAATTCAACCATGCTATTTAACATTAATACCTCCATATTAAAAAGATTGCAGTTCTATTTTTTTCTTCTGCGCCAATTTATTGTTGACCAAATTTATCCAAAATGTTGGCAAAATTTATGATATCAAATAAGTATCATTAAATTTGTCATAAAAATATATTTTCATAACATAATATTTGGTGTCAAAAATGTTAATACTCTTCTCAATAAAAATCTTTTTGGGACATGGATAGTATCTCTTTGAGAATCGGCTGATGTTGAGAAAAAAATTTCAGGAGGAGAACAATATTCTGATCTCTGAACATTCCGAATCCGAATGGAGAATACATGTGGAGCCCACTAAGATGCCACTCATGGAAACCCACATGATTGAAACTGGAGATCTCGCATGCTTCTGGGCTCCATGAATCTCCTCTTCACCAAAGGCATTTTCTACGCCACTGGAGCTGCAATCTTGGACTTCTCAGCCCCCGAGCAGGCAAAGGGATGTGAGTCCGGAGGAATCTTGTGATTGCCAACCATGATGGGCAAAACGAGCACAATCGAAACAACAAAAAAAGTACAGTAACAAAAGAAAGGTACGAACATATGGCGTGAAAATATTATATGAGTGAATGCAATTGAGAAGAAAAGCAACAGTCGGAGCACTTGCTGCTTGGTATGACATGGCCCACCCCAAATTTGAACATATACAGAGTCACGCCAGACAGAAGATCGAGAGTGTTTATCTTCCTCATTTGATGTGTTGAAACAGAAACAGAAACAGAAACAGAAACAGGGTTTGAAACAGCAAGTGCCCTATTTAAAATATAATGGTCCACTCCAAAGGTAAAAAAAAGAAACAATCGAATCAACAAAAAGTAATATTTCATATCAAACAGTAAATTGATCTGGTATTTAGGATTTTCTATCATTGATTATTGATATTAGCATCTATTGTATCCAACGATTTATTCCCATCTCCTCTTATTTACAATACTGAATGCATACCTATAGATGACATGATGGTGCTGAAATTTATCAATCAAAACAATTAATAATTGAAAACTAGTGCAAAGCAACAAACGTGCTGTTATCAATTACCATGTCGAACGAACTCACAAAATCTAAATAACATCAATGAACGGGTCCAATTTTCTGTAAGAGAAAAACATATCGGTGGCCCTATTGCAACCATAAGTAAGTTCTGTTCATGGTTTATAAATCTTTATTGATCATCTCGGTAAAATCACATATGGAAGCTAGGCTATCTAGATTAATCTAGAGTCAGAGTTAAGACTCAGGCCTTGTTCACCCATACAACTTAAGCACTAATTTTCAGCGAACTAATAGTGTTTTACTCTCATAACAAATCAGTATAAACATTTAGCATAAGTTAAATTTCAGCAAAACGATCAAGACCTCAGTCTTAGAGATGATGTGAGAGCCTCTGATCAAGAAATTTACAGTTAAGAAATCCATACAAACAAGCACACTTGTCGAGAATCACCTTAGATAGCCTATTGTGTCCAACAATCGATTTCATCGAGGGTAAGAGCCTTGAGGACGTACACCATGTGGCAAACGTTCTGGATGTGTGACTTGCGCTCATGGCCAATCGGCCTAGAAATGTCTTTTCTCTTGAAAAAAAATTGCGGTCTAGACTCGTCTTTCTCTAGAAAAATAAACCTCACACAGACGGTTAGGATGAAATTATCCTAGAAAAAGTTTAATTTGCATCTCTCAACTTTGATGTGCGTCTTTTTTCCTTTCCGAACGGTAAAACCAGAAAAATTTTCTCCTCTAACTTTGACAACCATTTGTTTTACCTCCTTACTGATATTGGACGGTGGTTTTGCTGGTTTTGTCCTTTTCTTTTCTATTTGTTATGGAGTCATAATAAATCATAGAAAAATCATAAAATAGAAAATTTAATTTTATCAGACTTCATATGAGTAGATCTATACAGTAAACATATATGGTATGCTTTAGCATAAACTTTTTGTTGTACCTCTAGATTTATGTTTATTTGTAATGAATTGGAATAATTTATAGGTTGCAGTTTGTATGGTATAATTGTTGTGATTTTTTATGGTAGACTAATTATTATATGCTTGACTTATAGTAAAAACTTCATACTCGTGCTAAGTTATACATGATTCAATTAGTATAAAATTTATCCTACAATTCAAGCAAACAATAATTAGCTCACCATAAAAATTTCACCATAACTGAACCATACAAACAACACCTATGAATTGTTTCAATTAATACATAAAAGAATCTAGAACTGCAACAAAAACTTTGTACTAAAGCATACCATGTGTTCATTATATAGATCTACTTATGTGGTGTTCAACAAAATCGGATTTTTATTTTATGATTTTTCTATTGTTTACTATGATTTCTTTTTAAAGATTTAGCTTAAATAAATAAAAAAGACAAAATCACCATCCAAACCCAGTTAAGGGTAAAAACGAAGGGTTTTTTAAGTTGGAGGAGAAAACATTTCTAATTTTATTTTATAATTTGAGGAAAAAATAGACGCACAGGAGAAAAATTGGTCTTTTGCCAATTATATCGTAACTAGTTGAATGTCCATGCGTTACTACGGGATAACAAATTTTTTGTATTAAAAAGACATAGGTCGCACAATAATATAACAATAATTCTAAAAAAGTAGGCATCATTGATTCAAGTAAATGTAAACGTGTTACATGTCTTCTTGAGATTAAACTCAAACATGTACAACTAATAGTATTGTGCCCGTGCGTTGCTACGGGATAACAAAACTTTTGTATTAAAAAGACATAGGAAGTGTTGTTGTGCGTCACTACGGGAACACATGGATCACATGATAAGATAATAATATTATAAAATTAAATACCGACGTAATAATGTCATTTAATAATTGAAAAGATAAAGTTTATGAAATTAAAAAGTCACGAAGAATGCAGTATCACATGCTCAGAAACTCTATTGTATAGATCATCTCATGATGCGTCTAAGATAATGTTTAACATCGATGGAAAGATATATCTGATATCAATTTTTTTTCGGTGCGCCAATAAATTCATCAATAAGTTTCGTCGCATCTCCATACCATCTTGTACACATGTTCGAGTATGCATGTATAAAATATTAGGGTTTCTAATATAGGCTATGTTGCGTGTCTTGAAATTAAATACTGATGTAATACTGACATATAATAGTATTGTGAAATTATAAATCCCCATCCTCTGAATATTTCTATCTAGTCTGTTTGTTGGGACCCATACAAAAGCTAAAATGAGCCATACCCAATGTATAGGATGTTGTAACTATCTCCTATTTACGTGGGCTCCACCTTAATGTGTGTGTCAACAGTTTACATTGTGCTTGCCCTTATCCCTTCCCCCATCGCATGTCCGCATCGTCTCACTCCTCCCGCACAACATCGTCTCTCACGGTCTCTCCTACACCACTGCCCGTCCGTGTACCTCCTCCGATGACCTTGTGTGGCCCTGCGAGCTCCCAGAGTCGCCCCTCCCCTACGATCCGTTGACCCTATGGGCAGGCGACTCTTCTGCACTTGCTCGTTTGCTCTAGCGTCTAGGCATCTTATATGCATAGAGATAAGAAATTGGTACCTATGTGACAACATGATATCTATACGGTCCATGTCCTTGAAAATTGCACAAAAAGTAATATGTCCACATATAGTGAGAAGAAAAATATCTATTTGTTTCATGCTCATGCCTACGGCAATGAGGCAAGAAGATTTGTTGTAACTGAAAGTAGTTTGACCCTCTAGCCCTACTGCCATATGTTTCATCACTCAAAAGATCTAATCAGGTAGATGTACTCATCACCAGGATATTAGAGTATACATGTCAAAATCATATAACATTTACCAATCTGCCATATGCATCCTCTGGAACACATCAGAGATACAGAAGATTGGAGACAAGAAAATTGGAGGCAAGAAGATAGCGTGCATCTATATAACTCTATAAGTAGAAAGCCATCCCCTAAAAGTTGTCAGAACTTAACTTGGCATCACAAAGAATATTTTGTCTGCTAGGACCTTGCTAAATGGTTTGGAAACACATTGATTTCTTCATTAGACTTTGACTTCTTCATCAGCCCTTTCCCACATTGATTTCAGATCATTAGACTTTGACTTTTTCATTTTTTTTGTAAGAAAATGCCACTACATACAAGGAACCAAATGCGCATCTATGAATTTTGCAATTGGCAATGACCTTTGACAGAATATAGCACAGGCTAAAGGGCTTCAAACTTCGATTACCTCTGAATGAGCTGTCGGGAACATGTTGGTGGCCTCCATGATTAATCCCTATGAAGAATGTCCGATACAGTTATCCATGCATGGATAGGAAACAAAAGGTGTTGGTTTGCTTCTTGTGGATGGCTGAAAGTCGAACACAAGATAATTAATAAAAAATAAGGTGCAGTTGTGCATATTTAGTATAATCCTTAGTTGAATATATTCATGCATAGTTAAATATATCCATGCATCACCGCATTGCAATCTTTGTCCCTATGGAGGAACCCAGAATTTAATTTCCATGGATCAGGAGGTTAACAATTTAGTTAAGGCTATGATTTATGAGGACCAAATCAAAACCAATCCATGTGACCCATACTTATGGCCAAAAGAATTTGCCATTGCAACTGTATATCAAGCAGAATGAAATAACCTGTATGTTGCTTTGTGAATGGTGCATCCCCCCCCCCCCCCCCCCACACACACACACACACATGGACTGTGGTTGAACATGAGTAGAAATTAGAGGAAAGCATGCTATCTATCTTACCACAAACCTAGCGTATTTTACTGCCTGAAGATATTGTCGAGTGCTTCTAATATAGGCACTAAACATTTATTTTGCTCTGACAAAAGAGTTCCTAAAAACCGAAAAGGGAACCATCCCCTCGAACAAATCTGAAACAGTGGCATGTCAGAATCTCACCTTACCTACCTTTCCACCTGGTGGCGGCGGCGGTGATACTCATCCCGGTGGCATCCGACGACTTACAGTCCAGCCACCCCTCAGAGAGCCACCTTGAGAGGCCCTTGTGGGTGTAGTCGATCTCAGCGCTCTTGTGGACATTGGCCTGCGCGGTGTGAAAAAAAAATCACGACCTCCAAGACCACGACGACAAGTTTCACAGCTTATAAACAGTTAAATAAATGACAAAGAAAAATAACACGACTTGTTTCTGGACAAAGCGTGGTTTACCCTCCCTCGATACCTAAAAAACATAAACCTATCATAAAGAAATTACTAATTCACTATCATGGTACACTAAACTACATGAGTTCCATGTTTTTGCATTTGGGCTAGAATAGGAACCACACCTGTTTCTTGGTGAGAAAAATTATAATCGCTCTGAAACACATGTTGGCGACCTCGATCACCTTGGCCTATGATAGGTGTTGTTGGTTTCTCGATAGGCCCCCACCAATCTTGAACAGCATAGTCAGTCAGATGCAAGAAATATATATGATTCAATGGCTTTGATACTTGCAATTGACTTGATCTCAACAAGTTACCTACAAGTCATCACAAGGAGAAATTCACCGTCCGCTAAGCACAATCCATAGGCAAACACACAACAATTTGAGAAATTGCGTTCAATGACAGGGCCATGTCTAGGACTCTAGAGTGGGGGCTGATCCAATGTCCGGAGAGGATAGTGTTTCCCGCGTGCGTTAGCAATGGCCAGATCCAATGGCACTGCCTGAAAATCATCTCTAAAAAAATCCAACATCAAAGTGTCTGCTAAAAAAATCCAACAAAAAAAGATGGTGAATTTCCTCACTGAACACTTATGCAATGCAGACAGGTAACCATCAGGGATCAATAATATTGCAAAAATAGAAGCTAAGTTCTAAATTTGTGTCTAGAAAGCTTTACATGTTTAACTAAATAGAAATATATCTTACAGAACGTAACCCAGCAACACTTATGCAATGCAATTAGAACTAGGAATATTTTTCACATAACATAGAAGGAATGAGCATCAGGGACAAATAATCATTGAACAATGCACCACAACTCGGAAGTTATTGTTTCACCCATCAATCATAGGTGGAACAAAGCTGAAGAAATAAAGCTGCACTTACCCAAATTCTGACAAAAACTGCCAAGTATACATTTTTAAGATGACAAAATCCAAATTATGGTGTCTTGAATTCCAGAGTGTTCAAGGTGCACATGCATGTACGGCGTGTACCGAATGAACATCCTATTTGTATATCATGTGTTACAGGGTTACTATCCAAGAAAAACAAAATCCTCTCCTTCCTCAAGTATCCCTTGCTGTTCTTCAAAGCGTTCCAATTCTCAAATATTTTTATCATTTGCTACCTCTGAATCTCAGAATTTAGAATACAATGATTTATTAAATATGCATACTTTTTTCCACTTGAACATCTATTCTCTGCCCCCACTCAAGTAGCTAAACTCTTTCTAAATAATGAACTGCCACAAGGGTATCACAGGAAATAGTTTCCAGATTTGCTGTTAAGGTCTCAAAACAAGATTAAACTATGTCCTATTTAGAACATGTCTGGTTTTCACTTCCTAGATGAAAACCAAAGTTTAGAGATAGTAATTAAGGTAGGAGCAAAAGATGCGATCCATTATCAGGTATTACACGATTTGACATAAAAAATCATTGCACACACACAAGCCAAGCAGAGGCATATTTGAACCGTACATAACCCAATCTTGCACTCATATTTTCACAGTCGCAGATTTCAACTGAAATTCATGCCTCATCTTGTAATAATAATAATTGGACATCAAGCCAAGCAAGTGCATTCAGAGTCACGACCAAAATTGATGGCCAAAATTATAGTTTAATTTAAGTATGCACCTCAATTATAAAAAGAAGCTTTTTACTATAGAATGCACAAACAACTTTTCAGCACATGCATACCATAAATGGGCTGTTATTGGACGGTATGAATTTTGTGAACAATAAGAAAGAGTTAGCATCTGAATTGGTTAAGTCTTTTATAGGACAATATAGCGAGAGCAACTCTTACTATAAGGACAGTACTCTCTGTATTGTATATATCTATACTCTGAACCACACGTGCAACTGTTAGCATCTAAACAATAGTCAGTTGGTAGTAGAATTAAATAAGGACACGCTATGGCAGTGCGCACCGCACAGGGCTATTTGTTTGATTAGTGTTTTAATGTCTATCAGAGTATCACCTTTGTAGTGTCGTCGGAGGCGGTGACAGCGTGGTGCACTGGAGATCGGCCAACACTCCACCCAGCGCCAAGCAATGCCTCCCGAAACGCCTTGGGCACTGCCAATGAATACAATCAAGATTTAGATACTACCAGTTGGTTGGTTGAGGGAAGCAAAAGAACAAACAGGCGGCTTGCATGAACAAAATGAAAGCTCCTGAACCGGCCCCTCACCCACCGTGGTTAAAATCTTGGATTTGCTTGGCTCTTGATTTGTACCTTGGCAAAAGAACAAACTGTTTGCTCTTGATTTAGCGGCAAAAGAACAAACAGGCAGCTTCCATTCACTACTAATCTTAGCAAATCAGCGTTGAGTCCGTACCTTGGTGTTCGGTGTCGGCGTCGAGGAGTGCCATTGACGCGGGCGTGGAAGTGGACGTAGGCAGCCAAAGTTGAGGCCGTGAGGGGCCGCCGGGGGCCACACAACACGCGCGGGCCGCCGGAACGCGGGCAGCCGGGGCGCGGGGCAGGGGCAGCGCTGGGACGCCGGCAGCCAGGGCGTGGTTGCGCGGACGCACGTGGAGTAGCGAGCACCTCCTTGCTAGATCTGGTGAAGGCGAGCGCCTCCACCCCACCCAGGCTGCCTCCTCACCGGATCCGCCAAAGTCAAGAGATTCCCAAGGCGAGCGTCGCGGTTGCCGGCGGCGATTCCCAAGGCGACCGGGCGAGCGAGCGACAGACAAGGCCGCGTCGGGTCGGGGCAGCATCGTGGCCGGCGGGCAGCTGCGCGATTGCCGCCGAGCGAGGAGGAGCCGGGAGGAGACGTGGCGCGGCGCGGGCGGGGAGCAGCCGGGGCGGGCGCAGGGGCGGGTCGCCGGCCGGGGATCTGGTCGTCGGGCGAGATGGGGAGAGCGGGTGCGGGGGGCCTTTTTTTTCGTTTCACCGGGCGAGATGTGGGGAGCGGGGCGGGGATCGGGGCGCCGCGCGGAGCGGGGCTGGCATCCGGTCCCACCTGTCGGCGCGGCATTGCATCGCGCGGGGAACCCTGGAGCCGAAACTTTTCTTGGCCGAAGTTTGAATCTTACTTCTGTGCTTTATAGTTGTGAGAGATACAAATATTTGGGCCTTGGACCGGTTCATTTTCTATAGAGAGGTCAGCCAGGACGGTCTGCTATTGCTAGTGAGCTGAAAACGGTCCTATGCTCTGTCGTGTCACTTATTTGCACTATCTTCTTCTTTGGAATACTAGATTTTGTTTTCGCAAATAAGAATCAACCTTTTCTTAGACATGTTTGGAACTGCTCCGCTCTACGTTTTTTAACCAAACGGTTTCGGCTCCACGCACACAGAAAAAAATGTGGAGTTGTGAGAGCATCTAAAGAGGTGCTTCACAAGAACCTGGAGTTCGTGGAGTTGCTCTACAGTGGAGTTTGTGGAGCAGTCCCAAACAGACCTTTAGTTTATCTAGTGAAGTGTGCCGTGTAGATAGGGCAATGCCTTGGGTTAAGGTGAGCTTGGTCAGGGCAGATGTGGGCCTTGGGCCACTAGGCCACGGCTCTAGGCATGGCCCAAAACATTTTTAGAGTCGTGACCCAAAACATTTTTTAAGTACGGTAGTTTTTCGGCCTGGCCTGGCAGTGGGCCAAATTTGTTAGAGTCCTGGCAGAGAGAGATGAAGAGCCGAGGAGCCCAGCCTCACGATCGTCGCCCGCCCGCACTGCGCCGGTTGGTTTCCAGCACGCCTGCATGCCCTACAGCCTCAAGATCGTGGCGGGCAGGGGCAGCGAGCACCCCACTGACGCCCGGCGACCCACGCCCTGCAGCTTGCAGGCCTGCAAGCGGTGGGCGGCAGGGCACCTTCTGCCAGTCTGCTGCACAGCTCCGGCCTCCGACTCCGGCAGTGCAGTACAACACTCATCAAGTAGATGCACAGAACATGAGCGGGACAATAAAATCATTTTCTACTCCGGCTCCTATGCCAATTATACAACTAGCCCCACAAACACCGAGCACCTGCACAACCACAATCAGAAGTATAGTAAGAACCACAATCATTGTCAAGAACTAAAGCCTCGGGTGAAAAAGTAGCCTCCATTGTCCCACACTAGAGCAAGTGGCTCAGGTCCATATGAAGCTCTTGATGAAGATATGAGAGGTGAGACACCATAATTAATTAGGTTTTTTTTTCTAACAACTTTCATGTTCTATCAATTATTCATGGATTTAAGTATGAAAATGAGATATCATTTTTAAACTTATGTATCTATGAGCTTTATTTTTTATTTCTCGTATTAGTCTTAGGATCCGTTTGGATCAGATATTGAAGACTCTGGAATTGAATTGGTACCAATACCAAATCAGGCCAGTATTGAAAATGGACTCGATATCAAATCTGTTGTTTGGATGTAGATGAATTTTTTAGCAAGAATCGAGTGACACCTCTAGGATTTCAATGCATTCTTCTCCAATCTCCACCTCTCGCACACGAGAACAACAACCCGAGCACGCAGGCAGAGGTGGCCTTGGTCCCAGCCCCTTGGGCACGAAGTGGAGGTGGAGGCGGCTTCGGCTTTGGACACGCAGCCAAGGCGGAGGCGGCCCTGGTCACGAGCTTTGGCGCGGAGGCGGAGGCGGACTTGGTCGCGAGGAGCTCGGTGACGGAGGTGGCCACGGGCTTAGGCGGAGGCGGCCACGGGCTTGGGTGGAGGCGGTCACGGAGGCAGCCACGAGCTTGGGCGGAGGCGGCCTCAGCCTTGGCCGCGACGAGCTCGACCATGGGGAACAGGAAGCGGAGCTCGCGCCGCCGGCCGTGGGGAAGAAGGGGAGGTCCGCTTCGCGCCGCCGACCATGGGGAAGAAGGGGAGGTGCACCGCCGGCTATGGGGAGCTCGGGTGGACGACGCCGGCAGATCGACGGACGGAATCAGAGCTCTTTTTTTTTGCGAGCATGGACGAAGCGTTTACATGGGGAAGATTCTCGTGAATACAGAGGGGGAGCGCTCGGTATCGTGGGCGGGGCTGAGCAAGAGGGCCGAACGCCCTGTGGTATTGGATTTGATTTCCACTTCTCAACACCAAGACCATCCAAACAACAGAATTGGGGGGTATTCAATGCCAATGCCAATGTCTGGGTTTGAATATCTACATCCAAACGGGTTGTTAGTGTGGACAATAAACCTAGTGCAGGTAGTATGTATATACTTTGATTGTCAGTGACAGAGATCTTCAATTCACAGTGGCCCTAGTGAAAGGTCCTAAGTGATGGCTAGAGGGGGGGTGAATAGCCTAATTTGAAAGCTAAAAACAATCTCAACAACAAGTTAGATAACTAAGAGGCGAAGCTTGACTTGCACTAGCCTACTAAGGGATGCAAAGCCACCTAACCACAATTTCTATCCTAATAAGCTCTAGGATCACACAATTCCTACTCAATTCTTGTAGCCCTCTAGGCACAACCTAATATACTAAGACAAGAATGAATGAGGTAATGCAAAGATAGGAAAGGTGATTATACCGCCGTGGAGATGTTGGGAATGAACCAATCAAGTGAATACTAATAAAATCAATCAATCACAATAGACAATGGTTGACACTTGATTTTCTTCCGAGGTTTACTAGTTTGCCAACTAGCTAGTCCCCGTTGTGGCAAGACACTCACTTGGAGGTTCACGCGCTAATTGGCATCACACGCCAAACCCGTCACTGGGTGCCGCACAACCAACACAAGATGAGGCTATTGAAATGCCACGAGCAATCCACTAGAGTTACATTTGCGATCTCCCGCGAGGAAGGCACAAGAACCCCTCACAATCAACTTGTAGTCGACGAAGCACAATCACCAAGCTTCTCGATCTACCACCGTTGCTCCAAACCGTCTAAGTGATGGCAATCACCAAGAGCAACAAGAAATCCGCAGCAAGAACGCCTCCCAAGTGCCACTAGATGCAAGCTATATGCGAAAAGCACTTGGATCACTCAATCTCTATTAGGTTTTCACTAACCAACCATGGAGATGAGTGGGAGGGAGTTTGCTCAGCTCAAAGGAGTCTCAAGATGTTCAAATGTGCGAGAGAGAGATCCCCTAGCCGGTCAACACATATTTATAGACACCCTCAAAGTCCACTAGCCGTTGCCCTGTTAAGTTGGCGACGGACGCTCTTCACGGGGGCAACGGACGCTCCGTCGCCAGTGTCCGACGCCATGTCAGAACTAGCCGTTGGGCTGCTTCACGGTCGACGGACGCTCCGTCGCCAACGTCCAACGCTCGTCTTCGATTCACTCACTTGCAGTGCCCTCTGGAAGCCCGACGGACGCTCCACGAGATACCGACGGACAGCGTCCGTCGCGCTCTGAATTTTCTCTGCGGCTTCAGTGTGGCCAACGGACGCTACGTCATGCTGACGCCAGCGTCCGGCGCCATCATCCGGCGCGTCGGACAGCATCCGACGCCCTGATCTGCAACGTCCGGCGCCCCTGCTTGATCCTCATTTGTCTCTGATCTTTTCCAGTCTTGCTCCAATGTGCCAAGCACTAAGATACCTCTTTAGTGAACATTTCTTGGCATGTTTTACTTGTCAATTAGCATGGAGTATGTGAAAGGACCTAATTGGCCTAGAGGGGGGGGGTGAATAGGCGTATCTAAAAACTTATCGCATTGGCTAACCGAAATAAATGCGAAATTAAAACTATCGGTCTAGCCAACACAACACCCCTCTACTTAAAACACTAGCACCTAGCAAACTATGATAAGAAAGCTTACTACGGTGCCGGGCTAGGAAGCTCACCTAACAAGTCTAGTTTGCAAGGTCACACAACCCTAAGCAACTAGTACTCTAAGCAAACCAGGAGCTCCTACACATGCTAGTGAAAGCAAAGCGCACACAAAGCCTAAGCTCACTAGTAATGCTCAAAAGCAAGGCTACACAAGCCAAACTAGAGAGCTCAAAAAGCTTAGCTACACAAGCTAAGTAATGTGACTAACAAAACTACACAAGTCAATTAGTCACTCAATAGCTACTTCTATGCTACACAAGCAAGAAGGTAACTAGCAAGATACACAAGCTATACTAGTTACTAAAGCAACCACTAAACACTAGCACAAGTATGAAACAATAAGTATAAGCTAGTGAGTAGAGAATGCAAACCCCTGAACTATACTACCGGTAGTAGGACCGGTACTACCGGTGGTTGATCGGTACTACCGGTAGCTGACCGGTACTACCGGTGGTAGCGCTGTAGCTCCGAAATCCAAGGAAGATGAGCTTTGAATCCAGATCCGAGCTTTTCCCCACACTCCTTGAGGCTGAGGATGATGATGTGGAGCTTTGCTTGGATTGGTTCCTCTCCAATTTGTAGATCGGGCCTTCCCAACCTATGAACTTTGAGGAAGAGAGGGAGAACATGAAGAACACAAGAACAAAGGATAGTCGAAGCTATCTCCACAACATCAAGCACGCGAGACTCAAGATTTATCCCGAGGTTCGATCGCCACAAAGGAGTTCCTAATCCTCGTTGTGAGGTGACCACAAAGGTCGGAGTCTCTTCCACCTCCTTGCCTCCCTCAAGCAACCACAAAGGTTAGCCCAAGATTTCCACTAAGGATCGAAGGGGTAATACAAATGATTCGAGGTGCCCTCACAAATGAATCAACATGGGCAATCTCGAAGAACACCTAGCCGGCTAGGATTCCAAGAATCCAAGAGTAACAAATGCAAAGAAAGCCGGCAAGAAGAGGAAATCGAATGTTCAAGTCGTAGATCGATCCTCTCCACTCTCAAATCTCACTTCTCTCTCACAAATCCACCATGGATTGAAGCCTAGGAGCATAGGGGGAGAGAGAGGCACTTGGGACCCTTTTTCTCAGATGTGGAAGTGGAATAATGGGGGTGGGTGCCTCCCGAAGGGAAGGGGCGGCCTATTTATTCCCGCAGCTCCCGACGCAGTACAAGTACTACCGGTGTCTCACCGGTACTACCGGTCCAAGGAATCTGACCGTTGGAGCCTTCCGACCGTTGCATAAAGTTAGCTGACCGGTACTATCGGTTGCTCACCGGTACTACCGGTAGTTCATTTTTCAGCACATCTTCAAAGTGCTCTCGCGTGCGAGAAAACCCCACCGGGAGCTGACCGGTACCACCGGTCTTCACCGGTACTACCGGTGGGAGACCAGTAGTACCGGTGGCTCAGCAGAAAGCCACCGAAGCACTCTTCTAAGTATGCGTTTTTGCACGGCGTCTCTCAAACGTCTCTAGACTAGTAACTTGAGCACTCTCATCCTCATCAAGCTAGTCTATTATGCATCCCTCTTGATAGTATGACTTTTCCTATAACTCAACCCGGTCAAACACTTCTCTAAACAACTATGACCAGTGAAATGAAATGCTCTAAGTTATACCTTTGCCTTGTGCATTCCATTTTATCTCCTTCTCCAATGTTGATGCAACCCATGCACCAACCTATCACAAATGATATGATCCACTTCTCCTTCTCCAATGTTGATGCAACCCATGCACCAACTTATCACAAATGATATGATCCACTTCATATCGTCACATGACATATTGGTTCATCGATCTTGACTTCACTCGCCCTTCACCATTGCCTTCGTCCATCGGTGCCAAGTCTTGCTAAAGCCTCCCGCCATGCGGCCAAACGCTTCAAGCCTCCAACTTGCCCTTCACGCTTGCAACCGGTCCATCAAGCTAAGTCATGCCCTAACCTTCTCCACCTTGTCACATGACTCCATGTCATGTTTCATATGCTATGAGCTCCTTCATCATCAAGTTGAGCACCATAAATATGCACAAGCTATCTCTTCATGACTTTATTGGTTGCTCACACTTGTGTACCTAAGGACTAAATCACCTGTGTGTCTCACATTAAACACATATTAGTCCACCTAAGTTGTCACTCAATTACCAAAACCAAACATGCACTTTCAATCTCCCTCTTTTTGGTAATTGATGACAACTCTACAAAGATATGGAAATTAAGCTTATTTTGGACTTTATGCCATTTATCCAAAATTTAAGCTCTATACCAAGATTTGGATAAATGCCACAAAATCCGAATTGGTAGCGATAGCTCCCCCTACATGTGTGCTCACAAAGGTTTGAATTAAGCTTTGCACACATGCATGAATAGTCATTTTGGGAGTGCTAGCACTACTAAGTGATGCTAAGGGATATAGGATAAACCTTTGAAGATATCCATGTAGTTCCACTTTGAAGTTCATCCTTAGCACCATGGTTATCTAGATACCACAAAAACAACACTAGAAACCCCGTGAGATCAACATTAGAAGCAAGGTTTCTAGATACCAATTGAAGGAACATATATCTAGCTTACCAACCTATGCATGCTAGTTTATCAAATCATCATACAAGTCCTATAACTAGCATACACCACACAAGCATGCATATAAAGATAAGACTTATGCAATATGCAAGCAAGCACATGAATATGCACATATCAAATGCAATCAATCAAGTTCATGAACTTGCTCCCCCTACTTGTGTGCATCACTTAGTCCAAGACTTTGATCCTTTCAATACTTGTTCCCTTATGTCCATGTCCATGTCCATGTTTTCTCTCCCTTAGTGCATGTCCATTCACTAATATATCTTTGTTCACTAATCTCTCCCCTTTGTCATCAATTTCCATAAAAGGTATGCTTCTTATTGATGCAAAGGTTGCACTAGGGTAGATGGTTGATACTTGTATCTTCTCATTTTTTATGGACACCAATACATATGTATTGGAATGACTCTGATCATTGACCATTATACCATTGAGTAGGGCAACTCCCTTGTGGTCAAAGCAATTGTCATCCAAAAAGGCTTTGCAAGTAAGATAACTTTTGATTTGATCACTTAAGGTTGAGGATCACTTTTAACTTGTAGGATATCACTTGTGAGATACCACATGAAGGATATTACTTGAATGAACTAATTGTAGATCATCACATGTATGCTATAACTAGACATCTTTTGCAAGTACCAATATGAAAGTTGATACTATTAGAAAGATTAGCATAAGTCTAGATACCATTTGTAAGTTTTATCTTGATATCCATTTGCATAGTTGTCTTGTGATTGAACTAGATTCATTGTCATGAGCGTATATTGTTGACTTGAACTAAAGTGAATAACATAAGTTTTCAAGTCCGGTTTAAACCCTCTCTAAGCTTGTTCACACACATTAAGCGGTTATCTTATAGAGGTTGACTTGTCACTTGATTGTAATCCAAAATAGATCAAGTACTTGGGTTTACTAGCTCATGATCAAACTCATATACTACCACTAGATACAAACAATCATTCAAGCAATAGTGGTAGGCTATAAGCATGAAATTCATTTGACTTTCAATGAACGATTAATATGTATGACTATATGCACTAAAACATGTCTAAGCAATGATGTATGTATATGTCAAAAAATTTCACTTTTGCTATGTTGGAGTAGAGGATAGTCAAATAAAATCATCTCCAATTAGCAATGTGAAGTCCAGTTAAGAGCTTGGTGAAGACCAATGAATACCAATTTGAATACCAATCTTCACCCATATGATTTGAGAACCACTAATGATCAAGTGCACTTTCTTGTTGTGGTTTACTTGCTTCTTTCTTGATCTTTGCTTGCATGAGAGAGTACCAAACGATGTACCACTTATAGTAGATGATACCTCTTGAATGTCATGATACTACTTGTAGATTAAATTCATGAATCTCTCTCTTTTGGGTGTTGCTTGCTTTCTTCTTGGTCAATCCTATTGATAGCTTCAACTAAGAATCTCCAAATGATCCCTAGATTACCACTTTCATGTTAGCCTTCCAAGTATCATACTTGGTTTACCTACAAAAGGCGGCAAGCCCCTACAAAAGGGAGAAGTGACCTTTCTCTACGAACCATCCTTGATACTCACTTGAAATTGCTTTGTTTGATTGATCCAATTGATGAACTCCATTTGATGAGAGTATTGAATCCAATATGAGCTCATCCTTATTTTGTTTAAGTCCTTTTCTTTCTATCTATTGATCTTCAATCATCACTAGAATTTAAACTTCATCTCTATCTTGAGTTTGATCTTGATCTCTAACTTGAGTGCCAAATAGGTGCCAAATACACTCCAAAATCAAATGGCATTGTACTCAATTTTTGTCATGCTTAAAGCTCAAACAAAAATCAAACATAGGTGCATCAATCACTTATAAACATGATTCCAACATGAGGACCTTTCAATCTTAGTGACTCGATCAATCCAATGGTTGTCACTTTTCTGGCAGATTCTGTACTCTCTAAATAATATATCATATCTCCCAAAGTAAATATCCTATGACCATGAAATTTTGTGGAGATGTGCTTCATTAAGTCATCTAGCATCCATAAAAATTTGAGCTTCATTGGACTTCTAGATTGCTGCCAGATTTCACATCTTCCCACCTAGGTACATGCTGAAAACTGCTGCACATGTGTTGACAAGATCCACTCCTAAACCGAAGTATCCCTTATCCACTATCCATGAAATTTTCACAGCAACTAATACCATAAGTGTAGAGCATTCCCACGAAAGTTCAAGCCAATCCAAATAGATTTGAACTCTCAAACATGGCTATGATCACAGCTAGCTCAGTTTTTGAATAAAAGACAGATTTGAGATATTGAGCTATGCTTCTTCAATTTGAACCAAATTTGAATCCAACTTGTTTGAACATTCTCACAAGACATATATCCATTCAATACACTTACTAAAAGTAGTCTCATGATCATACCCATTCAAATCAATACAAACTTGATCACTAAGCATTTAATCCATTCAAACATCTTATAGCAAGCAACTAGTGCATACATATATATCCAATTCAATCAACTCATATGCACTATGTGTATATCCAATTCAAATATCTTATACACACCCAAATGAACTTGATCAACAAGAAATATACCTTATTAGATCATGATCAATCAATTAGCAAGCTTTCATCTTGAATATTTGCAAGCCTTCAAATCATCCAATGAGCCACCACAACTTGATCATGTACTTGTATGTTGTAGCACTTGGACTTCATTATTTTGACTTGGCATTGGGATGAGAATAGCACTAGTCTTCACTAATTGATTCGATCATATGATGAACAATATAAAACACATTGTATCAAGTCTCCAATGCCAATGGTACCTACACACATTCATCCACTTATTGATGGTACCCAAACTAGTTTGGGTCCTCTCAAGTTAGGAGCAACATACTTAGGCAATTCCTTAGTATGGATAGCGGGATGTTTTGCAATAGAAACCATAGAGGTACCACTACCATCCTTTCTAAGCATATGATCACCAATAATTGAAATAGGCTTAGAAGTCATACCTAGAGGACATGAATTAGTCATGTGTCCCCTTTCCCGACATGAGTAGCAAACTCTTTTTAATTGAGCCTTTTCTTCCTTGCTCAAATGTTGCTTCTCATTGTCTTGCCTCTTTTCTCTTGCTTGAATTTCCATCTCAAGCTTGGTAGGACACTTTGAGGCAAAGTGTCCCATATCATCACACTTGTAGCACTTGATGTGAGCCAAATGATTCTTGTCTTGATCTTTGCTCATCATCGTCTTGGCATCTTGAATAGGAGTTGTATGCCTTGATCTTACTTTGCCACTTATTCTAGTCTTCTTCTCCATCCCCAAGTCACCATCTTGATGGTTGATCTTGTCTTGCACTTGGGGCTTGATTTGTGGCATAGCTTGAGGCTCTACTTGTTGCTTCACCAATTGCTTGGTTTGGAACATTGAGGTGAGATGACCCCAAATGTGACACTTGAAGCACTTGACATGATTTAGCCTCTCTTCTACTTTATTAGGGCAAGCATTTTCAAGATGTCCCATTTCATGGCATTGGTAGCACATGAAGTGAGATAGCTTTTCTTCTTGTTGTTTCTTCATCTCTCTTTCATATTTTCTCTTTCCCCATCTCTTGCCTTTGATATTGCTCTTGTTGAATCCAATTCCATTCTTGTCACCATAACTTCTCTTATTTGTCAACATATGCTCAAAGGTGACTTTGGAGTTGTAGCACCTCTCTAATTTGTTACTCAAGTTCTTCACTTGCTCATTAAGCTCATTGTTCTTCTTCAAAAGGTTAGTCTCACAAGACATAGAAGTAGAACAAGCATATATATGTGAAGAGCATGGCATATTAAGTAAATCATCATAAGAGGTGGATATATGCTTCTTCTCTACATCACAAGGGTTAGTAATAGTATGTAATTGATCATTTGATGCATGTGATGAGCTCTCATCATTTTAATAAGTTTCTTGAAAAATACTTTGATGAGAGAACCATGTTTCTTAACTAGATCTCCATGAGATACACAAAGTTGCTCATGTTCCAATTTTAGCTCTTCATGTGAAGTTTTAAGAACATCAAGTAAGTGCTTATGTTCTTCACATGAATTTTTTAGAAATGAATTTTCATTTTCCAATGTTAATGTTTTAGTTTTCTCATTTTCTAAAGACATGGTCATGCTAGCAAGTCTATCTACAAGCTCATCATATGAATCAACATGATCAACTACATTGCAATTTGATACCTTTGTGTCACCTTGTGACATGAAGCAATGTGGTGATGTAGATGGGCTTGTAGTAGCATCATGATCATTGCCCGAGCATGAACCATCATCATTACCATCAAGAGTGCATGAAGTGACATCATCAATAACAACACTTGAGGAATCATCATCATCCATCTTGTCAAGTGAGCTTGTAGTTGATCTATCATCATCATCACTTGACCATGAGGTGGAGCAATCTTCCACAACCACCAAGTTGTGATTATGCTCAACACCCTCATGTGTCTCCATCTCTATTTGATTCTCCTCCTTCTTGAATTTGCCATCATCCCAGGTAGAGACATCACCATAGAGATCCTTGAGTGCCATCCACATATCATGGGCACTCTCCGAAGTCATCACCCTATCAAATATCTCATTTTTCAAAGCATTGGTTAGAAAACATTGGGCTTGTGCATCAAGTGTTAGGCACTCCTTTTGCGCTTGGGTTAGATTACTCTTATCCAAGGTATGAGTAAACCCAACAACAATGATCCACCAATACTTCAGACCAAAAACACGGATATGATCAAGCATATGGTGTTTCCACCGTGCAAAGTGTGTGCCATAAAAAATGTGTGTATCACACTCCGGTGACTTGTCTCCACCATCTTTACCTTCTACTATATTATCAACCATGCTTGCCATATGTTTCATCTTTTCAAGCTCTTTTTGCATCTTGTTCATTTTCTCTCTTTGTTGCTCTTGCAACTCGGCGGAGATCTTCCCCGCTAGTAACTCAACTAGTTGGTTGATTTGAACTTCATCCATGTTGGCCAATTTAACTCCTCACGTGGTAAAGCGTATGAAAAGAGGAACCAAGCTCTGATACCAATTGAAAGGACCTAATTGGCCTAGAGGGGGGGTGAATAGGCGTATCTAAAAACTTATCGCATTGGCTAACCGAAATAAATGCGGAATTAAAACTATCAGTCTAGCCAACACAACACCCCTCTAATTAAAACACTAGCACCTAGCAAATTATGATAAGAAAGCTTACTACGGTGCCGGGCTAGGAAGCTCACCTAACAAGTCTAGTTTGCAAGGTCACACAACCCTAAGCAACTAGTACTCTAAGCAAACCAGGAGCTCCTACACATGCTAGTGAAAGCAAAGCGCACACAAAGCCTAAGCTCACTAGTAATGCTCAAAAGCAAGGCTACACAAGCCAAACTAGAGAGCTCAAAAAGCTTAGCTACACAAGCTAAGTAATGTGACTAACAAAACTACACAAGTCAATTAGTCACTCAATAGCTACTTCTATGCTACACAAGCAAGAAGGTAACTAGCAAGATACACAAGCTATACTAGTTACTAAAGCAACCACTAAACACTAGCACAAGTATGAAACAATAAGTATAAGCTAGTGAGTAGAGAATGCAAACCCCTGAACTATACTACCGGTAGTAGGACCGGTACTACCGGTGGTTGATCGGTACTACCGGTAGCTGACCGGTACTACCGGTGGTAGCGCTGTAGCTCCGAAATCCAAGGAAGATGAGCTTTGAATCCGGATCCGAGCTTTTCCCCACACTCCTTGAGGCTGAGGATGATGATGTTGAGCTTTGCTTGGATTGGTTCCTCTCCAATTTGTAGATCGGGCCTTCCCAACCTATGAACTTTGAGGAAGAGAGGAAGAACACGAAGAACACAAGAACAAAGGATAGTCGAAGCTATCTCCACAACATCAAACAACCTTTGAAGCGTGATACCATTTGAAGTGCGCCAATCATACCTTCCTTAGCAAGACGGTTAACTCGATACCAATTGGATATACACAAGATATTCTAAGGATATAGCTAACTTCTATACATGCTAGTGATCAATTCATCAATCAAGATCATACTAGGCATAAACCACACAAGCAAGTCATATTGAATTGAAGTACAATGCAAGCAAACATATGTGTAAATGCACATCCAAATGCAACAACTTGTTCATAGGCTTGCTCCCCCTACTTGTGTGCTCAATTTTTAATTTTTCAGTTTTCAAAATCCTATTTCTCCCCCTTTACCAAGGCATTACCATTTTATCACAATTTCTCCCCCTTTGTCACACATTACCACAAAAGAAACCACTTGTAGTAACATGTATCACTTGAGGATACTTAGAAAGATTTATTTATCAAGTAAATTGAGAAAGAGAGTGGGGTTAATAATATTTTATAGTTCAACCTAGATCACTTGTCCTATATACTTAACACGGTTTAAACCATGGACAAGCTTCTTCACACATCTTGCAATGGTTATCTTGGCCATGTTGGTTAAGTACAGGAATAAGCATTCTAGATAAACATGTGAGGTTGCAAGCTTATCAACATGTCATATGCCACCACTAGATCAAAGAACTCATAGAAGTTATAGTGGTACCATAAGTCCATAGAAATCATTTAATTTTCATGAATGAGGCTAATTTAATGAGAGAAGATGATTATATGCTCTACACAAGTCTAGCAAAGGATGAATCCATATGTCAATCAATTGTACCTTGCTATCTTGGAGTAGAGGCATGTCATAAGTGGGGTGCATCAACTCATGTTAGAGAAATCCAATATATTCAACTCATTCCTTAACTTGCAAAACCTCTTCTCATCAAGTGGCTTGGTGAATATGTCGGCTAATTGATCATCGGTGCCCACATTGTCAATGTAAATGTCACCCTTTTGTTGATGATCTCTTATGAAATGGTGTGTCACATCTATGTGCTTGGTTCTAGAGTGTTGGATGGGATTGCTTGTAAGCTTCACCGCACTTTCATTATCACATAGCAAGGGAACCTTCTTGAATTTGATTCCATAATCATTCAAGGTGGCCTTCATCCATAATAGTTGTGCACAAAAACTCCCCGCACTAATGTATTTAGCTTCGGCAGTAGAGAGTGCCACACTCTTTTGTTTCTTGGATGACCATGATACTAGTGATCTTCCCAAAAGTTGACATGTTCCACTAGTGCTCTTTCTATCAACCTTGCATCCCGCATAATCGGAGTCCGAATATCCAACTAGTTCAAATCTTGATCCCTTGGGAAACCATAGTCCAACCTCTTATGTATGCTTCAAATATCTCAAGATTCTTTTTGTGGACTTCACATGACTCTCTCTAGGAGATGCTTGAAATCTTGCACACATGCATACACTAAACATGACATCCGGTCTTGATGCGGCCACATAGAGTAAACTTCCAATCATTGACCGATAGAGTGTTTGATCCACCATCATGCCACTTGTATCATTATCCAAGTGTACATTAGTCCCCATGGGAGTACTAATGCCTTTAGCCTCTTCTAATCCAAACTTCTTCACCATGTCCTTGATATACTTGCTTTGACTCACAAATGTGCCATTCTTCATTTGATTGATTTGAAGTCCAAGGAAGTAAGTAAGTTCACCAATCATGGACATCTCAAATTTATTTGCCATCATTTCACCAAACTCTTCACAAAATTCTTGATTTGTAGACGAAAAGATAATATTATCCACATAGATTTGCAAGACAAAAAAGTCACTTCCAATCTTCTTTATGAATAGGGTGGTGTCAACCAATCCAATCTTGAATCCCTTAGAGAGGAGAAAGCTTCTCAACCTCTCATACCATGCTCTAGGTGCTTGCTTCAATCCATAAAGAGCCTTCTTGAGCTTGAATACATGGTCAGGCTTCTTAGCATCTTCAAATCTGGGTGGTTGCTCAACATATACCTCCTCGTTGATATACCCATTCAAGAATGCACTCTTGACATACATTTGGTATAGCTTGATGTTGTGTGCATAAGCATAGGCCAATAGAATCCTTATTGCCTCTAGTCTTGCAACCGGAGCATATGTTTCCCCAAAGTCAAGACCCTCTACTTGAGTGTACCCTTGTGCAACTAGTCTTGCTTTGTTTCTCACCACTATTCCATCTTGATCTTGCTTGTTCTTGAATACCCATTTAGTTCCAATGACATTATGATTTCTTGGTCTATCCACTACTTCCCAAACTTGATTTCTTGTGAAGTTATTAAGCTCTTTATGCATAGCATTTATCCAATCCACATCCTTCAAGGCTTCATCAATCTTAGTTGGCTCAAATGATGAGATAAAGTAGTAATGCTCACAAAATGAAGCCAATCTTGATCTTGTTTGAACACCACTTTGAATGCCTTCAATTACTTGATCTAGAGGATGATCTCTTGCAATATTGGTAGGTTGGAGCACTTGTATGTGGGAATCTTGAGCATTCGGTTGAGATGATGATGGACTAGCCTCTTGTTGATCTTGAACTTGAGCTTCACTAGTATTTGCTTGATCTTGAGTTGGAGAGCCACTAGCTTCTTCTTGTAAGGGAATGGTCACTTGATCTTCATCTTCATCTTGTACTTGTTGTCGGGTACAAAGGTAAGGGGTTCCCTAAACCCTTCGATAAACTAACGCTCAGCATAGCAACCATTTTTAAGACAGGATCCGATCAGCTGCTCGAGTCCATGAAGAAAGGCCCATCACACGAAGGCCCCCCGCACCGGCCACAGCAACTAGTCGTGGGCCGGCCCATTCCTGGAAAATAGATAGATAGGGGGTCGAACGAACGACCCCTCCGCCTCCGCCTCGACTCCGACTGACAGACAGGGGTCGAACGAACGACCCCCGGGCGGGAAGCTCGACCAGCTCACCTGCTCCCAGTACGAGGTAAAGGGGATCCGATGCGCTTACCTGCCCCCGCCTAACGCCATGGGCACCCACTACCGCGGTCAAATCCATCAACTCACCGCCCATGCCCTGGACCTCCGTCAACTGTGCCGCCGCTGTAGCCACATCGCAAGTACGGACTCCAGAGGCACCCCTCGAGCCATGAACAGGACATCCCTCGACTGTGTCTTCAGGGATACGACAGGGCCACGCTGGTCTCGACCCCCCCTCGACCAGGGGGCTCGACCCCTGGTTCCAACCACTCCGGTATGGGACCCATCCCGTCCGGTCTGTCCTGCTTCAGCTGTGGGACTCGCACCCATCTTCCGAAGGTCAACCCTGCTGCGCCATGCTGTGCGGCGATGCCCAGTCAGCCATCACCGCACCCTGAACACCGGAAGGATAGGAAGGCCACGCCGCCACAGTGATCGACGTCCGTTCGCCAGCATGGCGCCAAGGACATGCCTCCCATGCCGCTACAGTTTAGGACTCTGTACTCTCAGGCCTCCCCTTGTCTATAAAAGGGGACGCTGGGATAGAAGAAGGGGTATTCGCACAGAGTATTCGCATTCGAACATCAGCTCTGACCCTCATACACCACACACCCGATTGCTTGATCGATCAAGCAATCAACCGTCCACCTAGGATAGCCCCGCTAGCCTAGACTTCAGCTCATCCTGAGCACCCCTGTGTAAACCAGCTTGTACCCCCCCTGTACGAGCACTTCGGTGCGAGATAATACAATCCATCCTCCCCCGCTGGACATAGGGCCTTCTGTGCCCGAACCAGGATAAATCTTGTGTTCTTCTTGCATCACGTCTGGGAGAGGGAGCACGCAATATACAAATTTACTAGCCGGTGGTCTTGACCCCCTGGGTCATAACACCGACAGTTGGCGCGCCAGGTAGGGGGGTTTGCGTGTCGATCAACTCCGAACTACTCTCCTAGATGGATTCCACGATCCCATTACTTCCATTCGCTACCACCATCTGGTGCGGGAGTCTAGAGTTCATGTCCTCGGGCCACGACCACGACATGGTTCTACTCTGAGCTGGTGGCATGGACAGCAGCAGCTCCGGTATGCCGGGGCCAAGGAGGACCAGGCGACGGTCCCACCACTCACGCCTTTTGCCTGCGACCAGGAGGGGGCGCGAACGACGCCGCCGCACTCTTCACCGCGCGGATCCCGAGACGCCGGATGTCGTCCCCCCGGCCTTAGCTGGCGACACAGTTCCTCCCTTCGGGAGCCTGTTTGACCCATGCTTGCGGGTCGGGGGCGGGTACCTCGTTGAGCCTGATTGGCTCTGCCATATCGTCATCTCAGAGGATCCCCGTGGCTTCCCCGACACACTCGGCCGCGCCGCCGCATAACCTGTTTCCACACGGGCTCTACAACAGCGCCAGACTCTGTTCTGCTTTTGTAGGCTCGCAGATGCAGACACGTTGCGGGTCTCCAGGGAACCTGCTACGTGCGACGATCAACCTCGTCACCACCTCTCCGCCGGACGAGTGCCCGGAGCCACGACGAGCCCCGATCCCGGGTTGTCACACCTGGGGCACGTTACGGCGACGGTTGGAGGAGGAGCGCAGGGGATCTTTCCCCAACTTCTACCACGGCTACCCCGACTCGGACTCCCCCAATGAGGATTACGATCCCACCCGGGAATGCTTCCACCTCGACGGTCAGGTTGATTCCCACGACGACGTCAACGACGCCGAGGCCACGGATGAAGGAGGGGGCAACGCTACACCAGCGCGAAACGCCGACCCCCCGAGTCCTAACAAAGCCGATCCACCTCAGGACATCCAGATCACGCAAGTCCGAGAGCTGATCACCAAGCTCGAGGAAGAGCGCCTACGACTTCAGCAGCTCGAGCACGCCCTCGAGCGAGATCGCGGGCGCCCACAGGGTGGAGGAGCTCGCGAGCGGGCCCGGGAAGTCCATCGACAGATCGTCGAGGAGGGGGCAAACGAGCGCCGTGTCTACAACCGTGCCAGCCAAAATGTCGTAGCGGCTGCAATGCTGCTTCGTGACATGTCGGCACCATCGACACCCCAAGCGGGACGCATCAGGGACGAAATACTGGGGCTTCTCCAAACCACGGCTGTGCAGCAGGCGGAGAGCTCAGCCTCGAGGCGCAGAGGAGCTGCCTCCGAGCATCAGGACGTACCGCCTCGACAAGTTCGAGAGGTATCCGTCCACCAAGACAAAGCGCCCCAAGGCGGAGTAGAGCGACGACCAGTTCGAGACCGCATCCTCGACGATCGACCACCGCGGGAGAACAAACGATGCCGACACGGCGACGCTGAGGCTCGAGGTTGCAACGCTCACCGAGGTGGGTGCTACGACAGTGACGAAGATCGACGTCGGTCTCCAGAACCACCAGGGCCACGAGTCTTCGGCAGGACCATCCGGCGAACCGCCTTGCCCGTCCGCTTCTGTCCGCCCACCAGCCTGGTTAAGTACAACGGCAAAACCAAGCCAGAGGTCTGGCTTGCGGATTTCAGGCTAGCATGTCAGCTAGGAGGAGTCGACAACGACCACGTCATCATCCGGAAACTCCCACTCTTCCTCTCCGATACCGCTCGAAGATGGCTCGAGGAGCTCCCCCCGGACTTGATCCAAGACTGGCCCGACCTGGTCAGGATCTTCGAGGGGAATTTCATGGGCACCTACGAGCGGCCAGGGAATTCCTGGGATCTCCGTAGCTGCAAGCAGAAGCCAGGGGAAACCCTCCACGACTTCACCCGTCAGTTCTCGAGGCAACGTACCGCGCTAACCCACATCTCCGACCACGACGTCATCACTGCGTTCATCGCCGGAACAACCTGCAAGGAGTTGGTGCGGGAACTGGGGCGGAATACCCCCAAGACCGCCAACGAGCTCATGGACATCGTCGCCAACTACGCGGATGGCGAGGAAGCCATTGGCGCGTTCTTCTATGCATCCCCAGACAAGGGGAAGGCCAAGGCGGACGAGCCCGGGGGCTCGAACAACAGGCCCAAGAGGAACAACAACAACAAGAAGAAGAAAAAGAAGAACCAGCCGGGTCGACGCGACGTCGAGCCCGACGATCTTGTCGCTGCGATAGACAAGAAGAAGCCTCAAGGTCCCACTCTTGACGGGGGCGTCTTCGACAAGATGCTGAAAGAGCCCTGCCCCTATCACAAGGGACCGACCATCCACAATCTCGAGGACTGTCGCATGCTCAAAAGGCACTTCGACTCTCTTGGCTTCAAGAAAGACGACAAGAAGGGGGATCCGCACGACGGGGACGATGGCAAGAACGAGGGCTTCCCTGAGGTTCATGACTGCTACATGATCTATGGGGGGCCCTCGACTCGACTCAGTACGCGTCAGCGTAAGAGGGAACGTCGAGAGGTCTTCTCCGTTCGAGCCCAGGCTCCTCGATACCTCGACTGGTCCCACACGCCGATCACCTTCGACCAGGACGACCACCCCGAGCACGTCCCCAACGCAGGGGTCTACCCGCTCATCGTCGACCCGATCATACTCAACACCCGCCTCACCAAGGTACTCATGGATGGGGGAAGCAGCCTCAACATCATCTACGTCGCGACCCTCGACCTCCTGGGGATCCCGAGGACCGCGCTCCTGCCCAGCGCGGGAGGATTCCACGGGGTCATTCCAGGAAAGAAGGCACTCTCAATCGGCCGCGTCAAGCTACCCGTCTGCTTCGGTACCCCCTCGAACTTTCGAAAGGAGGATCTGACCTTCGAGGTGGTCGCGTTCCGTGGCATCTACCACGCCATCCTCGGTCGACCGGGGTATGCCAAGTTCATGGCGATCCCGAACTACGCCTACCTCAAGCTGAAGATGCCAGGGCCCATGGGGGTCATCACCGTCGGCACCTCCTACGAGCACGCATACGACTGCGACGTCGAGTGCGTGGAAAAAGCCGAAGCGGTCGAGGAGTCGGCCGTCCTCGCGGCCCTCGATGACTTCTCCAAGGAGATCCCCGACCCCAAGCGACAAGTCGGCAACTTCAAGCCTGCGGAGGACACCAAGACCGTCCCGCTCGACCCCGGCCACGCGGATGGGAAGGCGCTGATGATCAGCGCCACCCTCGAGCCTAAATAGGAAGCCGTGCTCGTCGACTTTCTCCGTGCGAATGCTGACGTGTTTGCATGGAGTCCCTCGGATATGCCCGGCATTCCGAGGGAGGTCGCCGAGCACTCCTTGGACATCTGAGCCTGATCCAAACCGGTGAAGCAACGGCTGCGCCGCTTCAACGAGGAGAAGCGCAGAATCATCGGGGAGGAGGTCGACAAGCTTTTGAAGGCCGGATTCATCAAGGAGGTACATCATCTCGAGTGGTTAGCAAATCCCGTACTTGTCAAGAAAAAGAATGGAAAGGATAGGATGTGCGTAGACTACACTAGTTTAAATAAAGCATGTCCCAAGGTTCGTTTTCCATTACCACGTATCGATCAAATAGTGGATTCCACAGCGGGATGTGAAACTCTCTGCTTCCTTGATGCGTATTCTAGCTACCACCAAATAAAGATGAAGGAGTCTGATCAGCTCGCGACTTCCTTCATCACCCCCTTTGGCATGTTTTGCTACCTTACTATGCCCTTCGGTTTGTGAAATGCCGGGGCCACATATCAGCGATGCATGCTCCATGTCTTTGGGAAACACATAGGGCCGACCATCGAGGCCTACGTCGATGACATCGTTGTCAAATCTAAAATAGTCGGAAACCTGGTCGGGGACCTTGAGATCGCGTTTGGGTGCCTCAGGGCAAACCACATAAAGCTGAACCCAGAGAAGTGTGTCTTTGGGTTCCTCGAGGCATGCTCCTAGGGTACATAGTTTCCCAACGTGGGATCGAGGCCAACCCGGAGAAGGTAACCGCAATCACTAGGATGGGCCCGATCAAGGATCTTAAGGGCGTACAAAGGGTCATAGGATGCCTCGCTGCCCTCAGCCGGTTCATCTCAAGGCTCGGAGAGAAGGCACTACCCCTTTACCGCCTCCTGAAGAAAACGGAACATTTCGCGTGGACCATCGAGGCTGAGGAATCGCTCTCCAAGTTCAAAGCCTTACTCACCTCGCCACCTGTCTTGGTACCCCCGAGCCCAGCCGAGCCCCTCTTGCTCTATGTCACAGCAACTACCCAGGTAGTCAGCGCTGCCGTAGTGGTCGAGAGGGTGGAAGAGGGACATGCCCTGCCGGTTCAGAGGCCTATCTACTTCATGAGCGAGGTACTTTCTGAGACTAAGACGAGATACCCCCACATCCAGAAGCTGTTGTATGCCATCGTCCTCACTCGGCGCAAGCTCCAGCACTATTTCCTGGGCCACCCGGTTACTGTGGTTTCATTTGGAGATAATCTAGAACCGGGAGGCGTCTGGAAGAATCGCCAAGTGGTCGGTCGAGCTCATGGTGAAACTCTCTCCTGCGCCCCTCGGAAGGCCATCAAGTCTCAGGTATTGGCAGATTTCATTGCAGAATGGACCGACACCCAACTACCCCCGGCGCAAGTTCAGACCGAGCGCTGGACCATGTACTTCGATGGATCATTGATGAAGACGGGGGCGGGCGCCGGATTGCTCTTCATATCACCTTCAGGGGTCCACATGCGCTACGTCATCCGCCTCCACTTCCCCGCCTCCAACAACGTAGCCGAATACGAGGCCCTCGTCAACGGTCTGCGCATCGCCATCAAGCTCGGGGTCCGACGCCTCGACGTTCGGGGGGACTCGCAGTTGGTAATCGACCAAGTGATGAAAGATTCGAGCTGCCATGACCCCAAGATGGAAGCCTACTGCAAGGAGGTCCGAAGGCTCAAGGACAAATTCTACGGCCTCGAGCTCAACCACACCGCCCGCCGGTACAACGAAGCTGTTGACGAGCTGGCCAAAATCGCGTCCACTCGAGGAACAGTCCCTCCTGACGTCTTCTCGAGGGACCTTCACAAGCCGTCCGTCGACCTAGGCTCGGGGGCTCCTGCCCGCGAGCAAGGGGTCGATCCACCCCCCTTGACCGATCCCCCCTCGAACGGGGAAGAAGTCATGGAGATCGACGGAACAGCCGCAATACCAACCCCCTCAACAGACTGGCGCACACCCTACCTCGAGTATCTGATACGGGGTGAGCTCCCAGAGGACCGCACCGAAGCCCGACACATAGCCTGGCGCGCCAAAACCTACGTCTTGTATGGGGATGGCCGCGAGCTGTATCGACGTAGCCCTACCGGTGTACTTCAATGCTGCCTCACCCTCGGGGAGGGGAGGGCACTGCTGAAGGACCTGCACTCGGGGGCTTGCGGCCACCACGTGGCGCCAAGAATGCTGGTAGGAAGCGCCTTTCGACAAGGCTTCTACTGGCCGACAACCGTCACCAATGCTACCAAACTCGTTCGATCTTGCAAGGGATGCCAATTCTACGCCAGGCAGACCCACCTACCCGCCCAAGCTCTTCAGATGATACCTATAACTTGGCCATTCGCAGTATGGGGGCTCGACATGGTTGGCCCCTTGAAGAGAACCAAAGGTGGCCACACCCACCTCCTTGTAGCTGTAGACAAGTTCTCAAAATGGATCGAGGCTCGACCCATCACCAACATTCAATCTCGACAAGCCGTGCTATTCTTCACCGACATCATCCACCGCTTCGGGGTCCCCAACGTCATCATCACCGACAACGGCATGCAGTTCACCGACCAAAAGTTCCTGGACTTCTGTGACCACCACCACATCAGGGTGAATTGGTCTGTAGTCGCCCACCCTCAAACTAATGGCCAGGTCGAGCGCGCCAGTGGTATGGTTTTGCAGGGCCTCAAGCCAAGGATCTTCGATCGACTCAACAAACATGGCAAGAGATGGGTCGACGAGCTGCCCTCTGTGCTATGGAGTCTCCGAACGACACCAAGTCGAGCCATGGGGTTCTCCCCGTTCTTCTTGGTCTATGGGTCTGAGGTCGTCCTCCCCACTGACCTCGAGTACGGGTCCCCTCGACTAAAGGCCTATAGCGAGCAGGCCAACACAGCAGCCCGAGAGGACTCCCTCGACCAGCTCGAGGAAGCCCGAGACGTGGCCCTCTTCAAGTCGGCAAAGTACCAGCAAACGCTGCGGCGCTACCACGACAAAAACATACGCAAAAGGGACCTCGACGTCGGCGACCTCGTGCTGCGCCGCCGACAAAGCAACAAGGGGCGTCACAAGCTGACGCCACCTTGGGAAGGACCCTTCATCGTAGCGGAGGTGTTGAAGCCAGACACTTACAAGCTGAAGAACGAAAAGGGAGAGATCCTCACCAATGCGTGGAACATCGAACAACTACGTCGTTTCTATCCCTAAGGCCTCGACGCCTTGTACATCTTCCGCATTACGTACACTTATCGCATTATGAATGAATAAAATGTTCTCGAAATACATTTCACATTCGTTCATGACTCTAAGGTAGCCTCGACTCTGCTCCGGCAAAGTCCAGCCTCCCTCGGGGGCTGACAGGGGTCACCCCCCTCCTAAGTCCTCTAAAAACTCGAACGTTTTTTCGAAACTTAGCACCTCTCTTTCCACCTTTGCCCCGAGCACGCTTCATGGCTAAGTAAAAAATGCCTCGAACTCCCTAAGGGTCGAGGGCCGCCGAGCTGGGGACTCTTCTACGCCTCAGGGCTATGGACTCCCACTTGCTCCCCCCCTCCAGGGATACAAGTGTGCGTCAAATACTTAGTCCATAAGCAACGACTTAGGCGAAGAGAAATAGAGACAACTTGAGAAATAAAAACACTCAGATGCATCTCGAATAAAATGCATTAAACATAAGAAGCCCTCGGGGGCTTGACATCATATTGTCACAAAAGCTAATCTATTACATGGACCTTCTTGTCCAGATTTGGCTCACAGGCCTCGACTACTCGTCACCGTCGTCGTCCGGCGGGAGGAGCACTTCAGGCTCGAAGAGTTTTGCTAGCTCGCCTCTGAGCACCTCTGCGGCCTCGATCAGTTCATGGCATCTCGCCACGTTCTCTTCTTCAGTCAGCCTCGGGTCGGTGACGAAGCCGCTGGCGACGACGCTGAGGTCGTAGATGTAGCCCGAGCGGACGACCGCGAGCGCCCGCTTCACGCCCACGTGCAGAGCAGCACGAACTTGCTCCGTCACCTCTCGGGTCATGGAGTAGAAGCGGCGCAGGAGGGAGTCTCCTCCCGCGTCGCCTTCGACCGCCGGCTCCGGCTCGACCCCCATGTCATCGCAGATGGAGGAGATGGCGCCCTCGAGCCTCTCGTTCAGGCCCGTCTCCGCCCCGAGGAGGTCCTAAAGACTGGTCAGATCCTCGTGGGCTCGGGCCTTTTCCGCTGCGAGTTCTGCCAGAACGAGCACGTGACTCAGTCAAAACCAAAAAGCAGGGGAAGGGTCAAGACCAGGCAAGCTCAGTAACACATCCAAAAACTCAGCTTTGGCATGCGCCTCCAGGGTGACGTAGCCCTGCTCGGTCCTCTGAAGTTGATGGCGGACGTCGACGAGCTCCGCAGCTTGGTCGCCATTTTTAGCCTGGAGGTCCTCGATGATCTTGCCTGCACCATCGAGGGCCCTCTTCTGGCTAGCCGCCACCTCCCCCAGAGTGGCGATCTGGGCTCGGGCCTTCTCCTCCACGACACTTAGCGCGTCGCGTTCGCGGGAGACAGCGTCAACATCCCCCTGGAGTTCCTGGATACTCTGCGCCGCCAGAGTCAGCTCCTCCCTCAGCTGGGCGGACTCCTCCTCGGCCTTGAGCCGATCCTCCTGGGCAGCGTCCCGCTGCTGCCCGACCTCGGCGACCTCCTTGAGGGCGGCCTCGGCCCTCGACCGCGCCCGGGAGGCCTCCTCCTGGGCGTCCTTGGCCTCCTCTTGCACGGCTGCCACCTCGGCTTTCGCCTGGGCGACCTCGGCTTCCGCCTTCTCCAGTGAAGCGCGGAGGGTAGGAAGCTGCTCCTGCGCCCGGAGGATGAATTGGGACTTATTGTATGACCTCGCCCTCAACGCCTTACATGGATGAAAAGGAATGTCATCAAAAAAGAGCAGCCAGGTAACCCAAGCAAGATCAAAGGAAGAACGAGGCTCACCTCCATCCCCCGGTGCAGATCCGCGGAAGCAACCTCCGCCGACAGGCGCACCACGTGCTCAAGCCGCGCCCAGAACTCCTCCAGGTGCTCCCACTCCCCGAGCTCGGCTTGATCGTCGAGCCTGAAGAGGGTGCGCCCTGGGTCTCGGGGGTCGACCAGCTCGAGGGGCTCCTGCCGCCAGAACCTGCTGCTGCGGTCGATCCTCTCCTAGACCTCCCGCATGATGCCCTGGTGCATCTCAGGGCCACCCCCGTGGAGCACCACCGATTGCTCCGCCGAAGGGACCGTCGCTGCGGCCATCTCTGCCGGGTCCACCAGCTCCGCCACCATCTTGGCCACCTCTTCATCGATGGCCTCCACCGTCATCTCCGCCATCTCCGCCGCGGGTGTCGCCTCGGGCTCCTCGGCCCGTCCTCCCTCCTGGGCAGGCTCGGGGAGCAGCTCCGAAGCCCCCGCGACGAGGGTCCCCGCCAACGGAAGCACCTCCGCCGTGGCGGCAACCGCACCCTCGCCCTTGCCCCGCAGACACGCCTCCCACGACGCTAGGTTCTCGGGCCACCACCTCGGCGCCGGTCGCTCCGGCGTCTCTCCCTCGCCGACGGTGGTCAAGTCGACCACCTCCACTTCTGCGGCGGCTTGGGGCTCGACCCCCTCTATCACAGCCGTCGTCGATGCTGGTTTCGCGCCTTCCGAGGCTGCGGACACGCCCGCCTCCTACGCCCGAGCTCGCTCCACAGCGGCCAGCGTCCGACCGCGCTCCATCGCCTCCCGCGCCTCGGCCACCCACGCCTGGACCGGGGCGGGGGTCAAGGGAGACGAGGTGGCGGAACTGGCCCCGACGGCCATCTTGACCGCGGCCTCCGACGAGCGTTTCACCCTGAAAAAGGAACTCACACGCGACGGTAAGCTCAAGTCATAACCAACGAAAAATACTCGGGATCAGCAGGAAAGCAACTTACCCCAGCGGAGTCATGGGGTTCCGACCAATGGACCCCGAGCCGCTCGGGGGCTTCTGCAAGGCATGTCGGGAGCTACTCCTCTCGCCAGCGCTGGCCGCGGCACGGGCCAACAGCGTCCTCGCCGCCGCCACCTTAGTCTCCTCCTGGGTCGACGGGCTTGATCCCCGAGCGCTCGACCGAGTGGGCGTCGGGGGCGTGCTCGACCGACCCCTCGAAGGGGATTGCGACGAACGGCTACGCGTCCACCGCGACGCTTCAGCTTCAAGAGCCGCGGGTAGCTCACCCTGTGATTCGGCTCCAGCAGTTGGGGCCGACCTTGACGTCGACCCCCCTCCTCCTCCGCTACCCGCGGTCGCCCTCTGCTGCTCGGGCACCGTTCGTTCTTCCTCGAGCCCTCGATGCGGCTCGGCCTCCCCGTCGCTGCTCGACTCCTCCTCCTCATCCTCCTCTGAAGGCGACTCCTCTTCAGAAAGGTTGGCCCGCCTCTGCCGGGCCCGGCGTTGTTCGCGCTCCTGCTTCTCTCCGAGCCCTTTTGCCCTTGTCTTCCTTGGCCTTGTCCTTGGCCTTCTTGTCCTGCTCGGCCTGAAGGCATCTCACCTGGGAGGCGTCCTGCTCCTCCTTCACCGGTGGCAGCGACCTCCGAAAGACGACGTTCCCCTGAGGGAACGCTAGGCAGTTAGAACGCAAGCAAAGGAGACGAACAAGACAGACAAGAAGACATTGACAGGGACAGGGAGTCATACTAGCTGGACATGTCCCTGGTCCGGCATCATGGGGACGCTGGCGATGCCCCCCCGTCTCGAACGCACCAGCGAAGGAGGCGCGTACCCGATGGCCCACTCTCTCGGGGGGTAGCTCGTCACCCAGGAGACGGCACCCCGTCAGATCCACCCCCGGGTGCATCTCGTCGAGGCGTCGCGGGTGAGCCATCAGCGGCACGACCCGCCGCTGGTGGAAGGCCGACGCAACGATCGCCGCCGTGAGTCCCGCCTCCTTCAGACGGGCGATCGCGCCGAGCAGGTGACCGAGGCGCGACTGCTTCTTTTTCTTGACGCCGTACCTCCAGTGGTCGGGCCTCGAGTCGATCGTCCTCCCGGTGTAGGCGGGGAACATGCCATCGTCGTTCCTCAGGTAGAACCACCCGGAGTGCCATCTGGAGTGGCTCGACGTAAGCTTCGCCGGGATCCAGTTGTCCGCCCTCTTGAGGGCGATGCTGTAGCACCCCGTCCTGACCACCCTGCGGCTGCCGCTCCCAGCCGAGGCATGGAACAGGCTCGCCTCGAATAGGTGGAGCCATAGCTCCCAGTGCGGCTCCATCCCCAGGTATCCTTCGCACATGGCGGTGAAAACCGCCGCATGACAAATACAGTTGGGGGAAAGGTGCTGGAGCTCCACGCCGTAGTAGTGGAGGATCCCGCGCAGGAGACGGTTGGGGGGGAGCACCCAGTCCCGCCCGGCGGAAGGCTTCAAAGCCGACCTCATAGCCCTCCGGCGGGTTGGGCTCGGCATCTTCCCTCGGCGGCACTACCCACTCCGGCCGGTCGACGGAGGTGATGGGCCGGAGAAGACCGCTCTCCACCAGATCTCCCAGGCGTGCCACGGTCGCCGACGACGGGAGCCAGGCATCAGGGCCGCACAGGCTGTAGCTGGCCATGAGTACAAGGAGACTGGTGCGCTCGGATGTGGGGGTCGAAGGTATGTTCCCAATCTCTCCCCTCCTTACTCTCGCGCGCACAGAGGTTCGGCTCGGAGGGAGACTAAGGCAACGGCGAGAAGGAGGCAGGGAAGGCAATGGCGAGAAGGAGGCAGCCAAAAGCTCAACCGGCAGATCCGACGAAAAGGCAAGTCTCCGCATTTAATGCGACCACCTACTGCCTCCTCGTATTCCTCTAGGATAAGGCGCACCCGTCGCGTCATCGGGTTCCACTCCTGCTGCGGTTACAGTCGAACGGACACCTCCTAAAAAGGCGTGCCTACGGTGGACAACGCGCAACAGTGGGCGTTATCTTCGAAGGTAAGCAACCGACGTCGGCATGTCCGTCAAAATCTCGAGGGAACGAAGGCTGGCCCTCGAACGGGGTTCGACAGCCACCCTCGAGTACCTGAGGTCTGAGTGGACCTCGGGTTATGGACTCCGGTCCACCCCCAAATCTCGAGGGAGTGAAGACTGGCCCTCAAACAGGGTTCGACAGCCGCCCTCGAGTACTCGAGCCCAACGGGCGGATCCAACAAAAACACAGGTATGTCCCCGCATTTAATATAGCTACCTACCCCCTTGTATTCCACATGATAAGGCGTCACCTTCAGAGGCAAGCGGCAGATGTCGACCCGTCCGTCAAAATCTCGAGGGAGCGAAGGCTGGCCCTTGAATAGGGTTCGACAACCGCCTCGAGTACCTGAGGTCAGGAAGGACCCAGGGTTACGGACTCCGGTCCACCCCTAAATCTCGAGGGGGCGAAGGCTGGCCCCACGAACAGGGTTCACAGCCGCCCTCGAGTACTCGAGTCAGGGATGACCCAGGGGGGGCTGGTGCGAGCCCCTAGCTCGAGAATGAACTCTCGAGGCCCCCCAGGACATATCCGAGGCATAACCACGGAATACCCAAGGATCCCTACGCCAGGAGGCATCGAGCCACCAACTCCCATCGAACGGAGTTGGCACCTAGGTAAGCCATACGGTCTTGCTTAATGAGAATGCCTCAGGGCTTCTATCGACCCCTATCGAATGGGGCACGAGTTCTCACTTGGATTTTTACCTGTACCGGGCACGATTTCTACGGATTTCTGCCCGACACCAGCTCATAGAGGACTTCGAGGCTCGTCCTAACGAGGATAGCACGATGCTCTTCACCCCGCAATCCGAACACAAGGATCTGTGGGAAGGACGCTAGGAGGTAGTGAAAGCCCAACCACGCGAGGCTCGAGGGCCAGACTACGCACGGCACCCCTCGACGAAAGAGGGTCGAAAACACTCGTAGCATGGCAGACAGAGTTGACCTGTTAACACAAAAAGCGTCAGGATCTGCGAACACCTCGGGCTTATACCCGAAATTCGATATCCGGAGGCGTGCTAGTCGATTTGACCAGTTAATCGACAAGGACGATAACTAGAACAAGATCCAATCCAGACAACGGCGATGCGCCCGGATGCTGGGATTGAGGCTTGATCAGGATAACTAGAGCAGACCTGAACGAGGCAGCAGCCATGCGCCCGGATGCCAAAGCTCAGAGGTACTCCCACGCGGAACTTGCAAGGATTTGACGGAGATCAGGATGATGCAACCCGTCGAAGCTTGAAGAACTCGTTGATAAACTACAACTAATGCAGTAAAAGGTAAATTGCGATAAAAGTAGAATAAGAATAAAATTGGTTTGTTTGATATTGGATTGATTGTTCTTTTCGTAGCCCTCGGGCACATATTTATACTCCCACATGGAGAGTTGTACAAAGACACGACTCGTATCCTTCCTAAAACAAACTCCTAACTTTAAGGAAACTGACTCGCGCAGGAGTCGGATCTAAAATAACAATACTTATTTTCCTAAACAAACACGCCTATTTTAAAGGAAAATATATGACTCATGCAAGAGTCGGACTCAAACTACTATAATAATACTGGTACAAAATCACCAGTTTCCTTATGCCTCTCTTCGATGGAAACTTTCCATCGGCAGATCCCTTCAATCCGTAGTTTCTTTCTTTGGCCACCAATACTCTTCCGCTGATATCACACGCTAAGTCACCCTGTACTCATCGGCACGCTATGCCTATTGGCATCGGCAATATTTCCCGATCGGCCACTTGTACTGGTAACTGTCTTCACCAATCAGTCCCTATCAGCGATCGGCAACCACTCTTCATTGGCAATCGGCAATGTCTCCTCATCGGCAATCGGCAATGTCTCCTCATCGGCAATACACTTATTCTTCCCGCAGCATATTCCCATCGGCAATACTGGCTCACAATTTCCCGATGCCGATGGAAAATGGCCGCTGACCAGTCAAGCCTTAGCTCATTTGACACGTGCCGAAAAACGGTGTCAACACATGCCCCCAGTTTCGGAGCGTATAATACTTTACGTGCCGAAATTCTCTCTACTATAGCCGTTACCTTCGAGATAAATGCACAGTTCCCTCGATCCCCGCGCGCGGAACCGCAATTTAATAATAAAATCCCTCGATTGCAGCACAAAAAGTTGCAAATCCCCTCGATCATCGCGTGTATCTACCGCGGGTCTCTCCACATTCCTGCACAATGTGAACCGAAACCCCAAAATACCCCTGAGTAAGCTTATAAAAGTTACCAGGATCCAACCTGCTTTTTACCCAGAGTCCATTTTCACTTTCACACCTCCTCTGCCTTCATCTTCAACCTCCAGCAGCGCCTCCAAAGAGCACCTGTTCGAGCCCAAGCAACAGTCCTCTCCGCAATCCAAGGACGAACCGCAAGCACTCCTTCAACTCCAATGGCGATCCAAGTCAACATCCCCAAGGTAAAATCTTCTTTCCTCCTCATCCAACTTCCTGCTAGTTCTTTTCTGCATGAATCTAGAATCATCCCCGTTCCTTTTTTTTTGACTCTTCCCTTTCTTTTCTTCGAACCCTAGGAACTGTACAACAAGGTAGTGATCCCCCTCGCCCAGTCCAACTTCAGCTGCTTAGGCCCCACATGGGCAATCCTGATCCCAGCTTCATAATCAGCGCGGAAACCAACTGGATTCCATTCAGATCCGAATGTTTCGGTTTAGGACTGTGGAAGGATGCTTTCCGGTCATGGCCCAAGCCTACCAAGGGGTGGAAAAATTGGTACCTCAGGGTTGCCAGGGCGCAGCAAGTTTACTGGCAAGAGTGCAACTTAGACCAATGCATCAGGCTCTCCATTGTCGATATGGAGAAGAACGAGAACATGCTGATGGCTGCCTCCTATTTCTGGTCGGACACCATGAATGCTTTCCTTTTCTGACAAGGGCCAGCCACCCCTACCCTTGCCGATATCCATATGTTGATCGGCTTGGACGTCTCCTCTGCCAATACCTTCACCTTATTCAACAGAAAAGCTGAGTACAAGGTTAACACCCGGAACATCGACGGCTGGACAGGCTATATTCATGAGTACCAGAAGACAGGATCGGTAAACCAGAGGGAGCACGCCACTTTCCTGAACATGTGGCTGGAGAAATTCATCTTCTGCGGCAGAGCAATCGGACCGACCATTATGCACCTCCCTGCAGCCGAGCTACTTGCCGATGGAACAAGGCTTCCCCTGGGCAGATACCTTCTTGGAGCAGTATACCACCTTTTACATCAAGTATCTCATAAGTTACTGCTAGGTGAACCCATCGGCAATCTTGGGGGTCCCTGGTGGTTCATCAACATGTGGCTGAACGCCCATATGCAGAAAGCGCTTCAGTTTGACCTGTTCGCTCAACAATTCCCGAGGGATATATCGGAAGATTACCAGTGTAGGGATGATGAATCGGCAACTCGCCCTCCACTCAACTTTGGAGAGGCCATTATAGTGCTGCCAGGGACCGATGCCGATACAGAGCAATTCGTCGCGTTTTTTCAGAAGTTCTATAATGGAATTCCTACCACGGAACAGCTCTGGTGGCCATATATTGATGAGGACAATCAGTTCCCGCTGCTATTCAACCTTACCGATGGGAACGTGCCTGAGAACCAAGTAATCATGAAGGACAACATTACTCCCCGAGCTATTCCAGTGAACATCTTCGGATCTGGGAAGAATGCCCCTCCATCTTACGAGTTCTACTACCCATCGGTAGCTGCGAGACAACTGGCATTTGGCCAACTGCCGATTAAGCTCTGCTACTCCAAATTGGTGAAGCCGAGGTAGACATTCTCCAGTGCCCTAGATTGGAACAAGGTTGTCAACCTTCCTCCTAGTGCCGATGTGTCAGACCTTGACCTATCCTCCTGGTCACCAACCTCCTTCATCACAAATGAGTACAAGTCTTGGTGGCAAGAATAGAGGTGTCAGCTGTTTGCCAAGTCGTCGCACTACTATCGGAACATAATTGACGCCGATCACATCATTCCCGACAACACGGTAAGTTTTATTCCGATGCATTCCTTATTACTTTACCCCTATCATCGGCATCTGACCCCTTCACACTTAGCAGGTTGACGATCCGATTCCTCCGATGAGCAGGAGCGGCAAGCCCTTCAATCTCCGGATATTGAACCCCATCTCGCTCATCGGCAATAAGGCTCCCACGTTAGCTGCCTTCACTCCTCAGCAGGTACCTACACCGACACCTGCAAAAACCAAGGCTACATCGGCCGCTGTTGCTACCCTGACGCGGGTTTATGCAGTAAACTCATCTTTATCCATACCGATTACATATTGTTTTATCAGCAACATTTTATTTTGTATAACTTGCTTTATATTCGCAGGCAATGTGGTCATCGGCAGCTGCTGCCAATTTCCAAGATGAAGCTGGACCATCCAGTATACCAAGTCCCCGACAAGAAATTCGCTTCAAGATGGTAAGTCGGTTACCTAAAAATTCTATTATAACTTTATGATCGGCATATTCTAACTTCTCTGTTTTCAAGGCCAAGACTCCCCAGATAGTCTCTTCTCCTTCGGCCTCAACCCCCAAGATGAAGATGAACACCAAGGCCCCGTTTGAGCGGATAGCCTATTCTCTTTCGCAATCGACATCCCCGATGACGATGAGGAGGAAGAAAGTTCTGTTCCAGCTCTATCGGCAGAGGTCAAGTCCAAGCTTGAAGCATTGCTTTCCTTGCTGCTGCAAAACACACCCCAACTCATTCAAGATTCATCCGCAGCAAGGATTGCTTTTAAGGATATCCAAGGCCACCTCCCTGCCGATATGGAAGAAATTCTTTTCCAGGCAACCTTCCTCGACAGCAAACAAATCCAGTACCAGAGGCTTTCCCGTCGCATTGCCGATAGGGCTGCCCAATCCAAGACCGAGGAAGAGAAGCTTAAGTTCAAAAGTATTGCCGATGAAAAGCACAAGGGCATCGGCCAAGCAGAAGTCTCCAGCGCCAACCTTGATCAAGAAATCACTCAGCTATCGGCAAAGAAGGAGGAGCTACTGGCTGAGTTACAAAAGGTTGAGGAGGCTTTGACTGCAGCCAACCAGCAGAAAGCCCAACTGTCCGACACCATCAGGGTTCTGCAGCAAGAAAGGGACCAGAATGCCCGACAAGCTATTATGCTGAAGAAGAAGATCAAGCCAGTCGAGGGCTCTGCCGATGCCGATGCCAAGGAAATGGACGAAATAGAACAAATTCGTCTGCGTGCGATATCAGCCATCCACTCCTTGTTGTAATTCATTTGTTGTATCGACAAATGTAACTTTGATACTTGATTTTGGCTTCTGTAATATAATGTTTATACGTTTTTACCGATGTATTATAATTTCTCCTTCATCGGCATTCAAACGAGCACTATGCGTCTACCCATATGCTAGGGTAATACCTCTTTAAGTATTTGCCGTTGATCGCTCTAGAGAATGCAACTCCTTCAAGAGTTTCCAAAATGTAAGCATTACCAGGAGCAGACTGCTTTACTCGATAAGGACCTTCCCAATTAGGAGACCACTTTCCAAATTTAGAGCTCTTAGTCCCAATCGGTAAAATCAACTTCCAAACCAGATCACCATCGGCAAATTCCTTTACCTTCACTTTCTTGTCATACCATCTGGCAACCCTCTTCTTATTCTCTTCAATGCTAATCAATGCCCTCAACCGATGACCTGCCAAATCTTCTAACTCATCTCTCATCAGAGTAGCATAATCATCGGTCGTCAATTGATCTTGAAAAGATAATCGCCTAGAACCAGTTTTAATTTCCCAAGGCAGGACAACATCGTGTCCATAGACCAACTGATACGGCGAGACTTTGGTTGCACCATGAGAAGCCATCCGATATGACCATAAGGCTTCGTTTAACACCACATGCCACCTTCTAGGGTTTTCTTCAATCTTGCGCTTTATAAGCTTAATAACTCCCTTATTAGTTGTTTCAGCTTGACCATTAGCTTGAGCATAATAAGGAGAAGAGTTTAACACCTTGAAACCCATACTAGCAGCAAACTCATCAAATTCTCCCGATGTGAACATGGTTCCTTGATCGGTAGTAATAGTTTGAGGAATACCGAATCGGTAAACAATGTGTTCTTTAACGAAATCCACCATGTTTGCCGATGTCACTTTCTTCAAGGGAATTGCCTCAACCCACTTAGTGAAGTAATCGGTAGCAACAAGTATAAACTTATGCCCCTTACTCGATGGTGGATAAATCTGGCCGATGAGATCAATAGCCCATCCTCTGAACGACCAAGGCTTGATTATAGGATTCATTGCCGATGCAGGTGCCCTCTGTACATTACCAAACTTCTGACAATTCTGGCACCCTTTGAAATAGTTGAAGCAATCTTCAAGGATTGTCGGCCAATAATATCTATTCCGCCTAATCATACATTTCATCTTGAATGCCGATTGATGCGCTCCACACACACCTTCATGGATTTCACCCATCAACTCTTTTGATTCCTCCTTGCCAAGGCATCTAAGCAAAACTCCATCAATCGTCCGATAATACAATTCATCGTCGAGGAGCACATACTTAGTAGCTTAGAACCTTAGACGCCTCTCAACTTTCATAGATGGGTCCCTCAAGTAATCGACAATCTCCTTTTTCCAGTCATCGGCAACTTTTACCGATGTCGTGACTTCTTGAATCAGCTGATACCCTGAAGCATTCTGTGTCAACCGATTGGCCTCTTCATTATGCAACCTAGGAATGTGCTCAAGGCGATACTCTTTGAATTCTCTTAACAACTGTAAACACCGTTCATGGGCTGCAATCAAAACTTCACTTCGGCATTCATATGTCTCGATCAATTGGTTAATCACCAACATGGAATCACCGAAGATTTCAACAGCATCGGCACGCACTTCCCTGAGTAACTCTAGCCCCTTAAGTAAAGCCTGGTACTTAGCCTGATTGTTTGTTGAAGTAGCAACAATCGGCAACGAGATTTCATACTTCTGTCCTCGGGGTGAAATCAAGAGAATACCGATACCTGCTCCATCCTTGCATGTAGACCCATCAAAGAATAAAGTCCAAGGAGCAATCTCCACAGAGCTCACCATATTACAATGCTGAGTAACAAAATCGGCCATTACCTGACCCTTAACAGCCTTAGCCGATTCATACCTCAGGTCAAACTCCGAAAGTGCCAGAATCCACTTACCGATTCATCCACTTAAAATTGGCATCGACAACATGTACTTAACCACATCATCTTTGCAGATAACAGTGCATTCAGCCGACAGTAAATAATGCCTCAGTTTTGTGCAAGAGAAGTATAAACACAAGCATAATCTCTCTATGGCCGAATACCTGGTTTCAACATCCACTAACCTTCTGCTCAGATAATATATCACACGTTCCTTCCCGTCGAATTCTTGAATTAAGGCCGATCCGATAACACTGTCATCGGCAGACAAATATAACCTGAAAGGCTTCCCATGTTGAGGTGGAACCAAGACTGGAGGGTTCACTAAATACTTCTTAATCTCTTCCAAGGCTAACTGTTGTTCTTATTTCCATACAAACTCTTGATCAGCTTTCACCTTCAACAATGGACTAAAAGATTTAATCTTGCCAGACATATTAGATATAAACCTTCTAATGAAATTAATCTTGCTGATCAAGGACTGCAACTCAGTCTTGTTTGTAGGAGCAACCACCTTGTTAATTGCATCAATAGATTTTCTGCCGATTTCAATGCCTCTCTGATGCACCATGAAACCCAGGAACTGCCCTGCCGATACGCCAAATGCACACTTGTTAGGATTCATCTTCAACCCATGCTCCCTCGTGCATTCCAATATTTTTCACAAATCAGCAAGATGCATCTTGAAATCTCCAGACTTAACCACCACATCATCAATGTAGATTTCAACTATCGTGCCGATGTACTTATGAAAGATGAAATTCATTGCTCTCTGATAAGTAGCACCAGCATTCTTCAAGCCAAAAGTCATGACTACCCATTCAAATAAGCCAACGTGACCTGGACATCGGAAAGCAGTCTTGGATATGTCTTCTTCAGCCACAAATATTTGATTATACCCAGCACTACCATCCATGAAGCTAATAATTTGATGTCCAGCAGCGGCATCGATCAACAGATCGGCAACGGGCATCGGATAGCCGTCCATCGGCGTGGCCTTGTTAAGATTCCTGAAATCAATGCAAACACGAAGTTTTCCATTCTTTTTATACACAGGAACCACATTAGAAATCCAATCGGCATATCGGCATTGCCGAATAAATCCAGCTTCGATTAATTTTGTAATCTCAGCTTTGATGTCGGGCAATATAGTAGGATTGCATCGGCGCGCAGGTTGCCGATGTGGTCGAAAACCAGACTTGATGGGTAACCGATGTTCAACTATCGATCGGTCTAAACCAGGCATCTCTGTATAATCCCAAGAAAAATAATCTTTATTTTCTTTCAATAAACCGGTTAACTGCTCCTTACATTGGGAATCTAACTTAGCACTAATAAAAGTAGGCCTAGGTTTACCACCATCACCGATGTCTATCTCAAGTAAATCATCGGCGGACGTGAAGCCCTGCCCCAGTTTTCTATCATCAGCGAACCGATCCATTAAAACTCTTCTTTAGGACCGACTGCTTGGATCGGTTTGATGCGGTAATCGGCAACTTTGAGGAATTCTTTGTCCCATGCTTCACCAGATATGCACCTGGTCTGCTCATAAGTTTCCGATTCTGCCGATGCAACAGTAGACGGGGCCTCACTTCAGACGACTTCAATTCTGTCCCCGATCCACTGTACAAGGCTTTGATGCATGGTGGAAGGAATACAACAATTGGCATGGATCCAATCCCTTCCGAGAAGCAAGTTGTAGGTGCCTTTGCCACTGATTACAAAGAATGTTGTCGGCAAAGTTTTACTGCCGATGGTTAAGTCAACACATACGGCCCCCATAGCTGTCGACACGTTGCCTTCGAAATCCTTGAGCTTCATGTTGGTCTTGACTAAGTCCTGGTCGTCTTTCCCAAGCTTTCTGAACATGACATATGGCATTATATTGATCGACACGTCGCCATCTACCAGCATCTTCATCATCGGTTGTCCATCCACTTTGCCCTTAACAAACAAAGCTCTTAGGTGCTGCCTCTCATCATCGGCAGGCTTTTCGAAGACAGCCGTCATTGGATCTAGCACCAATTGTGCCATGTCGGCAGCCTCTTCATCATCACTGATGGGTGCCATGAACTCCATTGGCAACATAATGACCATATTGATATCTGCCGATGGATCCCTGTCCTTGCGCTTTGGCTTCCACTGCTTCTCTCTTGAGGGTTCTTCATTGTCATGCAGGTCATCATGGCGTTGGCGTTGAATCTTTCTCTTCTGGGTCTTGGTCAGACCCTTAGGGCACCACTGAGGAAGTTTGGTTTTCCAGACGGGCTGGTGCTGCCTTCCACCGCCTAGATCGGCATTTCTTCCAATGTTGGGATCTCTGGAGAATGTCTCTTCATCAGGTACTCTTGCATTGGCCATCTCCTCCAGCTCCCCTCGATCAACACGTCTGCCAAGCCTGTCATGGGCACTGAGCTTGCCCCCCAGTCGGTCATGTACCGATCTGTTCTCTCTGAGCGGCCTGGCGTACCTGGGTGTCTGATCATCAAAACAAGGTCTCTTACCTGACCGATCGGCAGTGTAATACCCATTGCACTCTGGACAATTATCGACAGTGGGCAGCTTGATGCCTTCTTCCCAGCAGTGAACGAAGAAGGGGCACTTCCAGTGGTCTTTATGCCGAAGCCATTCCCGGTGCTCTTCTTCTTCTTGCCGATATCGCTCTTCACGTGATTGCCGATGATCTCGCCTTGGCTGCTTGTGTGTGATTACAACCCCAGAAGCCCTGTTGGCACTGCTACCTTCATCGGCAATCTTCTTACCCTTTCTATCATCGGCAAACCTTCTTGCGTCGCGCTCAGGTACTTGGTGGTTAGGATCTACCGATGAGTTCTTCCTGGCAGCTTCCGATGTCAGCACTTTAGTTTTCCCACTAGCTTCCACCATGTTGTTTGGAAACGGATGCTGATCAATCTTCATCGGTTTCTGGACTTTAGAATTTTCAAACTTAATACGTCCAGATTCAATCTCTGACTGCAACTCCTGCCTGAACACTTTGCAGTCATTGGTACTGTGTGAGGTTGCATTATGCCACTTGCAGTACCTAATCTTCTTGAGCTCCTCAGCCGATGGAATTACTTGGTTAGGCGCCAACTTAATTCGCCCTTCTTGAAGTAATAAGTCAAACATCCTATCGGCCTTGGTGATGTCAAAGGTGAACCTTTCGGTCTCTTTCTAGCCGAATGGACAAGACACAGGCTTCTTATCCTTCACCCATTCGGCCGCATCGACGCTCAGCTCTTCATCTGACCCAGAGTCCTCTTGCCCGATGAAGGTCACCTTCTTGTTCCAAGTCTTCCTAGGTTCAAAGGTTTTGATATCTTGATCGGCAATCCTTTGCACCAGATGACTTAGGCTTTCAAATTCTTGGGACGCATACTTGTCCTTGATGTGCGGCAGTAATCCTTGGAAGGCCAAATCTGCCAGTTGCCGATCATCAAGCACCAGACTGTAGCACTTGTTCTTGACATCCCGTAACCTCTGAATAAAGCTTTCTACCGATTCATCGTTGCGTTGCCTCATCTTGACCAAATCAGTAAGCTTCCTCTCATGTATGCCAGCGAAGAAGTATTTATGAAATTGCCTCTCTAGATCGGCCCATGTGATTACAGAATTTGGAGGCAGTGATATGAACCATGTGAATGCCGATCCAGACAATGACGAAGAGAACAATCTCACCCTTAACTCCTCCCTGCTGGCAGCTTCTCTGCACTGGATAATGAAGCGGTTGATGTGCTCCATTGTTGATGTGTCGTCTTGGCCGGAGAACTTGGTAAAATCGGGCACTTTGTACCGATTTGGAAGAGAAATCAAGTCATAAGCCGGAGGGTACGGAGTCCGATAAGAGTATGTGTTCACCTTGGGTTTAATGCCGAACTGTTCTTTCATAACTTTGGTGATCTTATCGTCCAAATACGCATCCTGCTCTTGCCGACTCATTGGCTGGTTGTTGACTGGTGGAGTCGGCTAATGCGCCTCCTGAAGATGATGCGGAGTAGTCCCGGGCGCAGCACCAGTCACCTGAACACTATGCATCGGTTGATGTACCGATGGACAGTTTTGCATACTTAGCAGATTAGGTTGAGTTACCGTATTCATCGGTTGTTGTACCGATGGTCCGCTCTGAGTGTTCGATGGGCCTCCATAATGATGCATTGACACACCAGACTGTTGAGCTGACGGCTGGTTGGCCCATCCAGGATTATAAATCATCGGCATATGACTTACCGATGGCTGATAGCTGACTGGAGCATGTGGCTCTTGTATTCTGGAGCAATCAATCACTAGATTACCTTGGGGAACTAACATTCCAGTTTGAGGGTTTGCCACCATAGGTTGACTTCCAGCTGCTATAATGTGTTGCATCGGCACAGAGCTTGCCGATGGTGGCATCAGAGGTATCTTAGGAATTACTTGAAGATTTTCTGATGGCACTTGCACAGTTGGAGAAGGCGTAGAGTAATGCGTCATAGGGGCCACCGGCTGTGATTGCGTTGCCGATGCCGTAGGGCTCGTCCATGCTGAGTTGTTTCCCTGCACCAGATTAGAACCAGGAGATGGATTTGAAGGCATACCATATCCCCACCAGTTGATGGGAGTTGGTTGACTCTGGATTGCAGGTCCTGAATTTGCCGACGCCACTGGATCTGTGTTGAGCTTGGTGACGCTGCCAGGGTTCGGTCTTGGCGATGTAACCACATCGGCAGACAGTTCCACAAGAGTGGAAGACGCCATTGGGGCTGCCGATGGGCTTATAGATGTCGATCCAGGTTGATGGTACGTTGGACCAACATATTGCAGTGTACGTCCTTCTTTGAATGATTGCGTAACAGCATTGTAGACAGTATTGGATAGCACGTTGGAGTGGCTAATTAATGCTTGACTTACAACAGAATTAACCATCTCTTGTAGCTTACCAGGATTGGCGTCATACGTGACCTGCCGTGGCAGCGGTGGGTCTTGCTTCTAGATTGCCTCGCCGCTCCTGCTTAGGCTGAAGGATTTCAGATATAACTGCTTGTACTCCTCCACAGCCCGCTCCATGGCCAGCTTCTGATCATCTTTCAGATCGGCCTCAGAGACTTCAATGATGTTCCTTTGGTTAACGTCGGTGTGATCACTCATGATAGATGTGTAGATTTGTATAATCGGGTCCCACTGGGCGTGCCAAAAGAGGTGTTGACGCAAAAAGCGTTAGGATCTGCGAACACCTCGGGCTTATACCCGAAATTCGATATCCGGAGGCGTGCCAGTCGATTTGACCAGTTAATCGACAAGGACGATAACTAGAACAAGATCCAATCCAGACAACGGCGATGCGCCCGGATGCTGGGATTGAGGCTTGATCAGGATAACTAGAGCAGAGCTGAACGAGGCAGCAGCCATGCGCCCGGATGCCAAAGCTCAGAGGTACTCCCACGCGAAACTTGCAAGGATTTGACGGAGATCAGGATGATGCAGCCCGTCGAAGCTTGAAGAACTCGTTGATAAACTACAACTAATGCAGTAAAAGGTAAATTGCGATAAAAGTAGAATAAGAATAAAATTGGTTTGTTTGATATTGGATTGATTGTTCTTTTCGTAGCCCTCGGGCACATATTTATACTCCCACATGGAGAGTTGTACAAAGACACGACTCGTATCCTTCCTAAAACAAACTCCTAACTTTAAGGAAACTGACTCGCGCAGGAGTCGGATCTAACTTAACAATACTTATTTTCCTAAACAAACACGCCTATTTTAAGGGAAAATAAACGACTCATGCAAGAGTCGGACTCAAACTACTATAATAATACTGGTACAAAATCACCAGTTTCCTTATGCCTCTCTTCGATGGAAACTTTCCATCGGCAGATCCCTTCAATCCGTAGTTTCCTTCTTTGGCCACCAGTACTCTTCCGCTGATATCACACGCTAAGTCTCCCTGTACTCATCGGCACGTTATGCCTATTGGCATCGGCAATATTTCCCGATCGGCCACTTGTACTGGTAACTGTCTTCACCAATCAGTCTCTATCAGCGATCGACAACCACTCTTCATCGGCAATCGGCAATGTCTCCTCATCGGCAATCGGCAATGTCTCCTCATCGGCAATACACTTAGTCTTCCCGCAGCATATTCCCATCGGCAATACTGGCTCATGATTTCCCGATGCCGATGGAAAACGGCCGCTGACCAGTCAAGCCTTAGCTCATTTGACACGTGCCGAAAAACGGTGTCAACATGACCCCTCGGTAGGGGCACTATGACTCCAGTGTAACACTCGAGGGAGCGAAGGCTGGCCCTCAGAAGGGTTCGACAGCCGCCCTCGAGCACTCCCTTTTTTTAGGAAGTGGGACGCCCATAACCTGGCAAACGGAATCGACCGCTCGGTAGGGCGCCACGACTCCAGGTAATCCTAAATCCCCTCGATAAAACACACATCAAAGCCCCAGAGGAGTTCTTAATCACTCCTCTGAGGCCTCGGGGGCTACCCCCGGGGTGTGCTCGCGCGCACCCCACGGAGAATCGAACCTCCTACTAACTCTGCAGGTCAATGCCAAAAGCCCCTATGCAGATTCTTCTTATCTGCACAGAGGCTCGCGGGCTACTGTCAGGTACAAAGGTAAGGGGTACCCTAAACCCTTCGATAAACTAACGCTCAGCATAGCAACCATTTTTAAGACAGGATCCGATCAGCCGCTCGAGTCCATGAAGAAAGGCCCATCACACGAAGGCCCCCCGCACTGGCCACAGCAACTATTCGTGGGCCGGCCCATTACTGGAAAAATAGACGGACAAGGGGTCGAACGAATGACCCCTCCGCCTCTGCCTCGACTCCGACTGACGGACAAGGGTCGAACGAATGACCCCCGGGCGGGAAGCTCTACCAGCTCACCTGCTCCCGGTACGGGGTAAAGGGGATCCGATGCGCTTACCTGCCCCCGCCTAACGCCATGGGCACCCACTACCGCGGTCAAATCCATCAACTCACCGCCCATGCCCTGGACCTCCGACAACTGTGCCGCCGCTGTAGCCACGTCACAAGCATGGACTCCAGAGGCACCCCTCGAGCCATGAACAGGACAACCCTCGACTGTGTCTTCAGGGATACGACAGGCCACGCTGGTCTCGACCCCCCCTTGACCAGGGGGCTCGACCCCTGGTTCCAACCACTCCGGTATGGGATCCGTCCCGTCCGCTCCATCCCACTTCAGCTATGGGACTCGCACCCATCTTCCGAAGGTCAACCCTGCTGCGCCATGCTGTGCGGCGATGCCCAGTCAGCCATCATCGCGCCCTGAACACCGGAAGGACGGGAAGGCCACACCGCCACAGTGATCGACGTCCCTTCGCCAGCATGGCGCCACGGACACGCCTCCCATGCCACTAAAGTTTAGGACTCTATACTCTCAGGTCTCCCCTTGTCTATAAAAGGGGACGCTGGGATAGAAGAAGGGGTATTCGCACGGAGTATTCGCATTCGAACATCAGCTCTAACCCTCATACACCACACACCCGATTGCTTGATCGATCAAGCAATAAACCGTCCACCTAGGATAGCCCCGCTAGCCTAGACTTCAGCTCATCCTAAGCACCCCCATGTAAAGCAGCTTGTACCCCCCTGTACGAGCACTTCGGTGCGAGATAATACAATCCATCCTCCCCCGCTGGACGTAGGGCCTTCTGTGCCTGAACCAGGATAAATCTTGTGTTCTTCTCGCATCACGTCTGGGAGAGGGAGCACAGAATATACAAATTTACTAGCCGGTGGTCTTGACCCCCTGGGTCATAACACCGACACTTGTCTTGATCTAATGTCACCAATATCCATATCCTTCATTGCATTGACCAACTTGTCACCTCTTACATAATCTAAGTTTTCTTGTTCATCTTGAGAGCCTTGTGTTTCATCAAATTCCACATCATGCACTTCCTCAAGAATTCCACTAGACAAGTTCCACATTCTATATGCCTTGCTTGATGTAGAGTACCCAAGTAGAAATCCCTCATCACATTTCTTCTCAAACTTGCTTAGCCTTGTTCCTTTCTTCAATATATAGCATTTGCACCCAAATAACCGAAAGTAAGCAATGTTTGGCTTTCTTCCATTCAATAGCTCATATGGAGTCTTCTCAAGCATCCCATGACAATAGAGACGGTTGCTAGAGTAGGAAGTCGTGTTGATAGCTTTGGCCCAAAAGGAATGACTAACATTGTATTCACTCAACATTGATCTTGCCATGTCAATCAAAGTTCTATTCTTTCTTTCAACTATCCCATTGGATTGTGGAGTGTACTTTGGAGAGAATTGATGGTTGATCCCAAAGTCATCATAAAGTTCATCAATTCTTGTGTTCTTGAACTCACTCCCATTGTCACTTCTAACTCTCTTGATAGTTGTTTCAAACTCATTTTGGCACCTCTTATATCAAATGTGTCACTCTTGTAACTCAAGAAGAATACCCATGTGTATCTTGTGAAGTCATCAACTGTCACAAATCCATACTTGTTTCTACCAATGCTTGCATATGTAGTTGGCCCAAAGAGATCCGTGTGCAATAACTCGAAAGCTTTGCTTGTACTCATGATGCTCTTCTTTGGATGAGTGTTGCCAACTTGCTTTTCTGCTTGACATGCACTACATAGCTTGTCCTTTTCAAATGAGACATCTTTCAAGCCCCTCACAAGATCAAGCTTGACTAGCTTGTTCAATTGCTTCATGCCAACATGTCCAAGCCTTCTATGCCATAGCCAACCCATGCTTGATTTGGTAATGAGACAAGTTGAGAGTTGAGTCTCACTAGCATTGAAATCCACAAGATATAGGTTCTCATACCGAAATCCCTTGAAGATCATGTTTGACCCATCCACACTAATGATTTCCACATCCTCCACTCCAAATATGCATTTGAATCCGAGATCACATAATTGAGCTACCGACAATAGGCTGAACTCAAGCCTCTCAACAAGAAGCACATTGCTAATGCTTAGATCATTGGAGATAACAATCTTTCCAAGCCCTTTCACCTTGCCTTTGTGAAGAATCATGGTCCCTTGTGTTTAGGTGATTAACAACAATACTAGGTCACTATGACTAACGTGTGTTTTGCAGAGGCAAAGTCATTAGAGTTAGGTCATAAGTGATGCTTATTGAATGGGCTTAATGGATATTCATGCCTTTCGGTTTCAAAGGATGGAGATACAAGTTGAAGACTAGGCTAGCTCTTAGTGCCATGAGGTTGAGAAGGACACTAAGTATAGACTAGGGCTTTGTTTTTCCTTTGACCATACTAAAGGGGGGGTATGAGGTTAGTAGCTTGACCTAGGAGAGTTTGGGAATGTTGGTGTATGCACACTTGTCACAACTAGTCCTAGAGACCTTGCTATCAGCCCTTGGTTAGCCTTTGAGTTGGTAGGAGCAAAACCCCTAGAGAAGACTTAGTGAAAGGAGTTGAATCAGGGGGAGAAAAAAGCTCCGGACCAGTTTGCCCAGGAGGCTCCGGACCAATGGAAGTGGTCCGGTGGTCCTGCCTTAGGCAGTTCTCTGAGGAAGGTGCTCTGGACAACCTGTCCGGAGGGCACCGGACTAATGGAAGTAGTCCAGTGGCCACCTGGTTCTGAAAGACTACCAGACAGTGTTCCGGACAACCTGTCCGGACGGCACCAGACTAATGGAAGTAGTCTGGTGGCCACTGTGTTCTTCAGTGAGTCTCAAAGGAGGCTCCGGACTAGTCCGACGGTTCTCAGCAGAGTCCAGTATGCACCCAGGCTCCAGACCAGAGGCTCCGGACTAGGCACCGGACTATCGCAAGTAGTCCGGTGGTCCCTGTTCAGTGTTGGTTTTCGTTTGGACTGCATGCTCCGGACCAGGAGTAATGGTCCGGTGGTGAGGCTCCGGACTAGTCCGGTGCTTTCGCAGAAAAGAGAAAAAGTAAGAAACGACTAGTTTTGGAGGTGGAGACTATTTATAGTTTCCCTCCTCGTCCAAGTGAGCTCACTTGGCCATTGTTTTCACCTGAGGAACCTTTGAGAGACTTCTTGGAGAGCCAAGTGCCTAGTGAGGGAGAGATTTGAGAGAGTTCATCTTGTTCTTCCCTCCTAGAGTGTTTAGGAGTGACTTGTGTGCATCCATCCACCTTCCTAGCCTTGAGTTGGTCAAGTGAAGGTCTTGTGCTTGTTACTCTTGGTGTTCGACAGCACCTAGACGGTTCGGTGATGTTCGGAGGAAGTGATCGCCGGAAGATTGTTGGCGACTCTTCTCCAAGCTTCTATGATCGGTTGTAGGCGATTCACCGAGCTGGAGTGGCGAAGAATCAGCCTGTAGAGAGCACTCTACCCTTGCGCGGGTAGAGGGGGAGCTATACCTTGCGAGGTGCTCCAACGAGGACTAGGGGGGTGTGTCGACACCTCGATACCTCGGGAAAACATTGCGTGTCACCAATTCTCTATCCTTAGCTCTTTACTTACTTGCATTACTTTCCGCCTTGTTCTTTCAATTCCTACTAGAATTGCATAGGTTGTCCTCATATTTTTGTAGAGGAGTTGAATGGACTTGGGCTCAACCAAATGGTGCCGGCCGATGTGGTACGCAAGATCTTGTGTGTCTTGACAATTGAGAAGTATGGCCACATCGTCATGGTGCTTCACCAAGGAGACCTCTCCGGCGCCACACCAACTCAAGTCTTGGGCAAGATCAATGCTCACAAGATGTACATGAAGATTAGTGATGGTAGCTCTTCTACTTCCAAGAAGAAAGAAAAGGAAGAGAAGAAAGACTTGGATCTCAAGGCATCCTCCAAGGAGAAGTGCAAGATTCAATATGTTATTGAGAGCGCAAGTGAAGAAGAGGATGATGAAGACCACATCGCACTCATGGTGAGGAAGACCACCAAGATGTTAAAGAGGCTTAACAAGAGCGGAGTCAACTTTGACTCAAAGAAGAAGAAATTCTTCACAAGCACCTCAAGGAAGCCAATCTCCCAAATGAAGTGCTATAATTGCGGCACTCTTGGTCATCTAGCTCATGCTTGCCCCGAAGAGAAGAAAGACAAGTTCAAGAACAACAAGTTAAAGAACCATAAGAAGAACAAGAATGGCAATGATGACTCAAGTGATGATGACAAGAAGCAAGACAAGCCATACAAGAAGAATAAAAACTTCAACCTTCACAAGAAGAAGAAAGATGGCAAGGCTTACATTGTGGGTGATTGGCTCACCGACATTGAGGACTCTAGTGCTTCCTCCGATGATGAGAGTGAAGATGAGCAGGTGGCCGCTTTGGTGATTGGTTCTTCTCTTCCACCGCCACCTCCTCCTTCATCACCGGGCTCATCCTCTACACACCTATGCCTCATGGCTAAGGGTGAAAAGAAGGTACAAATAGAGGATAATGATAGTGGTGACTCTAGTGGTAATGATAGTGACGATGAAGAAGCACCTTCCTATGATGAGCTAATTAAAATTTGCAACAAGTATGCTAGCATCATAAGGAAGTACAAAGGTAAAGATGACAAGCTACTTGAGATCAAAGGAAACTTGCATGATAAGCTTGACACCTTGACTAGTGCGAATGATGATTTGAAGCTTGAGATTAATTCTCTCACATCTAGCACTAGGGAGCTCAAAGCCTCTCTTAAGCAAGCTAATGAGAAACATGATAAGCTTGAGAGGTCAACACAAGAGCTCCACACAAGGTATAACTTGCTAAAAGATGACTACCAAAATGTCAAGCAAGAACATGGCACACTAGTGGTAGCAAATGAATTGCTTAATCAAGATCTTGCTACACATGTTGCTACTAACCTGTGTGCTAAGTGTGACAGTGCTACCTCTTGTGATATCTTGATTGATGATGTGGCTCTTGAGCAAAGTGCTAAGTGCAAGGGCAAGAAGATTGTCGAAGCCGACAAGTATGATGACTATGTCAAGATGAGAGAAGAGAACTCAAAGCTCAAGGAAGAGCTAATCACTCTCAAGTCTAACAAGCCCATTGTCATCAAGCCGGCTCAAGAAGAAGAAAAGGATGCTATCACATTAATCACCTCTCTAAGAGAAGAAATTTTCAAGCTCAAGAATGACAAGACAAAGCTTACAAGTGACCTTGAGAAGTTCACCAAGGGTCACAACCTTCAAAGTGAGCTTTTGATGAGCACCATCATGAAGAATGACAAGACCGGCATTGGGTTCAAGGAGAACCAAATCATGAAGGCAAAGGTTGAGATTGAGACCAAGAATTATTACAAGAACAAGTACAATGGCTACAATCAAGAGTACTCAAAGCCCAAGCCAAGAACATGCTTTGAGTGTTGTCAAGTGGGTCATTTCGCTTATGTTTGCAAGACTCAACCACCCAAGACCTTGCCCAAGCACACAAGGCCATTTTCTCATGATGCTCACTATGTCATCAAGAAGGACCACAAGGGTAGACCACTAGTAGTGTTCCTTGGTCCACCAATGAAGAACAAGCCTAGAGTTCTTTGGGTTGCAAAGGAGATGGTTACCAAGGCAATGGGGCCCCGCTTTGAGTGGGTTCCCAAACAACAAGCTTAACTCCAAGTTGCTTGTGTGTACGTGAACTACAAGACCGGTGGAAGTCATTGGGTGATCGATAGTGGTTGCACTCAACATATGACCGGTGACTCCCGGATGTTCACTACACTTGATGAAGAATGTGAAGGGCAAGACAAGATTACCTTTGGGGACAATTCAAAAGCTAAAGTTCAAGGTCTAGGCAAAGTGGCAATCTCTAATGATCAATCAATATCAAATGTCTTGCTAGTTCAATCACTAAGCTTCAACTTGCTTTCCGTGGGTCAACTTTGTGATCTTGGATTCCATTGTCTCTTCACTCCAACCGAGGTGATTGTGACCAAGATTGAAGATTCATAAATCATATTCAAAGGGTTTCGGCACAACAACCTCTACTTAGTGGATTTCACCTCAAATGAAGCCGAGTTGAAAACATGTCTATTCTCCAAGAGTTCTTTGGGTTGGCTTTGGCATAGAAGATTAGCTCATGTGGGCATGTCAACTTTGAAGAAACTTGTCAAGAAGGAGATGGTTAGAGGTGTGAAGGATGTGGTGTTTGAGAAGGACAAGTTGTGTAGTGCATGTCAAGCCAGCAAGCAAGTTGCCAACACCCATCCCACTAAAGCATTCATGTCAACCTCAAGAGTCCTAGAGTTACTCCACATGGATTTATTTAGACCTACCACCTATGCAAGCCTTGGAGTAAATCTCTTTTGCTTAGTGGTAGTTGATGACTACTCTAGGTATACTTGGGTGTTCTTTCTTCAAGACAAGAGTGAAACTCAAGCTATCTTCAAGAAGTTTGCAACAAGGGCACAAAATGAGTTTGAAGTGAAGATCAAGAAGATAAGAAGTGACAATGGCACCGAGTTTGTCAACACCAAGATTGAAGACTATTGTGATGAAGTGGGGATCAAGCATGAGGTATCCGCCACATATACTCCACAACAAAATGGTGTTGTAGAGAGGAAGAACCGGACGCTCATAACTCTAGCAAGATCTATGCTTGATGAGTACAACACTCTGGAGAAGTTTTGGGCGGAGGCCATCAACACCGCTTGCTATGCGGCAAACCGCCTCTTCATCCAAAGGCTATTGAAGAAGACTCCCTATGAGCTTGTGAATGGGAAGAAGCCGGATATTTCATTCTTTCGGGTGTTTGGTTGCAAAGTGTACATCTACAAGAAGCGCCAACACTTGGGTAAATTCCAACGGTGGTGTGACCTTGGTTTCCTTGTTGGATATTCGATTAAGTCCAAGGCATACCATGTATTTAACAAAGCCACTGACTTAGTTGAAGAAACATATGACTTGGAATTTGATGAAACTAATGGCTCCCAAGGAGCGCTTGAGGATATTGATGTAGGTGATGAACCTTTGAGGGAGGCAATGAAGAATATGCCAATTGGTGCTATCAACCCGCAAGAGGTGGAAGAAGTAGAAGATGATGATAATCAAGATCATTCTCCACCTCGCACGCCTCAAGTTGAAGAAGATCAAGTGAGGGAAGCTCAAGAAGATACCTTCATTCCTTAAGATCAAGCCGAGGCCGAAGCAAGCAATGTTGAAGCACCACGTCCCCCTCCTCAAGTTCATGATAGAAGATCAACACCTATCCTTCAAGCACACCCCCATGATCAAATCATAGGAAGTCCATCAAGGGGAGTAATGACTCGCTCTAGACTTAAATCTTATGTTGAACATCACTCGTTTGTTTCTTTTGTTGAGCCTACTAGTGTTGAGGACGCACTTGCGGATCCAGATTGGATGAATGCCATGCATGAAGAACTCAACAACTTCACCCGGAACCAAGTGTGGACACTTGAAGAAAGGCCAAAGGGAGCAAGAATCATTGGCACCAAGTGGGTTTAGGAACAAGCAAGATGATCAAGGCGTTGTTGTGAGGAACAAGGCAAGATTGGTGGCAAAGGGGTTCTCTCAAGTAGAAGGACTTGATTTTGGAGAGACCTTTGCCCCGGTTGCAAGACTTGAAGCCATTTGTATCCGTTTGGCGTATGCTTCACATCACAAAATGAAACTCTTTCAAATGGATGTGAAGAGCGCTTTCTTAAATGGTTTCATCAATGAACTTGTCTATGTCTCACAACCTCCCGGGTTTGAAGATCCAAACTTGCCTAATCATGTCTATAGGTTGTCCAAGGCTCTCTATGGATTGAAGCAAGCTCCAAACTCTCTATCGTTCAATGATCGATACTTTACTTTATCTCACCGCATCTAGGCCGGATATCATGTTTAGTGTGTGTATGTGTGCTAGGTTTCAAGCAAACCCTAAGGAGTCGCATCTATGTGCGGTCAAAAGAATCCTTAGGTACATAAGGCACACCCCTAGCATTGGCCTTTGGTATCCCAAAGGAGCTCCCTTCCTACTTTGTGGCTATTCCGATTCGGATTATGCCGGGTGTAAAGTTGATAGGAAGAGTACCTCTGGCAGTTGCCATTTGCTAGGAAGATCTCTTGTCTCTTGGTCTTCCAAGAAGCAAAACAGTGTGGCATTGTCTACCGCCGAGGCGGAATACATTGCCATGGGAGCAAGTTGTGCACAAATCTTATACATGACCCAAACACTTCTTGATTACGGCGTAAACCTAAAAGTTGTTTCACTTTTGTGTGATAATGAAAGCACCGTAAAGCTTGCCAACAACCCGGTTCAACACTCTTGCACCAAGCACATTGATATCCGTCATCACTTTCTTAGAGATCATGTGGCTAGGAAAGACATAACACTAGTTGGAGTTAAGAGAGAAGATCAATTGGTGGATATCTTCACTAAATCACGCGATGAAACAACCTTTTGCAGGTTAAGAAGCGAGTTGAATGTGCTTGATCACTCAAACTTCACTAAAAAATGAGATTGTGTGAATCATGCATTCATTTGTAATATAATCATGTTTAATCTATAGTAATGCACATAGGCTTGGCTAACGCGGTCAGGATAATTGCCCTCAAGCATGTGACAAAGCCTTACCGCGGTTTAAACTTGCAAGCAACCTAGATTCAAATTCTGTAATTGCATAGCATATGCATGTGTGTTGCTTGTTGCTTCCTTTTCGGTTAAGTTTGATCATCCTCTAGGTTCGTCACTTAGGGGGAGCATTCAAAGCTCTAGCTTCAGCTAATACCCCTCTTGTGCCCCTATGGTGATCCTTGGAGCTTTATTGAAATATTTTCCTATGAAAACTAAATCTAGCCTATGGCAAACTATTTTTAAATCAACGGTTTGAGAGATGGTTCTTATCCTAAGTCCAACAAGTGTTTCTTTCTGCTCTTTTGTGTTGGTACTTGGCTAAGAGAAATGATTGGAGAGAAAAACAGGAAAATTCAAAGCAAAACAAGCACCGGACCACCCTCCAGACAACTTCCATTAGTCCGACGCTTACCTTTGGACCAGAGTTCGGAGCCTGGTGACTCACTGTTTCTTCAAAACTCAACTCCAAGTCAGCCATTGGACCACCTGTGATAGTCCGACGCTTACCTCCGGACCAGAGTCCGGAGCATGGTCACTCACTGGATCCTCAGATTTTTCTCCAAGGCGACCGTCGGACCACCTGCTTTAGTCCGACGCTCACCCACCGGACCAGAGTCTGGAGCCTAGGTGCTCACTGTACTCTCTGAACTGGATCAAGTCAAGTGCGTTGGACCACCTGTCCGGTGCACCTCCGGACCATCGGAGACCACTATTTCATTTGTCCGGTGGTCAGGTCAGCTTCGGTCAAACACCATTGGACCACCCGTCGGACCACCCGTCGGACCATTGGAAGTGGTCCGACGCTCAAAATTTTTGCGGATAAACCCCGCGTGAGTTCGGTTTCTGGCAGTTGCTTTTCCACTCGTGTCCATACACCGCACTGTCATTCTTCGCCGCCGCTCGCCCTCGCACCTTCTCGCCAGTCGCCACCACAGCTCCTCGCCGGAGCTCCGCCTCCTCCACTGCTCCCTTGCCGTAGCAGCACAGCCACGCCATTCCCGGCAGCAGAGCAGCCTCGCCGCCATAGCCGCCGCCCACCTTAATTCGCCGTCGAGAACTCCCCCCCTCGCTGGCGATCTTAGCCCTACACCACTCCACCCTGCCAAGCTAAGGTTTCCAGCTAGGTTTTCACCCCATTTTACCTTGCCATTGCCAGCCAAGAAGTTTTCCCTCTAGGGTTTCCATAACCTAGGGTTTGGAGATTTTTCCTCGACGATTCGACTTCGCCTCATCACTTCTAGGGTATGGTTTCAATCTTTGACTACATGTTTTGTCGTATCATGGATTAAGTCATGTCCTAGGATGATTCTTTGCAAATCTTTTGATCTTGTCAACTCCAATTCACTAAATCAATCTTGTCAATTGTAATCCGCAGTTGGTAATCATCCTTGTGGAATGTGGTTTGGAGCTTGATTTGCTTTGATTAGTACGCTCTCTTACCTCAGGTATCATGGCAGTATTTCATTCTATCTCTTATCTAACATGTTTGCTTCCATACGGTATCTCATCCCTAGGTTTATATATGCTTATATAACCTATCTATTCTATCTAGCAGTGACAGTGGCAGTGAAACTCGGGGTAAAGCTCGCGAGTATGGATTGAGGCAAAGCCTCATAAGGGTTAGTCCAGCTCTCTGTCAGTGGATCGGTGTCTAATATTTGCTTTGTGACAGTGGTTCTAGCCGTTGGCAGTGGTTCTTGGTCCATTGTAGTTGATCAGTGGGCAGTGGTCACTTGTCAGTGATACTTGCAGTTGTCAGAGATGGGTCGAGCTCCAGCTGTGAGTGGTTCTGGTGGTGATGATGCTCCTCCTCCTCATCCTCCTCCTAGGGACAAGGGAAGAAGCAGATTGTTGAGAAGCAAAAGAAGAAGAAGCGCAAGCTCACAGAGGCAGAGGCAGTAGCAGATGCAGCGGACCACGCAAAGCGAGGTGGTCGCCGGGGCTCAGTGCGTCTCGGCATCCCTCCGCGGGTTCCTCCCACTCAGACAGAGTCCGAGTTGTTGCCTCTCCGACAGAGCCGTCAGCACCTGCCGATGAGGCTCGAGCCGTGGATACCTCTACATGTTCCACCCGTGCTCGGTTACCTCGTGCTGCTTCCCGCAACGAGGCACCGAAGCGTGGTGATCGTCCACCATAGGCACCTGCTCCAGCTCTAGCTCCAGAGCCCACAGTTCACCTTGACTTGAGAGGGATCATAGCGAAGCAAGTTTGGAAACTACGATTCATTGAGCTTGAGAGGTGGTGTCCAGATCAGCGTGACCCCAGAGCTACACCGGGATGGCACACACCTCTTATGGAGGACTTCTACACAGCAGCTAGGCTTGCCAACATCCAGCTACACCCACACAGAGTCTGTTCCTTAGAGAACATAGTGGCGATAGCTGGAGAAGAGATCAGTGACCACCTTACCTACCTTCCAGGACTCGCCGACCTTCTTGGTCGCTCAGGCATTTTTGTTGAGCATTGGGTCAGAGAGTTCTATGCCTCCGTCTAGATTGAGCCTACTCATAACTTCATGTAGTATACGTTCAGAGGCATTCCATACATACTGTACTTGACTCAGCTCAGAGAGACTCTCCACCTCACAGTTTCAGATACTTGTCTTCACGATGAGTGTTACACAGGCCTGCAGTTGCCAAGGCGTGCTCGAGGTGGCATCACTCTTCCAGCTCAGAGAGTTGCTCCTATCTTCAGGCAGCCCTTTGGGGAAGGCAGTCCCTGCACTCCAGCTGAGCTTACCCCCCCTTGCTCATCGGTTAAATGAGATCCTTCGCCGCACTCTGTTGCCTCGCACCGGTTTCAAGGAAGGTTTGACAAACCTATAACAGTTCCTTCTTCTTGCTCTTGTCACTCAAACACCGTTCAACATTGCAGACTTCATAGTGGCAGAGATCGAGGACTGTATTTCAGATGGCTTGAGAGCTAGGCGTCAGATGCCTTATGCTCACTGGATCAGTTCCATCCTAGCTCAGCGGCTTGTGCGAGTACACCCGGGGATTCGAGATATGCTTGATCAATCAGTCTGAATTCCCAGAGTACAAGATCATATCTTCAGTGGATAGTCGTTTGGGGAACCGAGCACTTTGTCAGGTCAGACTTCAGACTGCACCAGCTGACATGGCAGATGTTTATGCTCAGGATGAGGAGATCCAAGGCGTGCAACAGCAGGAGCTTGAGGAGTTAGCCACTCATGCAGGTGATGATATAGGTCTAGACACCTTCTCTGACAGCTCCGACGCTGACTACCAGCCTATTCTCTCTATGCCCACAAGGGCTCACGACGCAGAGGCTGGTGGCTCAGGTATTGGGTCTACCTCAGAGACCTTGATGTTGAAGCTACTTGACAGGATTCAGGAGTAGCAGGGCTCCCTTGTGACAGCCGTCACCTAGGTCCAGCAGAGACAGGACGAGCTTCAGCGATAGTCACAGGAGCTTCATGAGGAGCTGTAGCTACAGATTCACCAGCGTCACCTAGAGGTTCAACATCAGATGTTAGCCATGCAGCTTGAGTCCCAGCGTATGCAGCTTCAGTCACAGCAGTTCCAGGCTCAGAACATGGCCATCATGGCTCAGATGATGAAGTGGACGGGTACGCCTGCAGTTGAGTTTCCTGGTGCTCCACAGATCCAGATGATGAGTCAGACACAGCCCTCCCAGTCCGTTGGCCCCTCAACACCTCAGTTTCCAGCTCTTGGTCCCGTTATGGGATCTCAGCAGACAGGTGGCCCTTCAGTGGCACCGCCAGTGTCAGCCGGACCGTCAGTCACTCCCACCCCCGTCGTACAGTCCAGTGGACTTCAGGGTGCCGGATCGACCACCCCGTTCCAGTCTCCGGCGACACAGGTTACTCAGTGGTTGGACACCCTTGGGCCGACACAGCAGTTCACTCCACTTACTACCGGCTTCACGCCGATGTCAGCTTCCCAAGGATTGTCTGCTCGTGACCTCTCTGCGTCGTTCAGTGACGTTACTGGGCAGCCGTCCCCCACTGTTGAGGAGATAGCAACCGAGATTGCAGCGGAGCTCGTGTCACCGACCGCGGGTCAGCACATTTCTGCAGTGGCTTCGTCATAGGCTACACTTGATACTCGTGCTCCAGTTGGTTCTACTCCTCCACATGCTATAGTGACAGATGCCACCGCCATTACCTCCAGTCCTTTGCAGCATGAGCAGACACCGGTAGTTGAGACTCTAGTTGAGTCAGTGCACGAGACACCACCGGGTTCCACAGCTCTAGAGGCACCGGCACCGACAGTGGTAGAGGATCCTACTCCTACTCCTGCACCCGCTACAGTTCCAGACTCTACGGCAGCAGAGGCCGTCAGCTCCAGTCCCCCAGACCACTTCACCTCTAGCTTCACAGACTCAGGGGGAGGATTCTGATGATGATGATCTTGAGGATTTCCGCCACCTTGACCGTGCCGTGAATGCTTCCACTCCGCCTCCAGACGCTTAGCTTTGGTGTTTTGACGCCAAAGGGGGGGAGAGAGAGTCTAGTAGATGGACTAGCTTTAGGGGGAGCTAGTAGGATTCGATTCTTTTGATGTGTATTATACTCTATCGCATCATGCATCACGTTTACCGTCTTTATGCATTGTATGATATGTGTGATGGTTGAAACTTGATGGTTGTGTGACATGTGTGGACCTCTTATATATATATCATGTCACTTGGTTATGCTATTGCTTCCGCGCTAATCTCTGATCTTTTGGTATAGCATATCCTTCTGAAATCAAGTACTATGCTCAATTCATATCTTCTGTGCTTGTCATGGCTTGAATGGTTTAGGCATGTTTATGTCTTTCTTATTATTAACCCATGCCTAGCTCATGTCAAGTCATGTTTCTCTAATCAAAATTCACTCTTATTCTCTACTCGATCTTGTAATGTCGTCAATCACCTAAAAGGGGGAGATTGAAGAATCATGGTCCCTTCTGTTTAGGCGATTAACAACAATACTAGGTCACTATGACTAACGTGTGTTTTGCAGAGGCAAAGTCATTAGAGTTAGGTCATAAGTGATGCTTATTGAATGGGCTTAATGGATATTCATGCCCCCAAGATGGAAATCGTTTCGGTTTCAAAGGATGGAGATACAAGTTGAATACTAGGCTAGCTCTTAGTGCCATGAGGTTGAGAAGGGCACTAAGTATAGACTAGGGCTTTGTTTTTCCTTTGACCGTACAATAAAGGGGGGCATGAGGTTAGTAGCTTGACCTAGGAGAGTTTGGGAATGTTGGTGTATGCACACTTGTCACAACTAGTCCTAGAGACCTTGCTATCAGCCCATGGTTAGCCTTTGAGTTGGTAGGAGCAAAACCCCTAGAGAAGACTTAGTGAAAAGAGTTGAATCAGGGGAGAAAGAAGATCCAAACCAGTTTGCCCAGGAGGCTACGGACCAATGGAAGTGGTCCTACCTTAGGCAGTTCTCTAAGGAAGGTGCTCCGGACAACCTGTCCGGAGGGCACCAGACTAATGGAAGTAGTCCGGTGGCCACCTGGTTCTGAAAGGCTACCAGACAGTGCTCCGGACAACCTGTCCGGAGGGCACCGGACTAATGGAAGTAGTTCGGTGGCCACTGTGTTCTTCAATGAGTCTCAAAGGAGGCTCCGGACTAGTCCGACGGCTAGTCCGACGGTTCTCAGCAGAGTCCAGTATGCACCTAGGCTCCGGACCAGAGGCTCCGGACTAGGAACCGGACTATCGCAAGTAGTCTGGTGGTCCCGGTTCAGCGTTGGTTTTGGTTTGGACTGCATGCTCCAGACCAGGAGTAATGGTCCGGTGGTGAGGCTCCGGACTAGTCCGGTGCTTTCGCAGAAAAGAGAAAAAGTAAGAAACGACTAGTTTTGGAGGTGGGGACTATTTATAGTTTCCCTCCTTGTCCAAGTGAGCTCACTTGGCCATTGTTTTCACCTGAGGAACCTTTAAGAGACTTCTTGGAGAGCCAAGTGCCAAGTGAGGGAGAGATTTAAGAGAGTTCATCTTGTTCTTCCCTCCTAGAGTGTTTAGGAGTGACTTGTGTGCATCCATCCACCTTCCTAGCCTTGAGTTGGTCAAGTGAAGGTCTTGTGCTTGTTACTCTTGGTGTTCGACAGCACCTAGACGGTTCGGTGGTGTTCGGAGGAAGTGATCGCCGGAAGATTGTTGGTGGCTCTTCTCCAAGCTTCTGTGATCGGTTGTGGGCGATTCACCGAGCCGGAGTGGCGAAGAATCAGCCCGTAGAGAGCACTCTACCCTTGCGCGGGTAGAGGGGGAGCTACCTCGATACCTCGGTAAAACATCGCGTGTCACCAATTCTCTACCCTTAGCTCTTTACTTACTTGCATTACTTTCTGCCTTGTTCTTTCAATTCCTACTAGAATTGCATAGGTTGTCTTTCCTTTCATTGGCTTGCTATTGCTTTCTAGTTAGGATACACATTGCGGTAGGCACTAGGGGGTGATTGGCATCACTAGATTTTAATATTGCTTTAGAAATTTAAAAGAAGCCCAATTCACCCCCCCCCCTCTTGGGCATCTAGATCCTTTCACTTTACCATTATCACCAAAAGTTATACTATCAAATCCATGATCACTATCTTGGTTGATTGAGTTGAACATTCTTCCATCTCCAGTCATGTGTTGAGTGCACCCACTATCAAGCACCCAATGCCTCCCTCCGACTTTGTAATTGACCTACAAGAGAGATCAATTCTTTTTAGGTACCCAAACTTGCTTAGGTCCTCCAAGGTTAGTTACCAAGGATTTTGGTACCCAAATGGACTTCTTGGAAGCCATCCATGGTGCACCAACAAACTTGGCATGAACACCATTAGTGCCCTTGGAAAGAACATATAATGAATCAACTCTAATAGAGGATATGTCTTGCTTGGCCTTCTTAGTCTTGCATGCTTGCTCATTATTACCAACTTGCTTGCAACTTTTGCAATAGCTACCGGTGTTCTTCACAAAATGAGTTTTGTGAGGAACAAAAGCGGCCTTGCCTTTCTTGGGGGTATAGCCCAATCCCTCTTTGTAGAGAGATGCTATTTGGCTACCCAAGCACATAAGCAAGTGGTCCTCACCTCCATAGGCCTTAGCTAAGGAGTGATTGAGCTTTGTAACCGCCTTCTCGAGGGTTTCATTTTCCACCATTAGTGAGGCATCACAAGCATTGTTCGCCTACATGGTCGTGTAGCCCATGTACACACCGTGTAAACGCTACACGGTGGTACACCGTTTCTGTTTAATCAACCGTTTTGACCGTTTTAAACGCCGTTTTACCCGTTTAAACACCCGTTTTTTTCCGAATAATGGGCTAAACGGAATTTGACCGTCTGTTTCCAGTTTAGCGTTTAGGATAACATTGATCACAAGTGAAACCATCACCAGTAGATGAAGTAGAAGTGGTAGTGCTACAAGAGGGGTTAGTGGGAGCAACAATGATAGGAGCATAAAATGATTCATCAAGAATATCGCAAGTAACTCCCATGTGACATGTTTGAACAATCACTTTCTTACTTTGATCTAAGAGAGAGGAATGAGCTCTTTCAAGCTTAGTGTGAGACTTTACTAGCTTCTCATGGGCTTCCATTAGCCTCTCATGAGATGCTACGGCCTCATCAAGGTTTTGCTCAAGAGCCCCATTGGTCTTGCGCAATTCCTTGCATTCCTTCCTCTTCTTATCAATGTATTCCTTAGCTTGTTCAAGCATGTCCATGAGTTCCTCCCTTGAGGGCTCCTCACTATCACTATCACTATCGCTCTCACTCTCACTCTCATCATGAGAAAGTACCTTAGTGGACTTAGCCATGAAGCATGATGATGGAGTATCAAATAGAGAGATCTTGTCTCTCATTGCAATGCTTGCAAGAGCCTTCTTCTTGGTAGTGGTCTTCTTCTCTTGATCATCATCATCACATGAAGAGTCACTATCCCATGTCACTATGTGAGAATACCCCTTCTTCTTCTTGTCAAAGGTGGGCTTCTTCTCTTTCTTGTCTCTCTTATTGTGATCATCATCATCTTTGTCACTATTGTATGGACAATGAGCAATGAGATGATCAAAGCTTCCACACTTGAAGCACTTCCTAGGCTCATCAAAGTTCTTGGAAGATGGTCTCTTTCTTTTTGCATGATAGCCCTTCTTCTTCATGAATCTTCCAAATTTTCTCACAAATAGATTCATTTCTTCTTCATCAACCTCACTAGCACTTGAGTCTTCATCCTCACTTGATTCTTCATTTTTGGCTTTGCCCTTGCTCTTGTGAGATGAAGTAGCTTTGAAAGCTATGATCTTCTTCTTCTCATCCTTCTTTTCTTCTTTCTTGACATCTTTCTCTTTGTTGTCCCGGTAAGCATCTTGTGTCATCACATCTCCCAAAACATGGTTAGGAGTCACGATATCCAATCCACCTCTCACAATCAAGGCCACAAGAGTCTCAAACCGAGATGTGAGACTTCTCAAGAACTTGTGAGAGAAGTCCTTGTCCTCAACCTTCTCACCAAGGGCCATGAGATCATTGACTAGAACTTGTAGCCTATGGAACATCTTCGGCACATTCTCATCATCCTCCATCTTGAAGCTTGCAAACTTTTCTTTGAGGATATATGCCTTTGCACTCTTGACGGCTTGAGTGCCTTCAAATGATTCTTCTAGCTTCTTCCAAGCCTCATGAGCACTCTCAAGATTCTTGATTTGTTCAAACACTTTTTCATCAAGTGCCTCATGAATAGCACTTAGAGCAATATCATTGTGTTGCAACTTTTCTTCCTCTTGAGGAGTGGGATCCACCTCATTCACTACCTCAAACTTCTTGTCCACCACAAGCCAAACCTTCTGGCTAATTTACTTGATATGAGCGGTCATCTTCACTTTCCAATAGCCATAATTTGAGCCATCAAACTTGGGTGGTTTCTTCATGTTGTTGATATGAGTCATCTTCACACCGTAGGTTGTTAAGCCTCAAATCAACGGTGTACTAGCTTTGATACCACTTGAAAGGTCCTAAGTGATGGCTAGAGGGGAGGGTGAATAGCCTAATTTGAAAGCTAAAAACAATATCAACAACAAGTTAGATAACTAAGAGGCGAAGCTTGACTTGCACTAGCCTACTAAGGGATGCAAAGCCACCTAACCACAATTTCTATCCTAATAAGATCTAGGATCACACAATTCCTACTCAATTCTAGTAGCCCTCTAGACACAAACTAATATACTAAGACAAGAATGAATGAGGTAATGCAAAGATATGAAAGGTGATTATACCGCCGTGGAGATGTTGGGAATGAACCAATCAAGTGAATACCAAAGAAATCAATCAATCACAATAGACAATGGTTGACACTTGATTTTCTTCCGAGGTTCACTAGTTTACCAACTAGCTAGTCCCCATTGTGGCAAGACACTCACTTGGAGGTTCACGTGCTAATTGGCATCACACGTCAAACGCGTCACCGGGTGCCACACAACCAACACAAGATGAGGCTATTGAAACACCACGAGAAATCCACTAGAGTTATCTTTGCGATCTCCCACGAGGAAGGCACAAGAACCCCTCACAATCAACTTGTAGTCGACGAAACACAATCATCAAGCTTCTCGATCTACCACCGCTGCTCTAAATCGTCTAGGTGATGGCAATCACCAAGAGCAAAAGAAATCCGCAGCAATAACGCCTCACAAGTGCCACTAGATGCAAGCTATATGCGAAAAGCACTTGGATCACTCAATCTCTATTAGGTTTTCACTAACCAAGCATGAAGATGAATGGGAGGGAGTTTGCTCAGCTCAAAGGAGTCTCAAGATGTTCAAATGTGCGAGAGAGAGATCCCCTAGCCGGCCAACACATATTTATAGACCCCCTCAAAGTCCACTAGTCGTTGCCCTGTTAAGTTGGCGACAGACGCTCTTCACGGGGGCGACGGACGCTCCGTCGCCAGCGTCCGACGCCCTGTCAGAACTAGCCATTGGGCTGCTTCACGGGCGACGGACGCTCTGTCGCCAGCGTCCGACGCTCGTCTTCGATTCACTCGCTTGCAGTGCCCTCTGGAAGCCCGACGGACGCTCCACGAGATACTGACGGACAGCGTCCGTCGCGCTCTGAATTTTCTCTGCGGCTTCAGTGTGGCCAACGTACGCTACGTCATGCTGACGCTAGCCTCCGGCGCCATCGTCCGGCGCGTCGGACAACGTCCGACGCCCTGATCTGCAGCGTCCAGCGCCCCTGCTTGATTCTCATTTGTCTCTGATCTTTTCCAGTCTTGCTCCAATGTGCCAAGCATAAGATACCTCTTTAGTGAACATTTCTTGGCATGTTTTACTTGTCAATTAGCATGGAGTATGTCATTAGGTCCTAAATGCACATGCAATATAGATAACACCTAGTGGCACTCGACAAACCGCACTCACTTTTCAATTTCCCCTCTTAATAGTACGGTTGTCTATCCTAAAAGTGATCACACCCACTTGTTGTCTTGCCCACCAAAAGAAAAGCCCTAACATATACCTTTTCCTTGAATAGCTTAGGGTCTTTCCATTTCCCTTCTTCTCCAAGTGTGAGCTCTTTGCACCATTTAGCCTCCTTGATTGCTCCATCACTTGTCATCATCTTCCATGTGTGTACTAGACCTACTCAAACACTTAGAGCTAGGTTAGTACCTTAGGTTTCATCAATTATCCAAAACACTAAAGATCTCTCACCTAGGAGTCAAAATTGACGAGCTCCACCACTGAGCCTGTGGCTTGTCTTGTAGCATGTCATGAAGAGGTGTTTAGATCCAAAAACTTTTGGAAAATTCTGATATTATAGCACTTTTATTTGTATTTAATAATTATTGTCCAACCATGGAGTAACTAAGCTCAAAAGATTCGTCTCACAAATTACAGTTAAACTGTGCAATTAAATATTTTTTATTTATATTTAATGATTCATGCATACGTCTAAAGATTCGATGTGACGGAAAAAATCTTATAAAGTTTTAGAATTTTGAATACATCTAAACAAGGCCTAAATAACAAAAGATCCAAAGCCGTATGCATCTTGGATTATTATATATTTGTTATTAAAGAAAAATAAATTTAAATCAGTAAAAAAGGCCTTACTAGTGCCATGGATATCCAAAGGCCCTAATGTCCAAACCAGAATGTAACAGACAGCACCACACGACCATCTTTTTTGCTTTTTTGTACTTTTCTAAAGATTCTCTCAATATGTCTGTGGTAGGAATGTAGGATGCGTTGGCGCCCAGGTTTAACAACTAGGCGTCACAGAGGTGGCGCCATTGTATTTGGCGGGGCGAGGACGTGGCAGGCACGCTGGCGTTGAGATCCCTGCGGCGTGATAAGGCAGCCATTCGTTTCATTGTTGGAATGTTACCCCATTTGATTGTACTCTTTCTCGGATTTTTCTCTCCTCACTTGGCCCAAACTTTAGAATCGCTATATTGGACCATATAAACTTGGATTTGATCCACTCATCTTCGAGAGCAAGGTATCCTATCTGGCTATCTCTCCTCTTTATTTTTTCCACATTTATTTGGTATATATGACATGTATTATGTAACCCTACCAACGCGAGTCATGTTTTCAAGTAATTTTAAATATTTGTATTATATAACCACAGGATGCCAAGGCGTGGTAGAGCTACTAAACCAAGGTAATCTTTGTCTATCTTGTTATATTATTATCGGTTCATTGATCTGTAACTAATGGAAAACCCTAGGTTTAGGGTTTATTGTGCATTCATGTTGGTAATTAGAACGAAATTGATTCAATTATAGGAAGGGCCCGTTAACTAGAAATGCAATCGAGCCAAAGCCTCTGCTTCTGGTGTTCCAATTCTCATATGCTTTTGTGGTGATCCTTGCAAGGTAGACATTTCTTAGGAGGAGCAAACATGCAAGCATAGGTATTGGATGTGTGCTAATTTTGCTTTTGAGCCTACACCTCATCAGGGGCTTATTAATTTAGTGGTAAGAATTTGATATTGTATAGGAATTAGTTTATGCCATATAAAATAATGCTTGATTTTTATCTCGCCTAACATTTGCATATATTGCAGACCCCTTCACCGCTCTGTGACTTTGATAAGTGGATCGACACTAAGATCAAAGAGTCGAGCAGACGTCTTTTGCAAGGTATAAAGGAGTGGGATGTCGAGTGCCGGGAGACCTATGAGAGGAGCCTCAAAGAGGAGACAACCAAGGAGCATAAGGAAGAGGAGGAAAGGAGGAAATCCACAGCGTACAAGGAGGATAGGGAGAGGAAGCTTGAGCGTGGTTGCCACACGAAAGCAACGATGGAGGAGAATCCTAATGCTCTAAGGAAGGGAAAGTGGTCTCGTTGCACTCAGTAGTTTGCCTACATTTGTTACATCTATCGTTTAATCATAAACAATATCGTCAAGTAATATCAATTTTCACAATGTTGTCATGTATCAGACTTCTTATTGTATCATTGTTGACGGTAAGAATGACCCTTTTTGTCACTATCAAAATACCGTCAACATCCTTAGAATAGAAGAAATGCAAGCATATTATAAGCACATTTTATCCAATAACTGGTTCCACATGTCCCTTAAGTATTTGTATGCATGTAATGACAAATGAGGGCATTTGGGAGCCAAGTGGGCCCACTTAGGGGGTCTGCCGACCTCCCTATGGGGCCACTAAGATCTTCCATGCCCCCCATGACCCGAGTAACACCTTCTAGAGTGAAGATCCACCCTTGGATTCACTCTGTGCTACCTCTCAACAGTTCTAGATCAAAGCACGAGGATCCATGGGCCCACATCAAGGAGATCAACGTGACAATTATCTCAGAACAAACACCCAACGCACATGACAAGTGGGACCAGCGTCTAGAAGGCCAAGGTTGGCCAGAGACCCCAGGACGAGGTCGGCCGACCTCCCATTGGGCCCACCAGCCCCCCACTTGGTCCCTGACCAGTGGGGCACCTTCTAGAAGATCAAGGGAGGGCCCACATGCCATAGGGGGGTTCGTACGACCTCCCCTAGGTCAGTGCAGAGTCCAGTGACTCCCCCAACACCAAACACATGTTGAATATCATCACCCTCCATTCTAAGACGATGGAGAGGTCGGTTTGATCCTACGGTGGCTGATGAAGGTGACGCGGATCGCTGACATGACACTAGAGTAGCCCCTGCTCCACCTCTAGCTATAAATACCCCCTAGAGCTCTCTTATCATTCATGACTCATCGGAGAAATACTACTTCTTAGTAGCTTAACATTGATTGGTATGTGCTCTCTGGGTAATACTCCTCTATCTCAAAATAAAAGTCGTTATAGGATGTATGCAGGTTAGATTTATAAAAAAATATATGCATCATTAATATCTCTAAATTAATTTATTATCTTAATTATATTTGATGATTTATAATAATAATTATATATTATAAATAATAATATATTTTTATATATAATTAATTAAAGTAAATAAATGGACTTCTCAGCAAACATGAATGACTCTAATTTGAGAAGGAGACGGAGTGAGTACGCCCATTTGTAAGCAATGCTACCGAAATTTCATACAAAGTGCACCATGTGGCAATAGTGTATAAAAACCTGCCCACCGAGATTAAAGTAGCTTACCTTGCAAGCTCCTTCACGCAAAGCAAAGACTAGGTTAACATGGTTGTTTATCTACTACACATAAAAAGAATAAAAGGAAGACCGCCGCTTCGTGTGACCTTTCTTTTGGTCCGCGCCTCCACCCACGTGCGATTTGCCGGAGTGAAATTAATCGCACACGATAGAAGGAAAGAAAACACGACAGAAGGAAAGAAACGCGACAGAAGCAAAGAAAAACGATCCTGCTTGACCTCTTGAAATCACGACACATCATGCTCTACTCCACCTTCCTAAATCAACACACCGCCCCAAGCGCGTACGACTCTTGCTTGCGAAAAAAAGAAAGGAAATAAATTTGTTTCTACGAGAAAAGAAATATGGCTTTGTCTACCTCTTGCGAAAAGGAAGGAAAGAAACGGGAGTGTGCCCCATTGTCGTCCTCACCGTCATCTACGAGCACGCTGCAGTCGCCCACGCCCCAAGCCCGCAGTCACCCGCGCACGCCCCAAGCTCACCTTATCGGCAGCAGAGCCGACGCGAAGTCCCAGTGGCGCAGCGTCCTAGCGGCCCCTGCGCCAGTGTCGAGCCCCGCCGCCACCTTGCTTTGCTAGGTGCCCAGGTTGCTCGTGATGGTGGAGGCTGGTCGGGCGGCAGCGGAAGACGGCAGAGCATGCGCGGCTGCTCCGTGCCGACGCCCGAGCGATCTGCGCCTCCGCGTTTCTACTGAAGTGCCAAAGTGGCCGCCGCGCCGTGGCTGGAGACGATCATACAACGATGCTGGAAGACTCGAAGAGACGAACTGACGAAGACGAGGACTCGACTGCTAGCCGTTTACTCCGCAGTCCGACGACGACGCAGTTACTCCGTCCCAATCCGCGTTAGGCACAGGTGCAGAAGTTCAGAAGCAGGACCAATCAAATTTGCTTTCTCTGTTTTTGTACATAAATTTTTTTTTTATGAGCGTATGACTCCTTGACCCCAGGGTATGTTATGAGCGTATGACTCCTTGACCCCAGGTATGCAGAACCACCCTGAATTTTGTATCAACAAAGTGAACCAAGCTGATTTTTTTTTGTAAAATTGTACTAATTCCTATGAAATTCTTCCTGTGATTACTTTGTAACTTTCTATATAGTTTGTGGACGAAGTACTAGGTTCCCAATATAAATTGTTCATAATTCTTTCTTTTGATCTGCAGAGCTATGGGTACAGAATCATCATATTTTTTATGGATTCTTGCATTATACAATAAAGTTTTTAAGAAAAAAAATGGATGTATATTTGGGTGACACATTTTCTGGCTCCTCATGGAGAAGTGAGAATTACATATATTTACAAGGAAGTACCAAATATCTTGTGCAAAATTACATGAAAATTACCTTTCGGATTATTTATTAATTAACCATCGGTATTTATTTTTATTTAATTTTATAGTATAGTTATTTTATTTTGCGATATATGTGTTCTTAGTATAAATTTTTTGTTATCCCGTAGCAACGAACGGGCACGATGCTAGTATAAATAAATAAAAAATTCCTCACCAAAATAACTTGTCTAGGTGGTGTAGTCGGTGATCATTTTAGTTTCACACACTTTTTTTTATCATTTTGTTAGGTCAGATGGCCCACGCTGTGATAATACAAATATTTTGCCTAGCCCACACTGTGGTAGTACAAAGATTTCTTTGCCTTAGAGCAGTAAAGTTCCTTAGAGCAACTCCAACAGTTTGGCATTTAGATTTGGCATATCTAATTTTACCAAAAAAATTAAAAAACTAGTGGCCAACAGTTTGACATTTGGGTTTGATATTTTTGCCAAAGTTACAAATAAGAGTCCACATTTGGCAATTTGGAGACCTTAAAAGGGGAGGTAATTTTTTTTCCTTCTTTTTTTCACGACTGAACACTGGACGGCGCCCTTTTTTTCTTTCTTTTTTTTTCTTCCTTTTTTTTCACGGTGGAACACTGAGCGGCGGTTTTTTTTTCTTCCTTTTTTTCCGTTTTTGCCAAATCATTATGGGGAACTGTTGGAGATTGTATATTTTTTGTTTTGGCATATCTATTTCAGAGTTGGCAAATTCTATGTTTTGTCAAATCAAAATTGTCAAACTGTTAGAGTTGCTCTTACAGTTTCTCTCAGCCCACCCATACAATAGTGCACTCTACTTCATTAATACATGATCCAGTTTCTTGATTCTTGTGCCCAAGCTAACTATAAATTTACAGCCCACCTCTCCTCTCTCGCATCCCCTCTCTCCTCCACCTTAGCATACAGCCTTCTTACAGGCCACCATAATACTTGCTCTTATAATATTCCATATGTTGCTGTATTTGTCATAATTCATGTCATTCCATATAGATTGAGTATCTTGTCTGGGATCCCACCCCTGATTGCGCTGAAGAAGATAACGGGAGCTGCTGCTGCAGAGACCTCACCCGCCTCACGTTCCAGATTCGGGTCACAGATTTGCCGTGACCTGTCCGCCGATCATCATCGCATCAGACAGCAGCCCGTCGCTCCGCGTCGATCGGGTGTCCACCGTCGATCCCTGCCTGCTCCTGGTACCAAACGGCCAACAGCTGGAGCGCCAGCAGTCAGCTGTCCTAGCAGCAAGCGCACGCGCCGTGAGGAGGACACCTGGACTGAACGAGCGGCGGCAGACCAGGAGGTTCCTCTCCTTTTTGCGTCGTCCCACTCCGCGCCTGCGCTGCCTTCCTTCCCTCCCTCCCTCCTTAACCGAAAAGGCAAAAGATTTTTGGCATGCCTTGAATAACGATACGCTCCTCGTTGCACGGAGCCGGAGCGAACAGACAATCACCTAAAACAGCCCTCCTCCTAATTTAGATTTGAGTCTCACCTACTTTTGAGGTTCTTTTTCCATCAGTGTTCTTCACGGAACATAACCTGAATCATGTTATTCTGCACAGTTCTGGTTTAATTGACCCACTAATTCGAGAATGTTCAGATATCAAAATGGCATGATGTTTGTTTCGGTTGCTGTTTCGTCATTAGAGATCCTGATTGATTTCTTCTGAGGCCATCTCACCTTTCTGAATTCGATTTCTTGTGAGACCATCCTCTCCTTTTTCAATCTTCTTTTGTGCAAAGCTTCGTTCTCATTCCAAATGGTATCCGGATCAAATTCCGGTTCTACCCATCATAATTAATCTAATGAGTGCTCCTCTGAACTTTTTGATTCAGGGAGAGTACAGCAAAAAAAAATTATTTTTTGATCAAAAGAAACCCCCAATTAGTACACACCCTTGAAATCCTTTTGTGTACCACGAGTACTAACTGGCAACTGCACATAACTAGTGATTCCTCCTCCGGAGATCGACGACGACAACCGAGACGTTGTCGGAGCTGCGCCTGGCGAGGGCCAGTTTGGTGAGCAGCGCGGCGGCCTCGGCGCACCACTTGGCCCGGCCCCTGCGGAGGCAGGCGCGCGCCACCTCGCACGCGGCCTCGTTGCTGACCACGTCCCATAGCCCGCTGGCCAGGATGAGGCACTCGTCGGCGTCGGACCGGTCCGTCACCGTCACCTCGGGCACGGACGACACGTACGGCTTCAGGTAGCCGTCCCCGATGGCGCGGGACATGGCGAGGACGCCCAGCACGCGCGCGCCCTCCCAGAAGATGACGCGCCCGCCCGCGGCCTCGATCCGCTCCATCTCGTCCGGGCGGTCGGGCTTGTGGTCCGATGACAGCGGCAGAGCAGGGCGCGGCTGTCGCCGCAGTTGCCCACCACGACCCGGCGCTCCTCCACGACGGCCACCACGGCGGTGGAGCCCATGTGGTCGCACTTGTGCGCGTCGCAGCGGCAGGCACCGCTGGCGGCGGCCGACATCACCTCGCTGTCCATCCGCGCGAAGCTGCGCTCCATCGCCGCGGTCCAGGAGGCGGAGCCGGGGATGTCGGCGGCGGCAGCGAGCTCCTCGGCGAGCAGCTCGTGCATCCGGTCCCGGCACGCCTCGGCCACGTGCGAGCAGCCGTGGCCGTCGAACACTCCATAGAAGTCGCGCCTCCCGCCGTCGTCGGCCTTGCCCTCAGCGAGGGTGAACGCCTCGCGCACCGACACGGCGTCCTCCATCTCCCTCCTGCGGCCGACCACCGACGCTGCCCCGTGCTTGCGCGCCACGAGCAGCTCCCCCGCCTCGAGGCTCCGCTTCCTCGTGGCGGCATCGGCCGTGCCAGCGTGCTTCCACCTCCCGGCCAGTCGCCGCCTCTCGGCGCGCGCCCTGGCCCGGGCCTCCGCCTCCACCCCGACCACCGGTGCCGCCGTCGCCGCGGCGGCCGAGTCACAGCACACCTGCGCCATCGACATCAACCAACCACCACCGCCCGCCTCCGCCACCCCTTCCACCTCAATCTAGCAAGCAAACTAATACTACGCCGGCGGCAAGAGGAGAGTTGAGAGTTGAGAGAGAGGGTCCCGTGGTGCCGAGGGCGGGGCGTTTTAAAGGCGCCCCCGTCCCGTCCCGTCCGTCCGTGGAGTGGGGGCGCGTGGCGGGGCGCGCGACCTCTGAGTGGCGCCCACCGCATCTGGGCCGTCCACGGGCTCACCTTGCACGACACGTTGCCGCCGCTCTTGAGCGCCGGCGCGACACGTGACGCGCGCCGGTGTCTTTGTTGGTCATACGCACCCGGCATTATTATTTTATAATAATTTATCGCGCACCACGTCTAACCTACTACTAATCTAATCGCACCGGACCGACGAACCACTGCGGGAGGGATGGCGGCCGGTGATTGGGTCACCGCATCGGTGCGTCCGTGTTCCGGCACGGGATCTGGGTGCGGAGGCGGAGAACAAACGACGTGACGTGTGTCCCTCTGCACGGCGGCATTATTTTCCTGATCCTTTATTAACTCCGGCAAAAGGCCGCCCCGGGTTTGATGCGATCCTATGGAGACTAATCAAAAAGGCGACCGCGCTGCGTGCCGGGACGGGATTGGCTGTAGCGCCCGCCACCGAAGGCACCAGGACTCGTGTCCAGTTTGACTTAGCGGTCGACATGACACGTTCCCTATTGTTCTCTTTTTTTTTCTTTGTATTTGTAAGCTGTTGCCGGGGATTAGGCACCGTGGTACGTGACACCGCAGGGATCAAAATTAGGCACGCGCGCGTGGGGCCCGGAGAAAAACCGAACGAACGCACTTTCGGCTTTCCTCGTCCGGCCGCCTCTTGCCTTCGACACATCACACATCGCCGGTGGGCAGGGCCAAGGCCGGGCGGGTCCGGAACGGATCCCGTCCCCTGGAGTGAGCGTGATTCAACGTTTCAATTATTTAGCGCAAGCACGGCCGGCCCAATTAATAGCGCAAGCACAGCCCAGCTAAGTTCGGCTGCAGCAGCGCGCCTACGTAGGCCAGAATTCTTCCACGCTCGGCTTCCGTGGTTTTCTTCCTTCTACGTGGCTTTTCCGTGTAGACTCCGGAATCTCCCCTATGATTGGAAATTTCTCTAGGCCACTTCCCTTCTTCAAAATCAACGACTCACAGCACGTCTGCTACGGATGCAACCGGTGAGATTAAAAAGTTAGAAGCCGCTTTCCACTCTCGCACACCACACAGAACACCGCGACCAAAATTTGAATCCTCGAATTCTCTTGATTATTAATATTTTTTTTCCTCACGTGTCCCGGCCACTCCCGCACGAGAGCACCGCGACGGCTCTCGGTTAGGTCCGCGCTCCGCGCCCAGTCCGCCGACTCCCCTCTCTCTACCCGGCGAGCCCTCCCTTTCTTCCCCGGCGAGCGAGCGAGGGCCGCAATCTCCATCTCCGCGGGAACGAGGGCCGCCACGAGCTCCGTCTCCGCGCAGGCGGGGCACCCTCTCCGCGAGTCGAGCCGCCGGGCGCGGGCGGGCCTGCCTCCGCCGCGGGTGAGGCCGCCACGGCCGAGCGCCTCCGCGGGTGAGCTGTGCCGTGAGTGAGGCTGCCACGGGCGAGCCCCTCTGCCGCGCGGGCGAGGCCACCGCCGGTGAGCGCCTCTGCCGCGCGAGCGCCTGTGCTGCGCGGGTGAGGCCGCCGCGAGCGAGGCCGCAGCGGGCAAAGGCCTCAGCAGGTGAGGCCGCAGCAGGCGAGTAGGAGCCCCGTCGGCCGGGGCGCGGGAGCGCGCGCGCGAGCGGGGGCTCCTCCACGGGCTCTGCCGCTGAGGGCGCGAGGCCGAGCAAGAGCTCCGCCGGCCCGGGTGCGGGGGCGCGCGCGCGAGCTCCGCCGGGCGCTGCGCGAGGGCGCACGGGAGCTTCGCCTGTCGTGGCGCGAGCACGAGCTCCGCAGCCGGGGCGAGCAGGAGCTTCGACGCGAACGGGAAGGAGAGGGGAGTGGTGGGGAAGAAGGGAGAGGGTGAGATGGGACCCACGAGCAGTTAAAATGAAGTGAGAGGGTGAGAATGTAACTATGTCTTCTTAAATGCAATGAGGTTCGTTAAACTATTGTATAAAAAGTTTAACTCTGTCAAAATAAATTGGTTGTTTTCTAAAACATTTTACTAAAAAAATCGTAGCGTTAGCACATGCAAATAGACTAGTATTAGGTAGTTGGCGCCGGATCGTATGCAAACCAAGGTTCGTGTGCAACCTTGCAAACTATCCATCTGGACCCCAGAATACTCATCCGATGGATCCGAAGAGAGGTGGGGTACTTTTTCATTTTAACGCCCGCCAGCCACATGAGAGAAGTTTCTATTTTCTAAAAGCCCCCTCCGTCTCCCCTCGAAGCCGTTGTCGTTCCGCTCCTCGACCTCCTCCTCGCCGCGGCCGTCGCGCAGGTGTTGCACACCTGCTCCTCGGCGCCACGGCGCTCTGCCTCGGCCCCATCGTGCTTTGCCTCGCCCGCTACTTCAACCTGATCCTCGTCCCCATCGCGCTCTGCCTCGGCCCGCCGCCGCCGCCGAGTCACGTTTCAGGAACCGCCGCCGCTACTGACAACTCGCCCCCGGTGGAGGAGCCGCGCGCGGCCTCTCCTTCCTGTTTCAGATGGTGTTGCCTGATTCAGATGGTGACTGCCTGATTCAGATGCCCCATGGCATATGGTTTGCAGTGCTATGACGACCATGAAGTACATGTCAATGCCAATGGAAATTGTAAATGTCAATTGCGCCTTCTGCTGTGTAATGCTTGGTGTTGTGGTGTGCCAATGGCAGATGGTGTTTGCCTCATTCAGATTGTGCTTGGTGCTGTGTTATGCTGTAGTGTTGTGTAAATGCCAATGACAATTGTAAATGCTAATTGTGCCTTCTGCTGTGTAATGCTTTGAAGATTGAAAAATATTGAGAGTACAGAATTGCTCAATTGGACGGGAGGCCATATCATCCTTGTAAAGCAATCATCAAAGCCTGATAGAATGTAACTACCAAATTAGTTATTTTCAGAGAATCAACATGCTTTTGTGATGGAGATACCATTATAATTTTTAATGGATCAATCATGAAGCAACGGTCTTATTACTCTCCTAAAAAACCAGCTTGGCTGCATCAAAATTAATTGCCACATCAAACAAATAATGGCAACAGTAGATGTGCCAAACAAGGAGAGATGTAATGTCCTAATTGTTCATTGATTTTTTGTAAAAAAGAAAAAGGAAAACTACCTACAGTCCCATCTTAATTGGGTACCAAGAACTAATTTCAATCTTGGGGCCATGAAGAAGAATGACTTAATCGAACTGTAGATTGATTGATTGGAAAGGGAGGTTAGCACGTAACAAATGAATCATAAATCATAAACTAACTAAAATAAGAAGAAATCTTTGGATTTGATTTCACAGCAATGAGAGGGGCCTTAAGAACAGAACAAACTCCCAGAAAATTTCAAGTATCAGAATTTCCAAATGTTGCTAGACTAGATTTTTTTTTTATGCCATCAATCACTAAATGTTTGGGCAATTGCGTGCGTCATGATCCACTAATTGCTTGCATTTTCCACACATCCGTTTTCTGGGCGCCTTCTTCTCCTTGCCCTTCTTGATTCTTTTGCTTCGCCCTCTGGAGATGATATCATTTGGTGGATGTATGTCAACTTCTTATGGAATTTTGCCACCAAGGAATGATTCAAACTCATCTTGTTTATTAACTGTAGCAGCAGGAATGATATTTTGGAGAGGTTCTACAAGGTTTGATAAACTAGAATATAAAAATTCCATTCCTTGTTCAGAGTTCTTGGCCAATCTGCCATAGTTCTTCAAAGTTGTTACATGAATCTGAATTTTTTCTCCTCATTGCTACCTCCACAGGATCTTTAGCCTTTTCATCCAGAAGGTTGCCTTCCTCATCGAAGAACAATTCTCTATAAAAATAAAGATCCGATCAATACTATTGCACATAGAAAACAATATGTCTATGTAAAACAAACCAGACATGTAAACTCACCTTTTACACATTTTGCCCCACCTCTTCATAAAATAAATTGGAGGTATCTCATTTTGCTTCTCGCCTCTAAGCACTTGAATGATATGACGACACGGGATGCCAAAAGACTCATAAAATTTACAGGAGCAAATACCAAACATGTTTGACTTGTTCATCTGAACCACTCGCTCTTTACCAGATACGCTGTTGATGGTGACAATTTTTATATCTTCAGTCTCTGAAATCCCTTGAATAATGCAATGATCTCTTGCATCTATGAGTTGTTCCTGAAACTTGCTGAAAATTTCATGAGTATATATGACACTTGTCTGCTTCTCCATGGCCCATGGTGTCATCAATTTAGGATTGGTGTGAAGACTTTTATTGTCAGCTATCAACTCCTCTTGGCGCTGGCTCTCCAAAGTTGTGTCAAACCTTAGCCAAAACTCAACAAAGGATAATTTTCGTTGAATGAAATGGTTAAAGAAAGAATTTGCACTCTCCGATCGTGATGTAGTCCTAAGGAGTCCTGCTAGAGGTATGTCCATAAAGTATGCTGGAATCCATGATTATCGCATGTCAAACTTTGTGGAAAACCACTCATTTCCAGTGAGCTCCTACTTTGTCATGATATAATTCCATTGAGACTCAAACTCATCTGAATTCTCGGAATGCCTGCGACGTGCCAATGCTTGCCTTATGACAGTTGAACAAAGTACTATTTACCCTCTCACTAACATGACGGTTGGATCTTAGTAGGTGCTTCTTATCTGGTGACACAAAACCATGGTTGTGCTCCTCAACAAATGACAATAGTCGATACTTGTCACTTTCAAGCTTGACAACAATACGTGCCTGACAACCACATCGGGTATCCATCACATTTGGTATCTTCCTTTTTTTCCGGATTGATCACTAACTTCTTGCTTCTCCTTCATGTGCTTCTCCTTCCTGTACCCTTCCCTTGAGCAATAATACCGCTGGTAAAATATTTCCTCATCTTGCTTCTTGTGCTGACCAACATGAACAGAGAAACCAACATCGTGTGTATGCGATTTGTAAAAATTCTCCACATCCGTGAGTCTATCAAAAATCATTCCAACCACGGGCTTTTTATTTGGTTTGCAATTATCTGCTATATTAGGGAAGGTGTTGTTCGTGGTGTGTTTGGTTCTTCAAGGGGGCTCCAACTCCGGCATCGACGTCCATGATGGTAAGGCATCATCCATGTTGCTGGCCTCAACGGAGTCACAACCAACGTCAACTGCAAGACATTACCATTTTTCAGAGTCAAGAAACATATTAAACATGAAGGTATTATAGAAGAAACTAACCATGCAAGGCACTGCCAAAGTGCCAATGGTCGTGGGCACCATCGTCTGGCCGGCGATAGTGGGCACCATCTCGCTGGCGATCGTGGGCACCATCTGACTGGCGACCGTGGACTGAATCGTTCCAGCGATCGTGGACTGAATCGTTCCAGCGATCGTGGACTTTGTGAACAAATCGGCAAAACAGTGGAGAGAGAGTGGAATTTTCCGGCGGAATCCGTGAATAAATCAAGGATTACTAAGGCCAATGCGGAATTTTCCAGCGATCGTGTATTTGGACGTTCCAGCGGCGACGGAATTTTCCGGCCCTAGGTTTCCTGGGCGGGCAGACAGGGGATTTGGTGAGGGGGTAATTTGAAAAAATCAAGGATTACTAAGGCTAATGCGGGTGTTAATTCGCAAATTGATCGCGCCTCTGCAGCCACTAGATCTCAGATCATTGGTCCAGATGGATAGTCTGCAAGGTTGCACAGGAACCTTGGTTTGCATACGATCCGGCGCCTCTAGATAGTTTGTTTGTTTTTTCTTTTTTTTATTTCTTTCTCGTTTTCCTTTTTCTTTTCATTTTCGGTATTACGTGGGCGCGTAGGATTGCTGTAGCCACGTGGACTGCTCTAGGCTTGCAGCTTGCTGTCTGTCACCGTTCCTTTTATTTACATATCTTTTGTTTCCTTTTCTATTTATTTTTTCTGTGTTGCTATTTTTCTTCTTTTTATTTTTTTATTTTCTTTCCTTCACATGTTTTTCTTTTTATTTTTATTTCGTACATTTCTTTTTATTTTTGTTTTTTATTATATGTCGTATTATATTCTTCTTTTCACTTTTTATATTTACTTTACTTTTTCATTTTTCCTTTGTAATAATTTTTTTTCAATTTCAATTCTATGATGTATTTTATTTATTCAATTGGTACATGTTCATAATTTTTTTGATCTTTTACTTCTATTAATTTTGATATTTTATGTTTTGTTCTATCTTATTTATTTTTATATATATACATTATAGCTATGATATTCATATTTGTGTAATATTCATTTTTAGTATTCATGTATTTCTCATGAGATGTTCTCGTGTAGTATACATATGATGTTTTTTTGATTTATTTAAATGTTCATGTTATATAAATGAGATGTTTGTGTAGTATATGTGGTATTTTAGGATGTATTTAAGCATGTTCATGTTATATAAGTGGGATATTCATGTAATATATTTGTGATGTTCATGCACTATATATACGATGTTCTATGATATATTTAACAATGTTTGAGTAGTGTTAATCAATGTTCTATCATGTATTTGCAATTTTCGATAATATTTTTTCTTTTATTTGACTACCTATAATTATTTCACTAATTTTTATATATTTTATGATTATATATATATATATATATATAATATGTTCGTGTATTATACATATGATTCACTATTTTTATTTTATTACGTTTCATTATATGTGATATATTTTGTGATGTTCGATGGTGTTTTCTTTTTATTTCACTCTAATCAATCATTATTTTTATTTATATTTTCATGATATTTTTTATGTTCAAGTAGCATATAAGATGTTCTATAGTATATTTAATGATGTCCGTATAGTGTTAACGTGATGTTCTACGATATATTTGTGATCTTCGATAGTATTTTTTATTGAATTGTATTTAATTATTTTGCTAATTTTATTTTTGTTTGTTTATTTTTTATAGTATATATATGATGTTTACGTCATATACATATATTTGTGATATTCAATAATATACATTTGAAGTTTTAGTATTTATTTTGTGATGTTTGGTAGTATTTTTTATTTTTTTTCTAACTCTAATTAGTTGTTTCACTATTTTTTTCTATGATGGTTTTATACTTTTTTTATTGGACTTTAAATAAGATGATATATTCAATTTCAAAAGTATTTCACAACTATCACAAATGGCTGTGAGGTCTAGTGGTGGAGAGTGATGGATATGTATCAGGAGGTTGTGTGTTCAAAACCTGCCATTCACGGTTTTCGTTATTTCTTCTTTATGCATGGCCTAAACACACGTGGGCCGGATCTTGGACACGGGCCACGTCGCGCGTGAAGGCTAGTTGGGCCGGGTCGCAAGAAGCTGTGTTGGCCGAAATTGCATGCTGAGACACGGGCCAGGGCGCGGGAAGCCGGAGACACAGGCCAGGACGTCGGAAGCCAAGTTGGGCCAAAATCGCACGAGGGCACAAAAAAAGCGCGAAGGCTAGGTTAGGCCGGATCGCGAGAAGCTGTGTTGGGCCGAAATTGCATGCTGAGACACAAGCGAGGGCGCGGGAAGGCTGAGACACGGGCCAGGACGCGGGAAGCCAAGCTGGGCCGAAATCGCGCAAGGGTGCAAAAAATTAATCGCCTGGTCGGCGCGGTGCTTGCTGTCACCCGAGCGGGTCTATTGCGCGCGGCAAGCGGCACCGGGCACGACACTACTGTGAAAACGGAGACCTGAGCTCTCGGGGTCCGGAGTCAGCGGCGACGTGGACAGCTGCGTCGTGTCGGCCGGCGACAGCTCTCGAGGTCCGGAGTCAGCGGCGACGCGGACAGCTGCGTCGTGTCGGCCGGCGACAGTGTGTGCCCCCACCGTCTGCATAACGCCATCTTTGCAAAAACAAATCCGGGTCTACTGTATTCAACGAGGATAGAAGCTCTCCCCATCATCTTGCGAGGCAACGAGAGGGTGTGCTTGTACTCCAAGATTTTCTCACCGCCGGAGGCGCGCTGTACTCGAGTCGACGAATGTGCGGATCCGGTGCAAGGGCGCGGATGGAGGGAGCTGAGGGCACGCACAAACACTACGTCAAAACAGATTTTACGTGTGGGTCAAAATCCGTTTTTCGCAGCGGGCAATGGCGTCCGCTACGATGACAAGGCCACGGTCAATGTGGCATTTACCGTGGCGGTCGCTAGTGCCCGCTGCGAAAAACAGATTAACTGCAACGGGCAACATAAGAAGTCTGTTGTGATTAATGCTATTTACCGCAGCGGGCACCATATAATGCCCGCTGCGGTTAATCCTTCCAAAAAAAATAAAAAAAATAAAAAACCCTAGAAGCCCGTTGAAAGGTCTAGGTATGGCTAGAGGGAGGTGAATAGCCTAATTAAATTTTCTACAACAGCACTTAAGCAAACTTATTAGAATAAAACACAGCTTTAAGAAAGTTTGCTCTAGCTCTACGATTAGGCAAGCCACCTACCAATTCTAGTTACTAGCAAGATATGTTCTATGTCACACACAAGAGCTAGATCACTAGTGCTACTAGACTAAGCCACACAAGCTAAGCTAGAGGCTCTACTTTGCAAGAATGTAAAGAATGTAAAGAAATGTAATGCAAAACTAGAGATAGAATGGTTATACCAACGTGAAGAGATAAGCCAATAGATAACCAATCACAATATGAATCCTCGGTAGAGACAAGTTGACACAATGATTTTTTACCGAGGTTCACTTGTTTGCCAACAAGCTAGTCCTCGTTGTAGTGATACACCCACTTGAAGGTTTACGAGCTAATTGGCAATCACAAGCCAAACCCGTCACCGGGTGCCGCACAACCAACACAAGATGGGGATCCCCAAGCTACGAGCAATCCACTAGAGATACCTTTTGCGAATCTTCCACGGGGTAGGTTCAAGAACCCCTCACAATCCACCAACCAGAGCCGGAGACAATCACCTTCCTCCGCTCAACGATCCTCGCCGCACCAAGTCTTCTAGGAGGTGGCAACCTCCAAGAATAACAAGAGCTCCGCGATGACGACGATCACCAAGTGCCACTAGAATACAATCAACAAAGCAATGCACTTGGATTCACTCAATCTCTCATGAATATGTCAAATATGTTGTGAGAGGTGAGTGGTGGAGCTTCTCAAGCAAGCACAAGTGTATGAGTGAAGTGAGAGTGCAAGAGAGTGCCCCTAGGTCCGGCTATATCACCTTATATAGCCCACACTCAAACACTAGCCGTTTTGCCCCTCAAACCGACTCTCTGCGCCACCTCCAGACGCACTTTCCACAGGGGGTCTGGACCATCAACTGCGTCCAGACCCACTGCCACCCGAGAGCCAATGGCTCTGCTTGAGCCTCCGGTCGCAGGCTCCGGACGCGCGCAAGGCGCCGTCCGGACCAACGCTCCTGCGTCCGGTCTGCCTCTGATTCAAACGAACGCTTTCCCGCTCGCACCTCAGTGCACCACAGAGCACCACGAGTCTCCGGTCGCTCGCAACAGTGCGCGTCCGGACTCGATTGTTCACGGGTCCGAAAATATATTCCTGCGCGCCTGAGAACACCCGAGAGCTGCTCCAAGCAGCTAGCACCTCCGGACACAAGTCCGGAGCCTCCATCCGGACAAACGCCTGTGTCCGGACCTTCACACCAGAGAGTTTCCAGAGAGAGCCAGACTCCGGACGCGCGTCCGGAGCTCTGCGTCCGGACCTTAAACAACGTTTGGACTGCTCTCTCAGCCGAGCCGACCTAGGGTGTGCCTCCGGACCCATCTCCGATGGTCTAGACGGCACCAAACCCTAGCGTCCGGACCTCTGTCCGAAGCTCTTTGAGCTGCCCAAGCACTTCACCAACTTCTCCAAGCTTCCAAGAGCTAACACTAGTGATCCCAACACTTGTGCACGTGTGTTAGCTTTTAGTTCACAATTATCTTGGAATTAGTTGGTTGTTTCACTAGTTCAATTGATTTTAATGCAATGCATATGAACCTAGTGGCACATGATAACCGTAATCATACTTAAGAGCTCCCTCCTTAATAGTATGGCTATCTATCCTAAATGTGATCACATCCTCTATGATGTCTTGATCACCAAACCGAAAATGGTTCCTAGCATTCATCTTTGCCTTTCCACCATTTTCCTTTCCACCACCAAGCTAGAGCTTGTGCCATCTACTTGATCTACCTTGCTCCATCACATGGTATGTACCAACCTATCTCATGATTCACACTTAGAGATCAAGGTTACTACTTAGGTGACTTTCATCAATTACTCAAAACCAAAACACATAGGAGACTCTCAATCTCCCCCTTTTTGGTAATTGATGACAACCCTTCCACAAAGATATGAAATATAATCATTTTTGAACTTGAGTTGCTTGTCCAATCATTTTAATCAAAGATTCAAGATTTGGACAAGTTACACAAATTCGGTTTGGTAGTTATTAGCTCCCCCTACATATGTGCTTCATGAGTTTGGTTCAAGTTTTGCACATATGTATAGATAGGCATTGTGGGAGAGGAAATAACTACCAAATGATGCTAAGGTTTAAGAGTAGACCTTTGAAGCGTGATACCATCGGAGTGCGTAATTTATGATCACCCTTAGCACCATGATTAGCTAGACACCACTTGAAAATTTCAACAACTAGAGAACCTTTGTGAGGTCAACATTAAGAACAAGGTTTCTAGAGATCACTTGAAATTATTATCTAGCTTATCATCCTATGCATGCTAGTTCATCAATCTTCATTCAATTTGTATCACTAGCAAGCACCACACAAGCATGTATTTTGAATTTGAAGTACTTGTGCAACAATACATATGAGGATGCAAACATTCAAATGCAACAAAGTGTTCATAAGCTTGCTCCCCCTATTTGTATGTTCTCTTTCAAAATTGATTTTTCATTTTCTCCCCTTATCATGTTTCTCCCATGTTATATCTTTTCAATTTCTTCCCCTTGATCTCTTATACCAATAACTTCTCCCCCTTTGTCATCCAATTGACACAAAAAGGTGAGACCAATTATAGATATACAAGTTTTAGCTCCCCCTTAGTGTGAGATAGGGTAAAAGATTATTTTCAACTTTGGTTTTAACTAAGCTACTTGCCCAAGATATTTAATTCGGTTTAAACCATAGACAAGCTTGTTCACACATGCTAAGATGGTTATCTTGCCTATGTTGAATTAAACATTTGAGTTCATAGACATAGAGCAAACACTAGGATTGCAAGCACATCAACATGACATATGCCACCACTAGTTCATATCAACTCATAGAAGCTATAGTGGCACTATATAAGCATCAAAGACATTTTAGTTTTCATGAATGAGCCTAGAAGCATGAGTGACGACTATATGCTCTATACAAGTCCTAACAAGGTATTCATGAATGCTCTCAAATCAACTTTTACCTTGCATTGTTGGAGTAGAGGCATGTCATATAAGTGGGGGTGCATCAACTCATGTTGGAGAAATCAAGTATGTTCAACTCATTCCTTAGCTTGCAAAACCTCTTCTCATCTAGTGGCTTGGTAATGATATCGGCCAATTGATCTTCGGTGCCAACACTAGTGATAGAAATGTCCCCTTTCAATTGATGATCTCTAATGAAATCATGGCGGACATCAATATGCTTTGTTCTTGAGTTTTGAACCGCATTGTTGGTGAGTTTGAATTGATTGCACTTTCATTTTCACATAGCAAAGGCACTTGCTTGAATTTGACTCCAAAATCATTCAAAGTAGCTCTCATCCAAAGTATTTGTGCAGAACAACTCCCCGCACTAATATATTCGGCTTCGGCGGTAGAGAGTGCCACACTATTTTGCTTCTTTGATGACCATGAGACTAGTGATCTTCCAAGAAATTGACAAGTGCCTGATGTGCTTTTTCTTTCTATCTTGCAACCCGCATAGTCCGAGTCGGAGTATCCAAGTAACTCAAAGTTTGATCCTTTAGGATACCACAACCCAACATTAGGTGTATGATTTAAGTATCTCAATATCCTCTTTGTGGCTTTCAAATGACTCTCTCTTGGAGGAGCTTGAAACCTTGCACACATGCATACACTAAACATGACATACGGTCTTGATGCGGTCACATAGAGCAAGCTACCAATCATTGATCTATATAGCTTTTGATCTACCATGTTGCCACTAGCATCACCATCCAAATTTCCATTTGTTCCCATTGGTATACTAATAGACTTTGCTTCATCTAGATTGAACTTCTTAAGAATGTCCTTGATGTACCTACCTTGACTAACAAAAGTCCTATTCTTCAATTGTTTGACTTGAAGACCAAGGAAGTAACTAAGCTCTCCAAGCATAGACATCTCAAACTCATTAGCCATCATGTGGACAAACTCTTCACAAAACTCTTGATTGGTTGACCCAAAGATAATGTCATCCACATAGATTTGCAACACAAACAAGTCCTTCCCAATCTTCTTGGTGAATAGGGTAGTGTCAACCTTGCCCGTAATGAATCCCTTAGAGAGGAGGAAATCTCTCAACCTCTAATACCATGCTTGTTGACGCAAAAAGTGACGTACTGCGTCTCACACACAGCAAGCCGGAAAGCGTGACTTCAATCGGGTGCTCGGATGCTTCGAGAACCGAAAATGTGCCAGTCCGTTTGACCTGAAACTAACAAGGGATGAAAGTTATTAGATATAAACTGGAACATGTCGGGTAATACCAGACAGTTCCATATGTACGGCCTTGAAGCCACTTACAACGACATACAACTATGAAAGCTATCTGCCAATAGGTTTTATGAAACGTTCGGCTCAAATAAACATGTAACACACAAATCACTGATTGCCGAATGCGTATGCATGAAAAAAGGACGTACGAACGACTTGTAATTGACTATAAGTTAAAGCATAACCAATCTCGGCAATCAGCCGAATTGGGGTCCATGATGAAGGAAACATGTAAGCAAACATGATTAAACTAATCTAAAGTCTGCATCTGCCGCACGACACCCAGCGTCATCAAAGCTTAAACATGGATAGCATGCATGAACCCGCAACACGTGGCAATCTAGATTCAAATTAATTCGGCTATTTATAGATATAAGATCTACTCATGGAAAAAACATGGAAGCAATTTATCATAACATAGATAGATCTATATAAACTAACAAGAGTCGAACCGTATCAATCTAGATTGGGCAAAAGAGTGTTTGCAAATATGTCAAGATTATATAAAACATGCAACACGATAACTTAATGAACCCAATAGATCTTGCCAAATCTACAGGAGTCGATAACTATCTTGCTTTTGCTAAGCATACAAGCAAATATCCGCCACACGACATCTACTCATAAGAAAAACACAAGCGAAGACCTCTTGATTATTGAACAAAGATCCGCCGCACGATCATTGATAATAAACAAGACTACTTGCATCAATATCTAAATCCACCGCATGATACTAGACATGATAACAAGGTTGCCAAGACTTACAAAGGTCGACAGATCGATGATTCCTCTCAAAGAACTCGACGACACAACAAAGGACTCAAAATTGGCACGGGGCCGGTTGTATTAGTTTGGTTGTGAACGCCTTTTACAATGGCCAAGGGTTTATATTTATACCCTGGTCATGACACGAATCCTAAAAGGATATGATTACAAGATATTTAAAGAAAAGAACACGACACTTTTAATTCTATTTTTTCCTTCTGGAATCTTTATTCCCTTAACGGAAGACCACCACTTTTGTCGCTTTCCTTAACAGAAGACCACCACTCCTAGAATAGCCGACCGCATGATCACTTTGTCGAATCCTTATAAATTAGCCGATTGCACCTGCCAAATATCCCAAATGCTTGCCTCTGAATTTTACTGCACATTGGTCCATCTGTCATTTTCCCATGCGTGCCAAAATCCAGTGTTAACACATGCCCCCTCAATTTCGGGATAAAAGTCATTTTATCCTGAAATTGACTACAAGCTTCCCCTTTTCTTCCAAGTCAACACTTGTTTAGTACTGTAGTCGCTGTCCAGGATGCAATTCTAGAGGCAAATTCCATTCACTTTCATGCATTTGGAAATTCTTGGTTGACCCTGCTATTTCTTTCCCGATCAGAGCACAACCGATTGCTTTTATCCTTTGACCCAAAGAAAAAATGACCGAGCCATGTTCAATTTTACCTGAGCCTGGTCCAGTCCAACAACGGCCCATCCGAACAGGAAAACCCTAACTTGTCGCTTGATATTCCCATTCGGCTTATAAGTACAATCGTCCTGCTTCCGCCCCCACCAACAGTGCCAATCTAACAGTTTCACCCTTGTCTCCTCGTTCTCTTCGTCAATGGCGAGTAGCAAGCGTCCAGCAGAAGAACCAGAGGTGACTTCTCGCCTTACTCTTCCGGGAGGATCCCACTCTTCCACTGGGAGTAGGAAAAGCTTTGAGTATGGAGCAACCTCCCGACGAGTCCTCTGTAAAAGGTAATAAAGTAACTAGAAATTTCTGATTTTATCTTAATCATTTAACCTTTCTTCTTTTGCAGGACTGACAGCGATTGCACTCCCCAATCTTCCGTCGGGAGCGACCGTCCCATGTCCTTAGACTTGGCTAGGGCCAAAGAACTGATTGCTTGCCATAAGCAATCCAACCTCAGGCTTCAAGCTGAAGTCTTGGATACCCAACTCGACCGAAGGGAGCTTGCCAAGGTTTCCACAGAACGGGATGTGGCCAGAAATCAAGTTGCTGGTTAGGACAACCCGCTTATTCCCTTCTTTTTTGCAACACAATCTTGATATCTTGATATGAACCTCCTCTTTCGCAGATCTGTCAGCGAAGCTCGAAGCTCTTGAAGCCGCCATAGCCCGCCTTGCCATTACTGCACATGCTGGTGGCGGGACTCCTCTCGACCAAGTGGAGAACGTCAACCGACGCATCCCGAAGATCTCCCATTCGGCTATCGCATATGGCGCAACACTTGCTTTCAGCGCCGCGAAGCTTTGCTACGGCATAGACCCTAGAAAGTTTGTTATCTTCGCCCACAACCTTGAAGAGGAGATGGAGAACTCCACGCACCTCATGGAGCAAGCCGGGAAAGATGTTGCAGACGTAGTTGACTACACCATCCCAATCGAGAGGGTATTCGACGAGTAGTCTGTACTAGGGATCCCCTGTAAATATCTATCCTGTGGAATACAACTTGTGGTTCTTACTTGCTCTTTTCTGCTATGATCTCTGCTAAGAATGATGAATCTGATGACCGTTGATTGTGTTCAAAGATCTTCCGCTCTAAAGGCGATACGTATCATATCGGCTATTCTCTGAACCTTCTCACAGAATTTTTTCAGCTAAAGGCGATATCTTCGTATCGGATATCTGTACATCAGATCTCTTAAATCGACTTATGCATCAACCCTTCTTAAAAACCGAATGCCATTTCTTCGGGTTTTTTATCAATCTTCTTCTGAATGATCTTGTTTGAAGCCTCAGCTTGGCCATTAGCTTTGTAAAATAATTCGTGGCCAATCGGTACAATCTCATGCCCTTTGCCATAAAGAAGATAAATTTGACCGATCAAATCTATGCCCCATCTTTTGAACGGCCAAAGCTCGACAATTGGGTTCAAAGCCGATGCTAGGTTTTTTCTGAATATTAACAAATCTCTGACAGTCTTGACATCCCTTGTAATACTCAAAACAATCCTCAAGCATGGTTGGCCAAAAATAACCAGTCCTCCTAATTATCCACTTCATCCGGTAAGCCGACTGATGTGCACCACATACTCCTTCATGCACTTCGTACATCAGCTTTCTGGACTCCTCCTGATTCAAACATTTGATGCGTACCCCATCTATGGACTTGTAGTACAACTAGTTATCAAGGAACACGAACTTGATAGCCTTGTACCTGAGCTTTCGGGAAACCTTTTGTGATGGGTTTTTCAAATAATCAGCAATTTCGTTTCTCCAGTCATCGATTATCCAACTGTTCTCCAAAGCGTTGATTTCTTGACTCTCTTGGTATCCCGAAGCCATTTGAGCCAACCTGTTTGCTTCTTCGTTATGCCCCCTAGGGATATGATGCAAGGTGGCTACCTGGAAATTCTTCAGAAGCTCTCGGCACCCTTCACAATATCCCTTTAACATATCACTCTTGCATTCATATTGGCCGATCAGTTGGTTAATTACCAGCTCAGAATCTCTGAAAACTTCAACAACAACGGCCTTTACTTCGACAAGCAATCAGAGCCCTTTAAGCAATGCCTCATATTCTGCTTGATTGTTAGTAACTAGGAAATCAATAGTGATGGCATACTCAAAGGTCAAACCTCGGAGAGAAATCAAGAGGACACCGGCCCCACCACCTTTGCTACAAGATGAACCATCAAAAAACAAAGTCCTCAGTGCAATGATTACCATGTCAGCAAAGGGATCACGGTGTCGGGTAACGAAATCAGCAATAACCTGACCCATTTACTGCTTTTGCTGATTCGTACCTTAAACCAAATTCTGACAGAGCCAATATCCATTTGTCAATTCTTTCATTTAAAATTGGCATCAATAACATGTGTCTTATCACATCAAACTCAGAAACTACCACACATTCGGCATTTAACAGATAACGCCAAAGCTTAGCACACGAATAAAACACACATAAGCAAAACTTTTCTATAGCCGAATACCTTGTCTCTGGATTTAGTAATTTTCGGCTAAGGTAGGCTATTACTCTCTCTTTTCCTTTGAACTCTTGTATGAAGGCCGACCCTACTGTCAGGTTGTCGGCCGCCACGTACAACTTAAATGGCTTGTCAAATTGTGGAGGTACCAATACGGGTAGTGCCCTCATGTACTCTTTGATTTCATCGAAAGCCCATGGTTGTACGTCACCCCACACAAACTCTTGGTCCTTTTAGCTGGTCGAATCAACTTCAACCTATGTTCCTGGTCCAAACTTGCACTGATAAATATTGGCCTTGGTCCATCATCAACATTTATCTCCCCTAGCTTATCGGCCAACATGAAGCCACGTCTCAGCTTCCCTTCGCCATCATCAATCATGTTCCTCATCAAAAACTACTCTCAGAGCCGATTGCTTGGATCGGCTGTTGGCCCTTGCTGGAGACATTCACAGGGCCTTCTCTCCAAATCTTCCCAGAGAAACAATCGAAGCCATCATACTCCCAATAAGCAGGTTCTATAGCGGCAACACTTATCGAATCATCGGCTTGAACAATCTCAACATCATCTCCAACCCACTGAATGAGAGCTTGATGCATGGTCGAAGGTATGCAGCAGTTAGCATGGATCCAATCCCTTCCTAACAACAGACTATATGCCCCCTTGCCATCTATGATGAAGAAGGTAGTGATTAGAGTCTTTGATCCAATCATCAATTCGACGTGCACTGCCCCCTGAGTGTCAGAAGGGTTGCCAGCAAAATCCCTGAGCACGAAGTCTGTTTTCAACAATTCTTCATTGGTCATTCCGAGCTTTCTGAAGGTGGTGTATGGTATGATATTGATAACAGCCCCTCCATCAACCAGCATCTTGGTTAGGGGCTTGCCATTGATGTATCCCTTCACGTAAAGCGCCTTCAAGTGTCGGTGCCTAGCCGGTTTATCGAATACGGCTTGTTGAGTCAGGATAAGCTGGGCCATTAGATCTTGGTACTCATTCTCATCGGCATCTGAAGATTCATCTTCTCGGATATCTTGGTCCTTGGGAGCTATAAAGTCCGATGGAATGAAAAAAACCATATACGTATCAGCCGAATGATCACACCCGTTGGTTTTTCCTTTGGGACGCCATGCGCGTGCTGTCTGTGCTAGCTCTCTGTTCCTCAAGCGTTGCACCCTCCTTTTCTGGCTTTTCCTCAACCCTGGTGGACACCACTGTCCATTCTGCCATGCATACTCCCGGTGTTCTCGCTCCTCAGAACGAACCCATCCTTGATCGGCAAATCTTTTGCCTTGCCGATCCTATGAGTTACCCATTTTTAAACGCCGATCGTCCTTAGGAGCACGTGCTCCGAGTCTTTCATGGACCGAACGGTGGTTGACCTGGGACTTCCTATACCCTGAATACCGATCACTGCATTTGGGGCAATTGTCTCTAGTCGGCAGTTTTAGGCCTTCATTTCAGCAATGTTTGAAATATGAACACCCCCAATGAAATTTCTCCTGCTCTTTCAAGCGCTCTTGCTTCCTCTGATACAATTCTTCTTCATGCCTCTGATACTCCTCTATGTATCTCTGCTCCTCATAATGCATCCGCCTCTGATGCTGCTCTTGCTCCCGTTGCCACTTATTCAACAGGATCCGTGTTGTGACCCTGGGTCTGGAAGCTTCTCCTCTCTCGGTTCGGCTATTCTGGAGCTGTCCTCGTTGCCGAAGTTCTTTTTCTATAATCTGCCGATTGGGGTCAACAGCACCAGTCCTTTTTGCCCTATCTGAGGTCAGCACTTTCATCTCGTTCTTGCCCTTGGAGTTTTCTGCGGCAACCATATTCATAGAGAAAGATATTGTGTTCTGTGCAAAAGGATTAGCGTCTATCTTCATCTTGCCATCAAACTTTAAATGTCCATCTTGAATAGCTTTCTGGATCTTCATCCTGAACACTCGGCAATCATTGATGGCATGAGAGTTGGTGTTGTGGTAGCCGCAAAATCTCTTGTCCTTTACTCCTTCAGGACGCAGCATGGGGTGTCCCTCGAGAAGCTTGATGCATCCTTCCCTGAGCAACAGCTTGAACAGTTTGTCTGATTTGGATACATCAAAGTCGTAGGTACCTTTCTGCTGCCTCAACCATCGCTGGTTGACTTGAGTTGGCTCCTTTGCCCATATCAGTTCGGCTGTGGCGACCTCGTCCTCGTCCTCAAACTCCGTTGCCTCTTCTAGGAAACTCTGATACACCGCACCAGCTACATCACCTTTCTGGAAACGGTTATCCCTTCTGAACCCCTGAGCCTGGTTACTCATCACCACTAGCCGCTGCAACAATTGGCCAAGGTCTTCAAAGTCCAAGACGAAGAGCTTCTCTCTGACATTCGGCTGCATACCTGCTATCGCCATCCCCGGTAGCTGGTCATCTAGTAAATTCAGAGAATAGCAGAGATTCTTGGTTTCTTTGAACCTGCGAAGATATTCCTGAGGTGTCTCGTTAGGCTTCTGCCTCAAGCTCATTAAGTCGACCAACTTTTTCTCGTTGGTTCCTGTAAAGAAATATGCATGGAATTTCTGTTCCAGGTCTGCCCAGCTGATGATGGAGTTTGCTGGAAGGGATGCAAACCATGTGAAAGCCGGCCCTGTCAGAGACATAGGGAAGTATCAAATCTTTCAAGCATCGTCTGTAGATGCTCCCCTAGCTGCATCAAGTACCGACTGATGTGCTCTATAGTGCTGGTGTCATCCTGACCTGAGAATTTGGAAGTCTGTAGGAGCTTTCACCCTTGGGGGAAGATCCACTCGGTTGTACCATTCTGGATAAGGGGATTGATACGCATATGACTGGTTCTTTGGCTTCAAGACGAACTGATTCTTCATCATGTCTGACATCCTATCCATGATCAGGTCGACACTGGGATTCTGAATTCCTCGTGTGTGCCCTTCAAACGGTAGTCCTGCAGGGTTCCCGTACCCAGGATTCGGGAGAGCATTAATGGCGCTGTAATCAGCAAACTCCTGATACCCCTGCCCATACATGCTTTTCTGTAGCCTGTTCGCTATTGGGGATATCTTGTGAGCCGAATGTGGGATGTTTTCTGACATCCCGAACACGAGTTGACCGTAAGTCATGGGATGTTGCTGCTTCTGGTGAAGGTTTGTCCCAGTTTGGGCCATGTCAGACATTCCTCCTTCTTCAGTGGTCTTCCCGTGAGGCTTGGACATGGGGAACGCATTGCCCCATGTATCAGGCCATGAGTTTCCTCGAAGAGCTTGTCGGCGGCTGGCCCGAATGTGTTGATCAGGATCTAGCAAAAAGTGTTCAGGAAAGCTGAGTGATGATTTGTCATGGTTTCACTCATAGCTTTATAAACCACCACGCTGAATCTGCGCTCCTCCTCTTCATTCGTCTCATCGGATTGATTCGGGAGAAGGGTTCTTGGGAGCGCATGCTTCTGGATGACTTTGTTGCTTTTGTTCTTTGAGAACGACATCAAGCATTTGTTCTGGAACTCGTCGCATGCCTGCTGGACAGTGCTCCTTATGTCCACCGGCAATTCGTCCATGGTTACGTCCAGAACCAGACTGTTGTCGATCTCAACCATCTTTTCCCACTGGGCGTGCCAAAAAGTGTGTTGACGCAAAAAGTGACGTACTGCGTCTCACACACAGCAAGCCGGAAAGCGTGACTTCAATCGGGTGCCCGGATGCTTCGAGAACCGAAAACGTGCCAGTTAGTTTGACCTGAAACTAACAAGGGATGAAAGTTATTAGATATAAACTGGAACGGGTCGGGTAATACCAGACAGTTCCATATGTATGACCCTGAAGCCACTTACAACGACATACAGCTATGAAAGCTATCTGCCAATAGGTTTTATGAAACGTTCGGCTCAAATAAACATGTAACACGCAAATCACTGATTGCCGAACGCGTATGCATGAAAAAAGGACGTACGAACGACTTGTAATTGACTATAAGTTAAAGCATAAATAATCTCAGCAATCAGCCGAATTGGGGTCCATGATGAAGGAAACATGTAAGAAAACATGATTAAACTAATCTAAAGTCTGCATATGCCGCACGACACCCAGCGTCATCAAAGCTTAAACATGGATAGCATGCATGAACCCGCAACACGTGACAATCTAGATTCAAACTAATTCGGTTATTTATAGATATAAGATCTACTCATGGAAACAACATGGAAGCAATTTATCATAACATAGATAGATCTATATAAACTAACAAGAGCCGAACCGTATCAATCTAGATTGGGCAACAGAGTGTTTGCAAATATGTAAAGATTATATAAAACATGCAACACGATAACTTAATGAACCAAATAGATCTTGCCAAATCTACAGGAGCCGATAACTATCTTGCTTTTGCTAAGCATACAAGCAAATATCCGCCGCACGACATCTACTCATAAGAAAAACACAAGCGAAGACCTCTTGATTATTGAACAAAGATCCGCCGCACGATCATTGATAATAAACAAGACTACTTGCATCAATATCTAAATCCGCCGCATGATACTAGACATGATAACAAGGTTGCCAAGACTTACGGAGGTCGACGGATCGATGATTCCTCTCGAAGAACTCGACAACACGACAAAGGACTCGAAATTGGCACGGGGCCGGTTGTATTGGTTTGGTTGTGAACGCCTTTTACAATGGCCAAGGGTTCATATTTATACCCTGGTCATGACACGAATCCTAAAAGGATACGATTACAAGATATTTAAAGAAAAGAACACGACACTTTTAATTCTATTTTTTCCTTCTGGAATCTCTATTCCCTTAATTGTTGCAATGTCGGTTGCCCAATTTAGCTCTTACTCACCGCTTTTGTTGCTTTCCTTAACGGAAGACCACCACTCCTAGAATAGCCGACCGCAAGATCACTTTGTCGAATCCTTATAAATTAGTCGATTGCACCTGCCAAATATCCCAAATGCTTGCCTCTGAATTTTACTGCACATTGGCCCATCTGTCATTTTCCCATGCGTGCCAAAATCCAGTGTTAACAATGCTCTAGGAGCTTGCTTCAAGTCATATAATGCCTTCCTTAGCTTGTACACATGGTTGGGTTTCTTGTCATCTTCAAAGCCGGGTGGTTGCTCAACAAATACCAATTCATTGATGTACCCATTGAGAAATTCACTCTTCACATCCATTTGATAGAGCTTGATGTTGTGAGCACAAGCATATGCCAATAGAATCCTTATTGCTTCTAGCCTTACCACCGGTGCATATGTTTATCCAAAGTCAAGACCCTCTACTTGAGTGTAACCTTGTGCAACTAGCCTTGCTTTGTTTCTCACCACTATTCCATCTTGATCTTGCTTGTTACGAAAGACCCATCTAGTGCCAATGACATTGTGGTTCTTTGGTCTCTCAACTAACTCCCAAACTTGATTTCTAGTGAATTTATTGAGTTCTTCATGCATAGCATTCACCCAATCAATATCTTACAAAGCCTCTTCATTCTTGGTTGGCTCAATAGATGATACAAAAGAATAATGTTCACAAAATGAAGCCAATCTTGATCTTTTTTGTACACCACTTGTGATATCTCCAATAATATGATCTATAGGATGATCTCTTGCAATAGATGTAGGTTGGAGTATTGGAATTTGATTTCTTGTACTTGGTTGATCATTGGGTAAAAAAGATGAACTAGCTTCTTGATCTTGAGTTGGAGAGGATGAACTAGCTAGATTTTCATTGAGTTGCACATTGGATGAAGGATTCACTTGATCTTCAATATCTTGCTCATCATCCACTTGCTTTGGCCTAATGTCCCCAATATCCATGTTCTTCATTGCATTGGCCAATGATTCACCTCTCACATCATCATGATTGTCATTCTCATCTTGAGATCCATTTGTTTCATCAAACTCCACATCATGTACCTCCTCAACTATGCCATGAGTAAGATTCCATACTCTATATGCTTTGCTTGTAGTTGAGTAGCCAAGTAGGAAGCCTTCATCACATTTCTTCTCAAATTTGCTCAATCTTGCACCTTTCTTCAAGATATAGCATTTGCATCCAAATACTCTAAAGTATGCAATATTTGGCTTTCTTCCATTCAATAGCTCATAAGGTGTCTTCTCAAGCATCTTGTGACAATAGAGCTGGTTGCTATAATAGCAAGCCGTGTTGATAGCTTTGGCCCAAAAAGAATCATTCACATTGTATTCACTAAGCATAGATCTTGCCATTTCAATGAGTGTCCTATTCTTCCTCTAAACAAACCCATTTGATTGAGGTGTATACTTGGCCGAGAATTGATGTTTGATTCCATATTCATCACATAGCTCATCAACTCTTGTATTCTTGAACTCACTCCCATTGTCACTCCTTACTCTCTTGATAGTTGTTTCAAATTCATTTTGGCATCTCTTGACAAAGATCTTGAATGTATCAAATGTTTCACTCTTGTCACTCAAGAAGAATACCCATGTATATCTAGTGAAATCATCAACTATGACAAAGCCATACTTGTTTCCACCAATACTTGTATATGCGGTTGGTCCAAACAAGTCCATATGCAAAAGCTTAAATGGTTTGCAAGTACTCATCATGCTCTTACTAGGGTGAGTGTTTCCAACTTGTTTGTTGGCTTGACAAGAGCTACATAGCTTATCTTTCTCAAAAACCACATCCTTCAAGCCTCTAACTAGGTCATGCTTGACTAGTTTGTTCAATTGCCGCATTCCAACATGACCAAGCCTTCTATGCCATAACCAACCCATGCTAGATTTGGATAGCAAGCAAGTTGACAATTGAGTTTCTTTGGCATTGAAATCAACTAAGTATAGATTCTCATATCTAAATCCTTTGAATATCAAGTTAGAGCCATCTACACTTATGATCTCTACATCATCAACTCCAAAGATGCATTTCAATCCAAGATCACAAAGTTGAGCTACGGATAGCAAGTTGAAGTTCAAGCTCTCTACTAGCAACACATTTTATATGCTCATGTCATTTGATATAGCAATCTTACCAAGCCCTTTGACTTTGCCTTTGCCATTGTCACCAAATGTGATAGATTCAATCCCATTGCAACCATTTTGCTTGATAGAGTTGAACATTCTTGAATCTCCGATCATATGTTGAGTGCACCCACTATCAAGCACCCAATGCCTCCCTCTGACTTTATAATTAACCTACAAAAGATTCAATTCTTCTTATGTACCCATTGTTGTTTGGGTCCTCCAAAGTTAGTGACTAAGGACTTAGGTACCCAAATAGCTTTCCTCTTTGAGCTCTCATTGTGAGTACCCATGTACTTAGCAATCACACCTTTCTTGCCTGTGGTAAGCACATAACTAGAATCAAAGCGACTAGATGCACTTGTAAATTTTATCTTGCTTTGGTTTAGTTTACAATATTGCTCTTCATGCCCTACTTGCTTGCAACTAGAGCAAAACCGACCATTGCTCTTCACAAAGCGAGGCTTTGGAGTTGCAAAGGCCGCCTTTCCTCTGTTGGGGGTATAGCCAAGTCCCTCTTTGCAAAGGGACAACCTTTGGCTACCCAAGCTCTTAAGCAAGCGGGCGTCGCCACCATAGGCATTGCCTAATGCTAGAGTGAGCTTACCAACCTCCTTCTTAAGGGTCTCATTTTCAACTATTAGTGTAGTGTCACAAGTGACAACATCACTAGTAGAAGAGGTAGAGTTAGAAGTGCTACAAGAAGGGTTAGTTGGGGTGATGATGATGGGTTGATAGAATGATTCATTAATTATATCACAAGTTGTTCCCATGTTACATGTTGAAACATGCTCTTTCTCATTTTGCTCAATAAGAAGTGAATGAGACTTTTCAAGCTTAGAGTGAGCTTTGCCAAGCTTCTCATGGGCATCCGTTTGCCTCTCATGAGTAAGGTTGAGTTCATCAAAGGATTGCTTGAGAGAATGATTCTCTTTTTGCAATGCTTTGCACTCCTTTCCTGTGAGGTCAAAGTGAGTCTTAGCATCTTCCAACATTGCAATTAGTTCATCTTTAGTGGGTTCATCATCATCATCATCACTAGAATCACTCTCATCATCGGATTGTACCTTAGTTGGCCTAGCCATGAAGCATGTCGATGGAGTGTCAAAGAGAGAGATCTTGTTCTTCATAGCAATGCTAGCAAGAGCCTTCTTCTTGCTTGATCTCTTCTCATCATCACTTGAGTCATCATCTTCACTTGAATCACTATCCCAAGTGACAACATATGAGCCTCCCTTCTTGCTTTTCTTAAGAAACATCTTGCTTTCTTTATTTTCTTTCTTCTTGCCCTTCTTCTCATCTTCATCATCACTATGATGAGGGCAATCTGAAATGAAGTGATCCTTGCTATTGCACTTGGAACACCTCTTGTCATTGTTCTTGCTCTTGAAGGAGTTCTTCTTCCTTCTAGCTCTATAGCCCTTATTCTTCATGAACTTGCCAAATTCTTGACAAAGAGGGACATTTGTTCTTCATCATCTTCATCATCATTGCTTGAGCATTCATCATTGCTTGATTCATCACATTTTGCTTTGCCCTTAGATGATGATGTGGCTTTGAATGCCACACTCTTCTTCTTGTCTTCCTTCTTCTCATCCTTGTCTCTCTAATCTTGTCTTTGTCTTCTCTAAAGGTGTCATCGGTCATCACCTCACCAAGAATTTGGTTTGGTGTCGTTGTGTCCAATCCACTCCTCACCAATAGAGTGACTAGCATCTCAAATCTTGAGGGAAGACTTCTTAGGAACTTGAATGAGAAGTACTTGTTCTCCACCTTCTCTCCAAGTGACTTAAGGTCATTGACAAGCACCTCAAGAATATTGAACATCTTGGGCACGTTCTCATCTTCCTTCATCTTGAAGCTAGCAAACCTCTCCTTCAAGATATAGGCCTTTGCTCCCTTCATGGATTGAGTCCCTTCATATGACTCTTCTAGCTTCTTCCAAGACTCATGAGCACTCTCCAAGTTTTTTATTTGTTCAAAGACTTCCTTGGAGATTGCCTCATGTATTGCACTCAAGGCAATATCATTGTTTTGGAGCTTCTCCTCTTCGGCTGCGGTGGGTGCCTCTTCATTTACCACCTCAAACTTCTTGTCGACCACCAACCATATCTCCCGGTTCATTGATTTAAGATAGGTGGTCATCAAGGCCTTCCAATATCTATAATTGTTGCCATCAAACTTAGGTGCCCTCTTGGTGTTGTTGATTTGAGCCATTTTAACACAGTGGGATGTTAAGCCTTTGATTACGTGAGAGTCCCCATGTGTTTTGGTTTTGAGTAATTGATGAAACCCACCTAAGTACTAACCTTGATCTCTAAGTGTGAATCATGAGATAGGTTGGTACATGCATGTGATGGAGCAAGGTGGATCAAGTGGATGGCACAAGCTCTAGCATGGCGGTGGAAAGGAAAAATGGTGTGAAGGCAAAGGTGAAAGATAGGAACCATTTTCGGTTTGGTGATCAAGACATCATAGAGGATGTGATCACATTTAGGATAGATAGCCGTACTATCAAGGAGGGAGCTCTTAAGTATGATTACAATTATCATGTGCCACTAGGTTCATATGCATTGCATTAAAATCAATTGAACTAGTGGAAACAACCAACTTAATCCAAGATAATTGTGAACTAAAAGATAACACACGTGCACAAGTGTTGGGATCACTTTCTATTGGCTCTTGGAAGCTTGGAGAAGCTGGAGAAGTGTTGGGCAGCTCAAAAGAGCTTCGGACAAAGGTCCAGATGCTAGGGTATGGGGCTGTCCGAACCATCGGTGATGGGTCTGGAGGCATACCCTAGGTCGGTTTAGCAGAGCAAAGGCATCCGAACGCAAGTGTTGGTCCGGACGCAAGGCTCCGGACGCGCGTCCGGAGTCTTGGGGCTCTCTGTTGCTCTCTGTGTAAGTTTGACTGGACACAAGTATTGGTCCGGTTGGTGAACCGGACTTGCGTCCGGAGCTGCAGAGGAGCTGAGGCGAGCTCTCGGGTTCTCTAGGATTAATTTCCGGATCCGAGAGGCGTTGGTCCGAACCTGCACTATTGTGTGCGTCCGGATCCACGTGGCGCTCTGTGGTGCGCTGAGGTGCGAGTGGGAAAGCATTCGTTTGAATCAGAGGCAGACCGGACGCAGGAGCGTTGGTCCGGACGGCGCAACCGGAGGCTCAAGCAAAGTCGTTGGCTCTCGGCTGGCAGTGGGTCCGGACGTAGTTGATCGTCCGGACCCCCTGTGGAAAGTGCGTCCGGAGGTGGCGCAGAGAATCGGTTTGAGGGCAAAACGGTTAGTGTTTGAGTGTCGGCTATATAAGGTGATATGGCCGGCCCTAGGGGCAATCTCTTGCACTTTCACTTCACTCATACACTTGTGCTTGCTTGAGAAGCTCCACCCATCACCTATCACAACATATTTGACATATTCATGAGAGATTGAGTGAATCCAAGTGCATTGCTTTGTTGATTGCATTCTAGTGGCACTTGGTGATTGTCGTCATCGTGGAGCTCTTATTATTATTGGAGGTTTCCACCTCCTAGACGGCTTGATGTGACGAGGATCGTTGAGCGGAGGAAGGTGATTGTCTTCGGCTCCGATAGGTGGATTGTGAGGGCTTCTTGAACCTACCCGCGGGAGTTCGCAAAAGGTATCTCTAGTGGATTGCTCGTAGCTTGGGGATCCCCATCTTGTGTTGGTTGTGCGGCACCCTTGACGGGTTTGGCTTGGATTGCCAATTAGCGCGTGAACCTCCAAGTGGGTGTATCGCTACAACGAGGAATAGCTTGTTGGCAAACAAGTGAACCTCGATAAAAAAATCTTATGTCACATTGTCTCTACTGAGGATTTCTATTGTGATTGATTGTCTATTCATTGGTATTCTCTCCGCGGCGGTATAACCCCTCTAACTCTAGCTTTGCATTACATTCTTTACATTCTTGCAAAGTAGAGCCTCTAGCTTAGCTTGTGTGGCTTAGTCTAGTAGCACTAGTGATCTAGCTCTTGTGTGTGACATAGAACATATATTGCTAGTAACTAGAATTGGTAGGTGGCTTGCCTAACCATAGAGCTAGAGCAAACTTGCTTAAAGCTGTGTTTTATTCTAACAAGTTTGCTTAAGTGTTGTTGTAGAAAATTTAATTAGGCTATTTAACCCCCCTCTAGCCATACATATACCTTTTAGTACGGTGTACTAGCTCTGATACCACTTGAAAGGTCTAGGTATGGCTAGAGGGGGTGAATAGCCTAATTAAATTTTCTACAACAACACTTAAGAAAACTTGTTAGAATAAAACACAGCTTTAAGCAAGTTTGCTCTAGCTCTACGGTTAGGCAAGCCACCTACCAATTCTAGTTACTAGCAAGATATGTTCTATGTCACACACAAGAGCTAGATCACTAGTGCTACTAGACTAAGCCACACAAGCTAAGCTAGAGGCTCTACTTTGCAAGAATGTAAAGAATGTAATGCAAAGCTAGAGATAGAATGGTTATACCAACGTGAAGAGATAAGCCAATAGATAACCAATCACAATACGAATCCTCGGTAGAGACAAGTTGAAATAAACATTTTTTACCGAGGTTCACTTGTTTGCCAACAAGCTAGTCCTCGTTGTAGCGATACACCCATTTGGAGGTTCACGCGCTAATTGGCAATCACAAGCCAAACCCGTCACCGGTTGCCGCACAACCAACACAAGATGGGGATCCCCAAGCTATGAGCAATCTACTAGAGATACATTTTGCGAATCTCCCGCGGGTAGGTTCAAGAGCCCCTCACAATCCACCGATCGGAGCCGGAGACAATCACCTTCCTCCGCTCAACGATCCTCATCGCACCAAGCCGTCTAGGAGGTGGCAACCTCCAAGAATAACAAGAGCTCCGCGATGACGGCGATCACCAAGTGCCACTAGAATGCAATCAACAAAGCAATGCACTTGGATTCACTCAATCTCTCATGAATATGTCAAATATGTTGTGAGAGGTGATGGGTGGAGCTTCTCAAGCAAGCACAAGTGTATGAGTGAAGTGAGAGTGCAAGAGAGTGCCCTTAGGGCAGGCCATATCACCTTATATAGCCCACACTCAAACACTAACCGTTTTGCCCCTCAAACTGACTCTTTGCGCCACCTCCGGACGCACTTTCCACAGGGGGTCCGGACCATCAACTACGTCGGGACCCACTGCCAGCCGAGAGCCAACGACTCTGCTTGAGCCTCCGGTTGCGCCGTCCGGACCAACGCTCCTACGTCCGGTCTGCCTCTGATTCAAACGAACGCTTTCCCGCTCGCACCTTAGTGCACCACAGAGCGCCATGTGCCTCTGGTCACTCGCAACAGTGCGCGTCCGGACTCGACTGTTTAGGGGTCCTAAAATATATTTCCGCACGCCCGAGAACACCCGAGAGCTGCTTCGAGCAGCCAGCACCTCCGGACGCAAGTCCGGAGCCTCCATCCGGACAAACGCCTGCGTCCGGACCTTCACACCAGAGAGTTTCCAGAGAGCGCCAGACTCCGGATGCGCGTCCGGAGCTCTGCGTCCGGACTGCTTTCTCAGCCGAGCCGACCTAGGGTGTGCCTCCGGACCCATCGCCGATGGTCCGGACGGCACCAAACCCTAGCGTTCGGACCTCTGTCCGAAGCTCTTTGAGCTGCCCAAACACTTCACCAACTTATCCAAGCTTCCAAGAGCCAACACTAAGTGATCCCAACACTTGTGCACGTGTGTTAGCTTTTAGTTCACAATTATCATGGAATTAGTTGGTTGTTTCACTAGTTCAATTGATTTTAATGCAATGCATATGAACCTAGTGGCACATGATAACCGTAATCATACTTTAGAGCTCCCTCCTTAATAGTACGGCTATCTATCCTAAATGTGATCACATCCTCTATGATGTCTTGATCACCAAACCAAAAATGGTTCCTAGCATTCACCTTTGCCTTTCCACCATTTTCCTTTCCACCACCATGCTAGAGCTTGTGCCATCCACTCAATTCACCTTGCTCCATCATATTGTATGTACTAACCTATCTCATGATTCACACTTAGAGATCAAGGTTAGTACTTAGGTGGGTTTCATCAATTACTGAAAACCAAAACACATAGCAGACTCTCACCCATTGAGCCCATCGACAGGCCCACTGAGCCCAGCGCCGCCGATCTGTCCATCGCCACCGCCACGGCGCTCGGCGATGGGTCCGACGGGCTCGACCACGCCGTCAGCGTCATGTTGGCCCCGGACGCGAAGTCCACCCTGAGCCGCATCCCCGGGAGCAGCGTGGTCCGACACCACCAGGTTGTCGTCGTCTCGGATCCGCGTCGTGCACGGCCCGCTGACACCGCCAGACGCCCGCAGGGATGACCACACCACCGTGGCGTTGGCGTCTGAGACGAAGAGCGCGCATTCTTCAACGGAGAGCGTGGCACCGGCGTTGGCGTTGTCCCCCGTGGGGCCGCGGACGGGGGCGGCGCAGGTGGCGACCCAGACGACGGTGCGGATGGGCACCTTGGCGTACCAGGTCCCGACGTAGGTGTTGTTGGATCCTGGTGGCGATAAGAAGCCGAGCACAAGGCAGCCGGTGCCGGACGAGACGAGCGTGTCGTTCCCTCCGAGTGGTTGGCCCGGTGTGATGGTGTCCCTGGTGATGGAAGCCGCGGGGAGAAGAAGAAGAAGCAGCAGTAGCAGAGGAAGAGCCACGGCGAGGTGGATGCGGATGCGGAGCATGTGGTTGCTGTGCCGTGGCCGTGGTCGCCACTGAGGGAGGAGAGTGGAGGGAGAAGACGGAGGAGAGGGAGGGAAGTGTCGCACGGAGGAGACAGAGAAGTGCCACACGGAAAGAGTGAGGCGGTGCGGAGAAGGAAGTTTGCATTTCAGTTGTGGTGAGAGTGAACCCTAAGTCTGTATTTTATATGAGCCCAGTAGATTGTTGTGTTGGGCTTTTAGTTGGGCCACGACTTTAACCGAAGCGGGCCTTATAAAATGCCCGCCGCGGTAAATTGATTTACCATAGCGGGCATATTATAAGGTCTGCTGCGGTAAATAAGGCATTTTCCACAACGGGCATCTTAAGGAGCCCGCTGCGGTAAATTGATTTACCGTGGCAGACAAAAATGCCCGCCAAAGTAAATAAAAAATGTCCGCTGTGATAAATCTTGAGATTTTTCGCAGCGGGCAAAACTAGTGTCCGTAACAGAGGGCTTTTAGGCAACGCTGCGCAAAATCGATTTTGACGTAGTGAAAATGAGTTTTTTGCACCACAGGATTCGACGGGTGTGACGACGGCAGAGACGGCTGATCGGCGTCAAGGTGGAAGAACAAGTTCAATGGAGCTACGCCGGCATCGGCTTCGTCCATCAGCCATAGATCTGGCTGCGCGGCAACCTCTTCCCCCATTGGCCGCAGATCCGGTTCGTCGATGGCCTTCTTCCCCATGGGCCACAGATCTTGCTCAGCGGCAGCCCTCTTCCACCTTGGCCACGGCAATGGCACGACGGCGGCATTGGCTTCTTCTATTGCATATGGCGCAGTTGTATCAGCGACTACGGCTCGATGATAGTCCTCTTCCCATATCGGGCTTCAATTTCATCCATCATCATCAATGGCATGTAGTTGGCCGTTCTAGTCCGATTTCTCTTTTATGGTACAAAATACTACTCCCTTGATTTCAATTTATAATTTGTTTGACTTCTTTTTACTCCAAGTTGGACCACTCATCTTATTCAGAAAAAAATTGTGTAAACATAGTGTAATTTAAGTTATTAATGTAGACAATTTATTAAATAAGCAAGTCACACCAAAAGAAGTGATATTTTACACAAAAATTTGAATAGAACGAGTGATCAAACTTGGGGTTGAAAAAGTCAAATGAACTATAATTTAAAACGGAGGGAGCAGATACTTGCTTCTTAATACTTGGTGACGTGATAAGTATTATGAAGTATGTATAAAAGTAGGATACAAAATTAAGTCGAAGATACTTGCTTCTTAATACTTTGTGACATGATAAGTATTATGAAGTATGTATAAAAGTAGCATACGAAATTAAGTCGAATAGGCTGCGGGTCGTCATTGTCCGCGTGGGGTGGAGGTGGGTCAGGGACTGGGACCAGCGTGGCAACCGCGTTTGAGTGCCTATCACCGGTGCTCTAGTCAGTAGGCTTTGATCTAATGCTTGAGCTTACCTAGAGATCTGGGGAAGAATGGGGATACCATCCTGTTGGGTCCCTAGACAACAACCCAATGCTCCTTGACTTCTAGCTCGCTCAAGCGTTGCGGACTTCCAGCTTGCTCAAGCATTGCGTTTGCCGCCCCGACTAGAGGCTCCACGGCCTATCCAGACGGTGACTCTATAGGCGAAGCAGGAACCTTCTTTGGGTCCACTATGCACCTTGCAACCCCAGAGCAGGCCTCCAACAAAACCCAGATGGGATGCTATCAACAATATGGAGATTGATGCATTGTCCTTTGCCTCTGCCATGGGTCGAGGATCGAGGTGATAGTTTGATCTCGGTTGCTATCGACCTGGTTGTGACGACTAGTGTGGCGGCTACCGATACCATCATCGATGAATATGCTGATTTGTAGGAGGTTGAGGACACCGGTGGTTGCAATAATTTGCACGGGACAAAAGACATCAATGAGTGTGCCTCTTTCTGCATGCAGATGTTTAGAAAGGTCCCTGAGCCGGTGTTGCCAAGGCTAGCCACACCTTTGGTGCTAGATGTTCAAAAGCATGCTAGTTTGTCGAGTACTAAAGAACATAAAAGATCTTACAAAGAGAGAGATACAAAAGTATACTAGACCTCATGGAAGACCAGATCAGGAACCCAAAGACGAAGCTCACTACTCACTCTAACTACGAACTACTAACACTACTACATCTTGAGAGAGTGGAGAGGCTCCTTACTTGTGGTGTGTCTTGAGAGTGAGAGGTACCACCCTCTATTTATCATGAAGGTGGAGTAGGGACTACTCTGGTGCCACCATGATCAGGGTGCCTTCCATCCTCCACCATTTGATCATATCGTCATAGACGGGATGATGGAGATAGATGACATGTTTCTTATGCTTGCATGGGACCATGCAAGGGATGAGGACTCCCTTTAGGCCACATGGGGGGGGGGCTTCAGCCGACAACCCTATGGGTGGTGGAACCTCACTCCCCTGTTATTCTAGAAGGTGACCCACATGTCATAGAGTGGGTAGAAGGTAGATGATGGTTGGTTTGCTTCCTTGTGGGCCAATGGATACATGTGAGGTTAATGTGAGTTGTTGAGAGGAAACACACATTGTATCCAAAGGTGGAGAGTAGCTCTGGGGTGCTTCTCATGGATCACGGCTAGCCGGGGAGGCTAGTGGGCCCCATAGGGGAGATCGGCCGATCTCCATATGTTGGTCCCACTAGCTTAGTTAGCTCCATTCCCGTAGTTCTTCATTAAACACCTCATGGACATGTGGAGCTGGTGTTTTGGGTATGTAATTTGATAACTTATCTACCGTCAATAGCTAGCAACTAAGCCGAATAAATGACGCAAATATTTTATAGAGCTAAATCAACACATCTCATATGAGCATGAGCTACAAGCAGATGAAGCAGTAAACCTAGGTATCTCAATGTCTGAAAGTGTAATCCAGCCCTAAAGTGGGTTTTGGTGTTGATGACCGCTTAATTCAAGAACTAATGAGATCTATTGAGATGACAAGCAGGTAATGATAAAAAGAGGAAGATATAGAGAAGGTGGAGGTATCCCAATTCTTATGGTGGTTGTCCTACTCATCAAAGGTTTAGATTCATTTATGGTTTGAATTTGAGTATAGGTATGTCGTACTATTAAGGGGGATTCTAGTGTTGTATGGTCAAATGTGAATCACATGCTCAATCTTTACCCTTGACATACACTCAGCTAGCTCAGGGTCCAGTTCAAATCTTATATTGGATAGACGCGGCATACAACCAAAATTAATGTGACACAAACATGAATGGCATATATCAGCCACGGAATTGTTTGAATCACACACATGGTTCACAACTTTATTACAGAAATCGGAGAGTGAAAAGAAGAACAAGCCTCCGCTGTCATAACCCTTGCCAATGAATTGGCCATATCTCGAAATGACTATTTTATTTGACTCAAATACCAGTTTGAACCCATCTCAACACAAGAGGGATCCACTAATGAGGTTCTTCTTTATTTAGGGCGCATGTTGCACGTTCTTGAGCCGCACGATCTTTCCCGAAGTGAACTTCAGATCGACCGAACCAACACCAAGAATAGAAGCATGCGAGCCGTTCCCCATCATGACGGATGAACCTCCTGCTGCCTGGTAAGATGAAAACATAGAGATATTAGTACATACGTGAATATTGACTCCTGTATCTATCCACCAATCATTAGATTGACATACAGAAAATACACTTGGTAAGGAATTACCGTACCCAGATCCACTCGGATCCCCAATAGTCACGTTGGCAGATTTCTGCCCCTGCTGATTCTTCTTGCCCTTGCGGTTCTTGCACTTCTTGGCAAAGTGCCCAGTCTCACCGCAAACAAAGCACACAACCTCATACATGTTCATCTTCTTCTTTCTTGAATTGAGTAGTCTGAAAAACATTTTGCTTGTTCTTGCCAGCATGCTGCATTACATTAGCATTGGACTGCCCTTTAGGTGCTTTTGGTGGAGCATCCTTTGCCCGAGCTTTCTCTTCAACATCAAGACCAGCCAACAAATCTTCAACGGGGATTGTCTGTCTTTTATGTTTTAGAGTTGTGGCAAAATTCCACCATGATGGAGGTAATTTGGCAATGATGCCACCAGCCACAAACTTATCAGGCAAGACGTGTCTAAGTTGTTCGAGTTCCTTCACAATGAGTTGGAACTCATGAGCCTGTTCCACGACCGAACGGTTTTCAACCATTTTGAAGTCGCGATACTGCTCCATCACATACAGCTCGCGCCCAGCGTCAGTGACAGAGAACTTGTGTTCAAGCGCTTCCCATAGTTCAACAATACTTTTGATGTTCATGGAAACATCACACAGTTGGTCAGAGAGGACGCTAAGGACGCATCCGACGAAAACATCACACAGTTGGAGCTCTTTCTCAGATCCGAGAGGTAGTGCTGGAGGATTATTCACGACCCAAAACACGCCCACAGCCGAGAGCCATAGTTGCGCTCTCGTCTGCCATCTCTTGAAATTCACACCAGTGAACTTCTCCGGTTTCATCGCATTATTATATCCATTCATCGCTAAATGCCTATCAGGTTTTTGGATTGTTGGAAATAATAGAAATTTAGCGATGCATAAATTAATTCCGACAATTATAAAAGGAACAGCAACATATATCATAGACATACAATCTCCTAGTAGCACTACGATCCGAGACAAGTTCATAAATTCTAGTGCTGGTAACAAAGTGAATACAAGAGCGAAGAAGGGAGAAAGAGAGAACATCATTAAGGGGGGGGGGGTTCGACGGCGTTGACGGCGTCGAGGGAAGAAGACGCGAGGAGACGTCGGCTTCGGAGCCTGCTCTCCTGGCGCCGATGGCACGTCGGCGGCATGACGGGGAAGACGGCGGCGGCGCAACTTAGTGGACAGGAAGAGAATGAAATCTCGTACTGAGGACGACATCTCGCCGTTTATTTTATACACGCGTCGCGACTAAGGAAAGCGATTAGTTGCTCAATCACAACATTATGGTAATTGACCTGCCATTGGTACATTTATCATAATACGAGAATAATTGCTTATCAAAATTGGTCAGCGCAATTTTTTCCATGCATGCAAAAATTTAGAGCAACAACACTTACCATAATACGAGAATAATTGCTTATCAAAATTGGTCAGCGTAATTTTTTCCATGCATGCAAAAATTTAGAGCAATAAAAGGAGGCTTGGCAAGGCAAGTGTGCATGTGTCTCTTTCTTTTCCTCTCCTCATCCATTGTTTCTACTAGAAGAAGTGACCTCACCTCTTTAAGGAGGTCTCATTATTTCTAGATAAGCAATGTGGGACTAAAATTCTCCACCATGCCATGCATATGTGAGTGGACCTTTGAGATTTATTTGGAATCGTTATTTGAGCCTTAGTCCAAAAACTTTAACACAAAGTAAGTGTGCGTGGCAACTAGAACTTTCCGCTGAATACCCAGCATATGCCAAGCAAATTGCTTACTAGCATGTCCTATGTAGGAGTAAGACCCATTTGCTAGGCACATTCATCAATCTGGCGTTAAAAAAAGACTGTCGTACTAATTAAAAAGTAAGAAAAAAAATCCTCTACCTCTGGTGAGTGCACTGTGCGTTGAACTCTGCATTGGTACGAGCGTTTGGTCCTATACAATTGCGCTTTTTTTTTTACTGATGAAGTACATTATGGTTGGTTGGTCATGACAAACACGTTACAATGTGGTGATTCAGCAACATTATTATATATCAGCTGTAGACAAATGTGCAACTGAATCATACTGCCTACTGATTCCTGAAGGTATTTACCTTCAAACACCGTCTCAATATCTATAACTGATCACTTGATGCTACAACAACCGACTAAAAGGTAATAGAGAACTTGGTGGTGGCCACAGAATCAGTCACAATAATATTTATCCATTAAGTTTGATTGAGTAAGCCAAAATGTTACACAACTAACAACAATAATGGTTTGCATATACAAATCAGTACAAATACTGCTTTTGGACGGATAAAGGTACACAAAATCAAGATTAGTTCAACTACCATGAACAACAAATATAAACATGTCGATAAAGAGCCTGGTGCCGAACATAAACCTTCAATCCAAATTTTGTACATCTGAGAGAATTACACGATATAACCCTCTAAAACACTTGCTGCCTACCAATGACAGATGGGCATTTACCGAGTGGAACATAACCCCTCGTGACATAAAAGAAAAAGAAAAAGAAAAACTCTTTGCTCTCAGTAAGAAAAACATCAGTAGCTCCAGTTACAACACTTTTAGCAAGGTATGTCACGCGGTGAGGTGTGGGGAGGATTCTAATGTCAATTAGTGTGGAACAGTAGTGCATATATATGAACCATAGAAGGAAACCATGAATATCAATGACACCGTGAAAAGTTAGTTTTTGTCCCAACTTGGAATCAAATTCTTAACCTCTAAATCATTTCTCTGGAGTACCAACATAATCTCGTAACCACCAAGTTAGGTAGCACAAGAGAGTCATATTTTCAGTTACCAATCATATGATTGGGTGAGTATATGGTTCCTTTTCATGGTCATAAGTGATTTAGGATGAACAGCACCCTGACTTCTTCACAGCAGAGACATCATCCTTGCCACCAACGTTGATGGTTTGCCCTCTTGGTGGAGCAGCGGGGTCATCACCAATGTCAAGGGCCTTCTTGCTGACCACACGATAGATCTGAGTTAGGACCTCAGTGAAAGCACTCTCGACGTTCATGGACTCTAGTGCGGATGTTTCCATGAAGAAGGTGCTTTCCCTCTCGGCGAAGCCCTTGGCATCCTCCACAGATACAGCTCTAAGGTGTCGCAGATCAGCTTTGTTGCCAACCAGCATGATGACAATGTTTGCATCAGTATGATCCCGGAGCTCCTTTAACCACCTCTCCACATTCTCAAAGGTCACATGGCGTGTCACATCATACACGACAAGTGCGCCAACAGCTCCTCTATAGTACGCACTTGTAATTGCCCGATACCTACAAAGGGAGGATGATGTATGTATGACAAACTTAAGCTCCGTCGTCCAAAGAAAAATTGCTAGCGAAATTAGGCAATAAATAATACAGCTGAGCAGGCCAAACAAAACAGTTACAGAGAACGTAATAATTTGATAAAATGCCAAGAAATCAGCATCATACTCTTAGGGAAATGGTAAATGAAAATTAAAAAAAATGTTAGCCTACATTCCCAATCAGGTGCAACTATTTGTCTGGAAGCAGGCACCACAAGAAAAATGAAGATAGAACTACACGAACAATGGGAAACAATCCTATAATATTTACAGTTTTACACAACCACTACATAATTTACATTTTGCAGGAGAGCTGGCCAAGTGCCACCATATAATATGGTTAATTTAGAGGCAGACTACCAAACAAGAGGTGCTGCCTAATTGCCTATTACCATAACCTACAGAGGTTGCAACAGAACATTTTTTTAATGCAGCCAGGAGGGTAGTACAAAACGTAGAATCACCCAACATATTACCAGATACGACAATGAAAGGATATCACGAAAATGCAGCCATGATGACGGAAACTTTATGGATAGCGATGGTAGGAATTAATAAATTGGAACAAGTACGAGGACATTAGTAATTTGCAATTTGCAAGGCTGTAGCTGTTGCTTCATAGAACCAGAGAATGCCTCATGAATGAATACTGTTTGAAGATCAATGTAAATCTAGGAGTGCACTGCATATAGGAGGACAACAAGGCGTGGCCGATTCCCATTTGCACAAGGAAGACAACGTTGCGTTACGTTGCATTGCATTGGATAGATGGATGAGTACTAATTAATTTCGATCCAACAAGATGATGCTAGACCAAGAAAGTAATATAAACAAATCGAGAAAAAAAGAAGTGGGAAACAGAATGTCTGATTAATACCTCTCCTGGCCGGCGGTGTCCCAGATCTGGGCCTTGACGACCTTGTCGTCGACCCTGATGCTCCTGGTGGCAAACTCGACCCCAATGGTGGATTTTGACTCGAGGCTGAACTCGTTGCGTGTGAACCTGGAGAGCAGGTTGGATTTGCCGACGCCGGAGTCGCCGATGAGAACGACCTTGAAGAGGTAGTCGTAGTCGTCCTCCGCCCTGTACGCCATCGCTGCTGAGCTCCGGCAGGGCACTTGCCTTTCCTTCCTTGCTTCCTGAACCGCGGTTCTTGGGCAGGAGGACGGGCAGGTGAGGCCTGCAGCGCTTCTCGGGGCAGGACGAGGTGTAGGAAGGGAACGGGAGGCGGACGCGAGGCATGCGGGTGGCGCGTATAAAGAGGAGGTGGCGTGGGAGGAGGTGAGGAGAACGTTGAGGGGGCGGCGGAAAAATAGCAACCGGGCTGCGGCCTGTGGCTGCCTCGCTGGCCGCTTTACCTGTGTCAGCTTGCCGTTCGGCCTCGGTGTCATCTCATCTGCAAACAACCCCTCAAAAAAAAATCTCATCTGCAAACAACACCAAACACATGCGGCGCCATGCATGCCGGCCGGCCTTCACGTGATGATGATGATGATGATAATGATGATGATGATGATGATGATGAGCGATTAATCAACCAGATGAATGCAGCAGAAATGTTGACGACTATGTAGTGTAGTACTAGTAGAATCAAACAAAAAACGTTGGGGACTACCCAACTACTCCTACCTAGAGACTGCGTATTCAATGGAACATGAACTTTGCTTGTTCAAGTCCATGAACCAATTATGTAAACAGTAAACACAACTTATGCTTGATACTTCCAGAGTTTAGGACGGGCGAGCAACTCTGATTTCTGGAAATGAGCAACATGGGAGCGTTTGGTTGTTCTTGTTCGCCACCATGAGCAGAGTTGAGGATGCCGGTCATAAAAGCAGTTGTTTGGTTGAGAATTAAGTTGTGGCTCGTCACAACCTTTTTAACTGGTTGAAGCAGGGAATCTCGCCACACCTATAGCGTTTGATTTCTCCACCTCAGTTCTGTGGCGACGCCGGCACAACATGCGTGGCTGACAACAGCCAGGAACTAAACAGCCTCGTAATATAATCGACGTGCATGCACGTTTATGTTTAGTGGCTAAACATGTCAGGATAGAGGTGGTCACTGAAATCTTCGGTTATATGTTGAAACGTGAAGAGATCTAGTTTAGTTCAGGGCCCAAGGTAGATAGTTGCTAATGGAGGTACAAACACACTACTTAATACAACTAGTTGGCTTCCTGTTTGAGAAATTTTTATAATATTGCTAGTTTAATTTAATAAATAATTGTATAACTAAGAGCTAGAAGGGGAAAAAATATAGATATATGATTATGTCGTATGGCTAAGACGATTCTAGTTAATTGGCAACTGTTCGTTGTCCATGCCCGCGGATAAGTTGTGCCAAATCACATACGGAGACACATGGAGGAGACACAGAAGCTGCAGCCCCATCAAGTTAGCCACATGTGCCAGATCATGTCCACGTACACGTAGTTTGCACCCACTGACAAGTTGTGCCACATATGCTAGGTTCATCATCAAGACGCGAATTGCATACATAGACTGATCTGTAGTTGAATTGGCAATAGGCACGCCAACATGCACGTCAAACTGGTTTAGATTCAAAATATTTTTGAATCTTTGCACACTAGCGTTTCATTTGTATTCGATAATTATTGTTCAATCATGAAATAACTAAACTCAAAAGATTCATCTCGCAAATTACAGACAAAATGTGTAATTAGTTATATTTTTTTACTTATATTTAATGCTCCATGCATTCGTCTAAATATTCGATGTGACAAGAAATCTTGTAAAGTTTTGGAATTTTGAAGGGAACTAAACAGGTTAACAGATACAGGGGAAATGATGGAATTTAGTCTCACATTAGTAGTTGAAGTGGAGGATACATTCTTAAATATGAGTTCAATGATTTTAGTGTGGGGAGGAAGGGTACTTCATCGAGTCTAATGTTGGGAGAGAATGAAACTCCACAAGTCAAGATTTATGTTCTAGAATTAATCATGAACTTACCTAACTTTTCATTGATTATATAATTTTAGGCATAATAAAATTAATATGATGTAAACCTTTGATTCTTTGAACACTGTCCCTTTTTCTACAATTTAGACATTCTTGATTGGGGGTAATTGAAAGGAGAGAATGAGAATTTGAAGGGAGGAATTTGGAAAAAAAAATATTTATTGTGTGGGAGTGTAACATTTTGTCAAAAAGGGAATATGAGTTTAGAGGACTAACTCCCACAATCACTTCCATTTGGGCTTTATTTGTCTACACTCTAATCCAACTCAATCCACATGCATTGAAGGCTGCATTGAAGGCGATAGCCAATGAATTTCGTTATAACATATCTTTAAAAGCACCTATCTTTACTTTTTTTGTGTGTTCCTACTACAATTATATGAACATTTTTTATATTCATTATAAAATTGCCTACGCATATCCATATGCTATAAGTATATGGTCTATCTAGTAGAGCTTCACCCCGCTTTAGCTTATTGCTACAGTAGCTAGGAAAGCTGAAAATGGTGGCTTCACGAACGGTAAAGGTGCAGTAATGTGAACGGTGCAACAACAGTTGTCGCTATGTGGAATTCTACCAAATAGGGCACTAGTCTTGCACACGTGCGTCGCATGTTTGGTCATATAATTTTTAGGTGGTTGCATAGAGAGAATGTATCCGGAGTATGCTTAAAGCTGATTGCTTCACTATGAAATTGCGAAACAGGTGCGCTACGCAATCATCTTCAGAACTTCATATGGCAATATCACAAACTCACAAGCATAAATGTTTAGCTGCAAACTTAAAGAGTAACAAGAGAACCCCACCTGCATGTCTACATAACTGAAAAATAGCAAACGGTCCATACAACAATTATCGGCATAATGACCATGTTTGGATCCTAGAGTTAGAGCTAGTTTGAGATAGTTTACACCCAACTAGCCCAAAAGTATTCAAACATGAGAGCTAGATTGAGTTAGTTGTAACTAGCACACCCCAAAAAACTAGCTCCCCAAAGAGGTGATTATTTGGGCCAGTTGTGATGGAACATGGGACCCACCTAATATGCAACTACAAAAAATATTATAATTAACAAACTAAACATCCAAATAAAATTCTAATTACACCATTGAATTCGTTACAATAAATACTTTAAAATAAGATCTCACATGAATATATTTGGATGATTTATAAAAATAATTTATTATCAAACTAATCTAAACTAGTCTTGAATCTAAACACCTCCTTGGCTAGAGCTAGTTTACAAATTAACTCTAACCTAGAGTGATGCAAACAGCGCAAGTAGCTGTTATACTGAATCCACTTTGTATGATTGCATCCAAGTTTTGCAGTACTTGATGAAAAAAAAAAGCAGATTACAAAGAGCTTCTTCTGAGTTTCAGCAGACGAAAGGACTGATAACAAAAGGAAAAGCAATAAGAAAGCTAAAATCAAACACTTCTCTGATTATTACCTTTTTTTTTGCGAAATCTATGATTATTACTCTAGGGGCAAATTAATTACCAGCAACACTGAAAATGAAAATGGTGGCACCACGAGCTAGAAAGGTTTGGAATTCTCTGAATGTAAAACAGAGCAATCAGAGTTTCAGAACATTCAGCGCTCAAAACTTAAAAGTTCAAACAGAACTCTGAACGTATCTGAATGCTTCACAATATTCAGATTCACAACATTGAGAATTTATACAGCATAGACATTGACATTCTTCAGGGCACTGCTCATCAGATCCTTTGGAAAACCCATCTCAACCAACTTTAGCGCTTGTAGTCAAGTGCAAACAAAGGGTGACTACCACGCACCAACACTAACATGTCTTGTATACGCAATGGAATAATACAAGCAGTGTTAACAGTATCATCTCTTCCATGCCAGCGGACGCACTCTTTGTGAAGGCCATTGTCCATCAGCTAGCCGTGTCAGCGAATGTCGGATAGTCACACAGCTGCAGAAATAGATCAACACAGAAATTTATGGTGGGGAGCCTTTAATAGTGATTGAGTTGACTATCTCATAAGTTCATCCATAGCTCTATGGGACTGCAATTCCTTTCATTCGGAGAGATTTCAGATCTTCTACATTCTGCATCACTGGGCACGCAGTATACACTTGAAAAGGGAATTACTAAGGCCCATCCTGTAGCCTATATAATGCGGGGTCTGGGTCAGCCCTATCAACATTTTCCTTGTCTCTTGTGATTGATGCTTGCAAAATTATTCCATACAGCATATAACAGTAAAGTTGATTAAGGAAGAAAATTGCCTCTGACCCTAAACAAACATACCAAGAGTAGGTGTGGCCAGTACAGATGATCCAACATTTGCTCCTTTTGCTTGGCATTCATGTTGCTTTCTATTCCTTTCTTCCTTCTGTTCCTCAGTCATTTCAGACCCATCATCCTTGTCCCATTGCCTTTTACGTTCAAGAACAGTGGCCGAGGTTACAACGCTGTTGTTCATGGAGAATTGCATACAGTCCCATATTATTATTTTTGGAAGAAAGATTGCAAATATTGACGGTCCTCAGGTTTGTTGCATTATAATTTATAAGGAGTTGTATTGGATGGCTCGGATGTCCCAGTGTTCTTTTTTTGAAGGCAAAGATGTCCCAGTGTTCTCAAGGCACTGTTTACTTGCTTGAGCCCGCATCCTAGTACGGTATTCACGCTGTTTTCTGTTCCATCCACTCCTTTTACTCTGTGCCTCATTAGAAAGTGTTGTTTTCTGTCCTGTGGCCAATGTTTTTTCTGAAACAACTATTAGAATGAAGCGTGGTGGATAGTATATGATAGATAAATAATACACTTGAACGAAGTTCAGACCAATTATACGCGTCAAACTTACTTGAGATGTTCCTGTTGTTGCATATATCTCTAAAAGCAGTGCGCCGTCCACCTGGCATGGTCATATTAATTGAATTGTTAACTTGCACAAAGTGTTAAGGACACAGCAATACTTGGATCTTGCCAAATAAATAAAAATTAGCATTAAAGATCTCAAACCCAAAATGTGTAAGGGCAACATGTAAATGAAATTTATCAATGAAAAAAATGACATAATATAACAACCTCATAATTTGTTAACGAATCTGTATGCTACTTCTAAATTCTCATTGAAAAAATGATGCAGCCAAATGATTTTCAGATCATGGTATAAACACTTTGTGCAATATGTTCCAACATCCAGCAGAGACGAAGATTGCAACTATAATGGAGTGACATAATATTATGATGATGACAAGGTACGGTAGAAATTTTGACAATTGTTATAAAATCCAATCGGTATCACTTGGAAATTTCAGGTCTATTGACATACCTAAAAACATAGCTACTGATATTGTAGTTGTATGGTTGATTACAATTACCTATTGATATAAGAACCTCACTCGGCATGAAGAATTGGAGAGTGATCTTAATTTTAACCCTTACAGATAGCTGGTGGCATTTAATTAAAAAAAATCAGATTAATAATAGGCTACTCATAAATTAAATGATGATGAAGCTACAAGCAAACATTGATCTGAGCAAAGAATTCTGCAGTTAAGCAATCACTTAATTTCCTCATCTTTCTACTCACATGTATTCCTTGATGCATTAATTTGGGGAAGGAATTTTACAGTTAAACCAGACATGTTCATTCATGTGTTCAAGGATACTCTAATACCAAACGATCAGAATGACAACTGAAGTTGGCTTAGCACACACGTCAATGTTCACTGCAGGAAGGAATGTATATGTGTAGTGCATACCAAGAGCTGCGATGGGCATTATGCCAGGAAGCAATGATGATAGAAATCAGAAATAAAGCAACTCAATCAATGTATTTTCCTTCTAGAGGTATGGATCTCAGTACTCACCAATGAACATAAAACTATTTAATGTGACAGATCACCAGGATAGTCTCTTTTTGAACCAGTAGCAAGGTAGAAGGTCTAGTGGCCTAGTGGGTAGTGGCTAACAGAGCCAGATCCAGACATCAGGATGCCTACTTTTTTGTCCTTAGCCTGCATTGCATAAGATTTCGATGTCCACTGCAGTTCATTCAGAATTTCTTTGCAAGAAATATGTAATCATAATCACCAGTAATCACCGCATGAACAAGAACCATCTCTAAAATGGTGAAACCGGTTGGAATCCCGCAATATGATCAGTCTTCCCTCAATTGCAGAGACATACTTGAAAGCAGTGTGACAGTCTCTGCATACTCTCAGGTTCTTTATCACCCGGATGGGCCTCCCAGGAGGAAGTTTGAGAATACCATAAGCAACAGCAAGCTTCTCGCTATGATACTTTAGCATGTGCTCCTTCTCTTCCTCCTCCACATCATGCAAAACCATATCTGTAGCTGATACATATCCAGCCTTTTTCATCCTGATGTCAAGGTCTTCCAGGAAAGCATATATGTCTTCTCTTTCAGGATGCACAGAATCACCCACTGAGAAAGTGTGGACTTTGTTCTGCACCTCAATCCAACTGAATCCTGGAACCTTCTTCACACCACGTTCATGCATCATAAGTCTCATGTTGTCCACATCACGCCATTTGCCAGATGATGCATATATATTCGAAAGCAAGACATACATGCCTGCATTTTCAGGTTCCAACTCAAATATTTTCTCAGCTGCATTCCTGCCTAGTTCAGAGTTGCGGTGGATCCTACTGGCACCAAGTAATGCACCCCACATGGTAGAGTCAGGCTCAAAAGGCATGTCCTTCATAAGATTAACTGCTTCATCCAATCGCCCAGCCCGGCCAAGAAGATCTATCATACAAGTGTAGTGTTCAGGTTTTGCTGTCACACCAAAATCCCGGTGCATCGAATAGAAGTATGAAATCCCTTTCTCAACCAAGCCAGAATGACTACATGCTGCAAGTACTCCAACCTGAAAGTTAAATTTAACAAAACATTAGAAGCTCACAAGGGAACCTAATGTTAGCTTCTCCAGTGAATGTTGTCGAAAAAAAGGAAAGTCAATAGTCAGATACAAATATAATACATGATTGCCAAGAGGGATCTATAGATAAGCGTGTAAGTGTCATCAAGTAGATACTGATCCATCAAGCAAAACCAACTACATATACTGTACCTTGTATATCCTACAAACTTAAAAATAAAATGTTCCATTTCCAGGAAGGATGTTCTTACCAAAGTAATATCATCCGGCTTGGTAGATGTCTTCCTCATCGTATCAAAAACCCCAAGTGCTTCCTTGCCAAAACCATGCCGTGCATAGCCTGCAATCATAGTATTCCACGAAACAATATCCCTCTCATCCATCTCTTCAAATGCACTGTGAGCTTCCTCCATGTTCCCGCATTTGAAGTACATAGCTAGGAGTGCATTTCCAACAAAGCAGCCGACCCCATAACCAGCCTTAATCAACCTACTATGCAGCTGCATTCCACACTCAAGTGCAGCAATGTCAGCACATGTGCTCAAAACACAAGCAAATGCTGACCTATTCACCCACTCACCACAGCGCCCCATCTCTTTGAACAACTGCAGTGTTTCCTCACTGAAACCACCTTGTGAATATGCAGCCAGCATTGCGGCCCATGAGACTGCATCCTTCTGCGGCATCATGCCAAAAATTGCCCTCGTCTCGTCCAGCATCCCAGCCTGAGCGTACCCTGTCAACATTGTGTTCCACGAAGCCACATTCCTGCAGGGCATAGCATCAAACAAATGTTGTGCCTCCTCCATCATCCTCCGCTGGACATATGCTGCCATCATTGCATTCCACGACACCGCATTCTTCTCTGGCATGGCATCAAACACCTTCTTGGCCTCTTCGAGCATCCCATTTTGTGCGTATCCAGAGACAACAGCTGTCCAGGTGAACACATCTCTACTTGGAGCCACATCAAACAACCTTCTTGCCTCAGCCATATCTCCTCTCCTTGCATAACCGGACACCATAGTATTCCAGGAAATGACATCTCTCTGTGGCATTCTATTAAACATTTTCTGAGCTTCTTCTATCTGACTGCACTGCACATACCCAGCCATCAAAGCATTCCAAGAAATGGCATCCCACTCTGTCCTTGAATCAAACAGCGCCCTTGCGTCTTGGATCCGTCCATTCCGGATATACGCAGCAAGCATGCCATTCCATGAGACATCATCCTTCTCTGGGGCGAGGTCAAAGTAGTGCCGTGCGAGCGAGACCAGACCATGGTTGGCGTGAGACGAGATCATGACGTTGTAGGACACGGAATCCTTCAGAGGCATTTTGTCGAACAGGGCCCGCGCATCGGCGAGTGATGATGACACCCCCAGCGCTTGCAGCAGCGTGTTGTATGAGAAGGAATCGGGTCGCGGAATGGAGCGGAAGAAGGAGAGCGCCAGAGGGAGGCGTCCGTTGGCGGCGTACCCGGCGAGCATGGCGTTGTAGGTGGAGGTGGAGCGGCGGGGCATCGCGGCGAAGAGGCACTCGGCGTCTGGAACGCGGCCCGCACGCATGTGCGCCGTGATGGCCTTGTTGCGCCGGATCACCTCCGCATCGGGCTTGCCGGTAATGCAGGCGTCGGCAGGGGCGGCCGGCCGCCTGTGGCTTCGCTGCCGGGCGGCGGCGCGGAGATGGCGGGAAGGGAGCATAGCATGGGGGTTTTCCAACTGCAGCTGTGACTTGTGTGCTACTCCAGCTAACTCCAGTAGCCCAAAATAAAGCGCTTACTTTTATGGGTTAATTGGATATATGCCATTAAAAAACCACATTTCAGAAATGTTAGGTCACATTTACTAATATCTCTTAAATTAAGTTATCATCCCTAACATAATACTAAATGTGATTATCATCCCTAACATGATACTAAATGTGGTTGTACTTACTTGTGATAAAACTTCAAACAACCTCACTTATCTTGATAACGCCACCCGGCCCACCACCCCTCGTGTCGTTAAATTAATTAACTCGTGCAAAAAAAAGATGAACCATCCAAGCAATAACCAACTGAGCCTTGGTTTGTTGTTGTACTAGGTTCATCAACAGCCTCACAAGTATTTCTTAGATATAAATATTGATTAGGATTGCAAATCTATATGGGTTAGGTGTCACAGTACGATAATAATTAGGGTTTCAGTATGAATTTTTTTTGTTCCAGTATTTGCCGTTTCAGTATTATTTTAAATAGTGGCAAAATTAATTAAACATTGGAAGTGAAAATACTATGAGATAAATAATGTCAGCTACTGACTCTGTCATGTGTAAAGTACTCACAATGCTTATGATACTCATAGCTGCTACAGAAATACTGATAAATATTAATATCTACTTAAGAAAAAATACATTTAAAATATTAAGAGCTACTTAAGGATACTAGAAAAAATACTGAAGTCTTACGAAAGGATAATACTAACAAGTGCTCAAGAAATGCTCCATAAGTAAAAGAGGAAAATACTAACAAATACTACTAAAAGGAATATACTGACATGTACTAAAACAAACATATTCACCTATACCAAACAGTGAGAATGACATCAATGAAAATGAAAGGACAATACTAAGAAGTACTGAAACAGTATACTAATAAATACTAAAGCAACATACCTACATGTATTGAATGAAAACAAGGAGTAATTTTAAAGAAATACTAAAAAAATATACTAAACACTACTAAAGTAATAGTAATAACAAAAGATACTTGCAAAAAAATAATCAATACTAACATGTACTCAAAGACGCTAGATCCATATACTGAATACTAAATACTGAATATGGAATATTGAATACTGACATATAGAAAATACCGACATATAGAAAAATACATATTCAATACTAACATGTACTCTAGATTCATATATTGAATATTGAATACTAAATACTGAATACTGACATATAGAAAAAATACCAATATACCGTCAAGTATATCGTCAAGTATTTTAAGTAGTTATCAGTATATCGTCAAGTACTGAATCGTGAATATATTAAATAGTTATCAATATATCGTCAAGTATTTTATCAATATCTTCAAATATTTTTGTCAGTAACCTTTAGTACAACCGATACTATAACTTCAGTAGTTGATGGTACTTTAAGTAATAAAAATACTGACAACTATTTGAATAAAAAGCATGGGGGATCCATGTAGGAACATAAGAGTTGCATACATGCAAACAAAAGGGTGGAGTAGCACGTATTTGCTCCATATCCGGATTTGTTGACGTTTAGGATATGATTGTGCTTACCAAGACACAATTAATTAGGGAATAATTTTCCGTCCTGCATAAATCCATTTGAGCTGGGCCGGTGTCCTGTTTTTGTGATGTTTGCCTGAGCTGGGTTGGGCGAGCTGGGCGGAAGCGCGGGAGGGGAAGCCAGGCTGCGCAATGGGCCGGAGCGCGGAGGGGGAGCTGGGCTGGGCGAGACTGCGGGAGGGGGAGCTGGGCTGGAGAAGGGTGTAGAATAGCACATGTATAGGACTGCACTATTTAGCAGCCAGGGTGCTGAATGCTATTCCACGCTACGGCAGCCAGATCCCTCAATACGATTCTATTCCGGCGAGGCCTAAGGTAATAAAGATGTGTTCATGGTATGAAATCTTTTACTGTTATTTACTATTTTGCATTAAATAGTGTCTAGTGTGCATCTGGCTATCCCACTGCATGCCGTCCTGGATTTGATTACCCAAAAGTTACGTACCTCTCCAAATTAATTACTTTGAGGATTGTCGAGTAAAACTTATGTTATTGACTGCCATTAAATAATTTGTGGATTAATAACTCCATGCAACGTTTACTATAAGGATGTGTATTTGTTTTTGGAATTAAAAAACTATTGTTCGGGGGTATGGAATTTTATTTTTAAAATTTTATTATTCATCATGTGCTGCTTGTTACAAGATAAAAAAATGCATGTGAATACTATATTACTGTTGTGCATATTTGATGAAAAATTGTGCATATAACATTAAAATTTGATAACAACATGCAACGAGTAACACCTTAAATAAGTCGAGATGGAGCAATATCGCAATGGTTCTTTATACGAATCAAATATTTGACAAACAAACTGGTGTGCCTCCGATAGCCATAGTTTTTATTCCGACGAGATGTAAAGTTGGAAGGCAGTAGTAATAATTTTACTCCATGTGGTTCAAGTGCATGGCCTAACATAACTCACGCATTGAAAACCAACGGCGTCATGCGTGCACTGATTTAAGTGGGACCCATAGATATGCATGCGAATCCAAGGAAACACGATTTCATGAACCCCTAGATAAATGCATTTATGACTCGTTAAGGATGTTTATGAGAAACCAGTGGCCTGATTATTCCGACATCTAGCCAGCTTAGTTTTCTTTTTGCTAATTATTTTTTTAATTATTCTCCATATTTAACAATGACATAGATGTGATAATTTTACTACTAATATTATCATTTGGCTTATAAATAATTTCGTTTACACTTGTGTATAATAGATTTTCTCTAATAATCATTGGTGCATCTGGTATCTAGTAAGCCTATTTTGTATTACTAATATTATAACTTAGACCTATAAATAATTATATCTGGCGGAGTAATTTTTATTGTATTGGTCTTTGTGAGAATATTTTTATTACTAATATTATTGTTTGAGCCCATAAATAATTCCACCAAGACTTATGAGCAGTAAATTTATCTGTGATAATCAACACGTCATCTGATAGGGTAAATTTTATTACTAAGATTATCATTTCGAATTACCTGTCGGTAGTGCATAGTAAACCCCATATTACATCAAATAATTACTATTATTATAATTTGCATAACGTCAGATCTTAGGATGATAATATTTTAATTACTATTGTCATTTGCTTCGAATTTAATTATTAGGACATACATATTTGAGTAAAAATTTACTGTAAAAGGACAAAAAATTATTACTCTAATTGAATATTCAACGTGAGTTGAATATAGGTAATATTCCGAGACAAGTGCGGGCAAGCGAGTAATTAAAAAAAATTAGAGTTAGTTGCAGGTAGCTCCAATAAAAAATGAGTATATTAACGTTAAATTTTATTTTGCACCAAATATTATTTGTTGCTACAAATGGGAGCGACAAGTAATTAAACAAATTATTTGGACTTTTTATTATTATTGATAGTACCATTTGGACTTTTTATTAGTGATAGTATTATTTAGTGAAGAAAATAATTCTTTTAAGTTCTGTGAGAGGTAAATTCTCTTGCGATAATCACCGCGGTGTCCGGATAAAGGTCAACCTTTTTTTATTATTGATTGTATCATTTCGTAATTAGTTGTTGAATTACTTTTTATTTGACTTGTCTTGAAACACTATTTAAACTAGTAAGATTAGCGTAATTATGACCATCAAGTAGCAATAATCAAGATTAATGTAATTAGCGCAATCAAGTTGTAATAAACTAATAATCAATATCAATATGAATATAATTAGTGCAATCAAGTAGTAAATTGTCGAATTACCATACATAACATCTATAATTTAACTGTCTTTCAATTGAAATTAAATTATCACACATACTGTATTCACTTGATTTGGTAGTAATTAGTTGGATTCGTACGGTGAATCAGCTCTCCTAGGAAAGAATCGAGCAAATTCAACCGTACTAAAAAAAGAAACAAGAGATAATCTACAACTAGAAGCGTTCGTCGGTTTGGGCTTTTAGTAGGACCAGACCGGCACGACCGTAAGGTCACAGTCGTGGCACGGCGTGTCTAACAACGGCGGCTCTGTGGGGCAGCTTCGGCACCACATGTCAATCAGTCAGGCCGAGTCTGCGAAGAATTGGGGCACCATGCAGTGGCGCAGGGTTTTCAAAACCCGTCGGTAACCGCGGTTACCGACCGGTTACCGACAAACCGTCCGTGAACGGTTCGGTTTCGGTACCGGTTTTAATTCAAATTTCAAATTTGAAAAAAAAAATCGAAAATGCTGAAAAAATTCCTAAAAATAGTTCATGATTTATAGAGTCAAATGGTGTACAAATTTTTCAAATTAGAGTTCATTTGCTATTTATTTTGACGTGTATTTCTTTTTTTTTCAAACTTGTACATATCAAAATAAATAGCAAACGAACTCCAATTTGAAAAATTTGTACACCATTCGACTCTATAAATCATGAACTATTTTTAGGAATTTTTTCAGAATTTTCGATTTTTTAAATTCAAATTTGAAATTTGGTTTGAGACGGTAACCGCCCAAACCGAACGGTAACCGGTCCTAATTGACCGGTTACCGGTCCCAAACCGTTTAAACTACGCCGTTTGAATTCAAAATGCAAACCGTTCGGTTTGGGACCGGTTTGGGCGGCTACCGTCGGTAACCGGCAAACCGCTCGGGACCGGTTCCCGACGGCGAAACGGTTAGTGAAACCCTGGTGGCGGCACCAGCGCCGCGGAACGCGAGCATGGCGGCGTCATGCGCGCGCAGCGTCCTCAGCGGCGTGAAGGTGTTGAGCCAGAGCCTGTAGCCGTGGCGGCCTATCACACGGACTTCGCAAACCCACCGCTAGTGGATGTGACGGCAGCACACAGCGAGGCACCGCAGCTTCACAACCACCTATTGGACACCAAATCCGGCCGAGAGGGGGCACCAGACCCGCGTGCATCTGGCTGAATCCTGCCCTGGCTGCCGCTGCAACCTCGGGAACACCTCCGGGAGGGGGAAGAAGACCTAGCCATCGCCGTCCCCGACCTCTCTCGGACTGTCGGCGTCGAGCGCGCTCCGGCGGTGGCCGCGCATGGAATAGCGAGGGAGGAGCTCGGAGGCAGGGAGAATGGCGCCGCCAAAGTCGAGAGCCTCGCTTGGGCTGATCAGCTGGAGGAATGTAAGCCGGTGAAAAAGAAATGAGATTTGGAGTTATTTATAGTTGTATATTTTGGACATGCAACTTTTATGGTTCTTGATTTGTTGCATGAAGTGTGGGCGTAGATTGGGTCGTTGACGGGATAGTAATCATTTATTACCTGATAGAAGCCATGGAGTAAAAAGTGGTAGGGTCATATTAAATAATATGTCAGTTTTTCATTCTCGCCGGAGAAGGACAGTGCTCCGCCGGGGTGCTGTTTATTATTTAGCACCCAAGCCTTAGAATAGTATATATATATATAGTTGAGATAACAATGAAAATTGTAGAGGTAGAGAGAGACTTCATAATTCAAGTAGAGCTTAAACAAGAGATAAATTAAGAGATTAGATTCATAAGTCATTTCATAATGACTAAGTCTTATGTTTACTCTAGTATATACACTATCTTCTATAGCATAATTAATCCTTCATCTATGCATAAGGGCGATTACTAAGGGAAATCAAGAACACAACAATCTCTCCTCTATATAACTATAACGTTTGCTCGGTCTATATTCAGGGAGTGGACTACAAAGGACTCAACAGGAATATCACACCCGTGATCTACCACATGGCCTAGAATACAGGGTACATTCGCAGGTAAATATAGCCTAAGCACCACGCCTACACTATTTCTACCACTTAACTCACTCAAGGATTGAGCTAAGTGCTTTGCAAACATGTGCATAAAATCATTACTAATCATAACTATATCAAATATACAACTAGAATAAACTAAGAACATAATAAAGATAAACAAAGTAATATTAAAGTAGCACAAAGTCGAATAACGAGATACAATGGAATTACCAAACCTCCCGATGGTAATCCAGAATCTTGAGCAATGCCCATCTCTACTTGAACCTAGCTAGTTCTAATTCTAAACTTGAAGTAGAGCTCTGAGGAAGCCCTTTGGGATGTGAAAGGACCTTGATGTTGCCCAGCGGGACTAGAGGGAGGGGGTGAATAGACCTGTTTAAAATAAACTTGCAAACTTTCTGTCAGCACAGGTCCGGCACTGCCGGGGTGCCCGGCACTGCTGCTCTAAAGCCCGGCAGTGCTGGCCACCAGGACAGAACTGAGCACAATTCAAAAAGTATAACTAGAATGAAAATTATGCTTGAATGGAAACCTTCCTAGAACTGTAGGGAACCTCTAGCACCTCTTAGAATAGGTAGGAGCTGCACCACCAAGTAGATCGGGACCAAACCCTTAAAATCACCTTGAGGACAAATGCAAGTAAAACAAATAACACAAACACAAGTGACACAAGATTTAACCCGTGGTTCAGCGTCGCGACCAAGGTTGGCCTAAGTCCACGTTGTTGAGGTTTTCCACACAAGGCTTAGGCTTGCCCTTCCCTCGTTCTCAAATCAAGAGAGTGAACTCTTGAAGTGAGGGGTGATTTCTTAGCTGCAATGAGATGGTTACAAACCTCCCGGGTCTGCCACACAAGTTGGCAAGCTCCACGGGCGACGCTCTAACCGGCTAGGAGCAAGCTTCAAGAGTAACAAATGCAATCCACCGGCTGGAACGCGAACCAAGTGTTCTAGACAATGAAGAACAGTTTGGGCTGCTCTCTAATGGAGAAGGCTCAATCTCTCAAAGGATTGGAGAGGAATCAAAGAGGAAGCTTGAGGGGCTCCAATGGAGTTAGAGAGAGGGAGAGAGCTTTTTGTGTGAGCACTGGGGAAAGGAATGGTCGAGATGACTGTTGGGGCAGTAGGGAGGGGATAGAAATACCCCCTGCTGTCCAACGGTAACTTAAGTCCCGGCACTGCTGGACTCAGGTCCAGCACTGCTGCTCTGGGAAACAGCACTGTTGCGCTGTCCAAAAATGCTCCGAATGAAAAACTATTTTGCAGGGAGTCTGGGCAAGGTATGAGAGGATGTTTGGTGGAATTTGAGCACTTGGTTGCACATTTAAGCATGCACATTGCATCCCCCTTTGTAGTACGACATTTCCTAAACTCAAATTCAAATCATCAAATAAATTAAATGCTTTTGAGTTGGTCACCGCATCCTTTGATAATTTGGGGCTGCACCATTGAATGTATTGTCCTCATTCTTATAATACTTTGAATATGTGTTTGCAATCATCATTATCTCATCTCTTTGAGCAAACACACCTTAGAGCTTGTGACTTGAATCTTCCAACACATATGAGTTCAGCCCATGGCTTCAAGTGACTACCACTAACAAATTGATCCTCAACATAATATGACTCCTCATAGCTTGATTAGTACTTCGACTCAATGCAAGTACTCTCTTCTTCACCTTAGCCATATTACCTCGGTCTACTTGACCTTCACCTTTGCTTAGTACCTCGAAGTCCTTTCCTTGCTATCTTCACCCTATCAAGCCATACTCAAGTCACATCATATTAAACACCGATTGAAAACCATTTCTATAATATTGTGATCCTTGCTTGAATATCTTGTAGATATGAGTGTTGAGATCAATCAAGCTTTGATATATGAGACTCCACATCAATATGGTCAAGCCAATTCACAATTCCTTAGATCCTCCTTATTTTGGCTTGACACTCCTATCACTCACTTCAATCTCTATCTTCAAACTTCTAGCTTGATCATATTAATGCAAAGTGATTCTCCAAATCTTTGTCCATACAAGCAAACTAAAGTAGAGACCATATTATATCCAATATACATTGTCTCCTTTGTCATTTGACCTTTGCTTGGTTTTTTCTCACTAATGCACTATTGATTCATTATTCAATCCTTGATCAACACTAGTCCACTATCCAACTCTTCTTGTTCATGTAAAGCAATCCAATATAAAGACCAATCCATAACTATCAACTCATGTCTCATTTGCCATTTGCCAAACATGATTGCTTTCACATGATACTATGATATCCCACAACATAGAAGTCATTTCATTGATTCCATTTGTATTGTTGTCTTTTGGTTGAACTAGATTATTCCCATGATCTTTCAATACAACAATACAAAAATTGACCTTCATTCAACATTGTGTGGAATACCATCAAGTTTGCTTTTCTCGTTAAACCTTTGATACACTTAGCAAACTTGTTAGGCATTTAATTGTATTGTCATTCATTTCACCAAAACCCACTAAAGGGCTAGATGCACTTTCAGGATGGCTCTAGAGGGTCTGGGTCTCCTTATATAGCGCAGTGGGATGAAATGTGGACCTTGGATCAAACCGACCTTGAACAACGGGATTCAATCTATATGTCGGTGGGGTGCCGCCATATGAAGGAGTACGAGGTTGGGACTCTCCCTAGGCCGCCCGGCCTAGGGGTGGGGTTGGCCGGCACCACCTAGCGTCTTCTCAGATCCTCGCTTGCTCTGGTGTCTTCTAGAGTCTTCTTGTGTCGTCATTGGTTCGGTTTGCGTAGATTGACATGTTGTGATAGGACTCTCTTCCATATTAATTCTTGTTTTCTTGTTTAATCCCTAAAAATCATAATTCACCAAAACTTGTAGAATATTGTCAATTAAATCCCTAAACCTATGTTCATGATGTCCATCCGTACCATTTTCCATGTTTAATTGACGGTTTATAAGAGGAGTTAATTACCGATCAACAACAGGAGGGCCCATGCGCCACCATGTTAAACCCCGGTAACTTGGATTGCTAGTTTAGTAAAAAAAAGTAATCCAATATCATCTTGGGGAGATTCTTTGCTTGTTTTACAAATTCTACTGTAATAGTACCTAGTTTTATGGGTAGAGAGTTAATCGACTAGCCACAAAGGTTATTAAGTGTTTATATACTCCCTCCATTGTAAAATATAAGGTATCCTAAAAAATTTAGGACAAATTCTATGGTAATGGAAATGACACATGCAACACTATTTTAACTATTAAGAGACTTTGTACTTGACATATTTTAATCCTGGTGATAGATAGTAATGGTAGGTATATGTGTGATTGGACTTTGAAGCAGTTAATTCACTTAGAATATCTTATAACTTGGGACAAATTTTGAATTCTTCAATACTTTATATTTCAAGATGGATGGAGGGGATTGTTTTGGGTCTCTACGATTTTGATCTTTTGCTTTTTGTTCAACTTTTAAAGAATAAGACGTAGTTTATATGGTGGTACAATATATTTTGGGGGCTTGTGGAACTCTTGTCGTCGCTTGCTTTGCCTGGTTGGGCAAAGATTCAGACGTGTTTGATATGTTTGTCGGTCCTGTTTGTCTGGCGTAGTTCGGCAAGGTCAGCCTTGCTAGAGCCGAAGAGTGTTTTTGGCTAGCTCGCGTCATGGAAAATGCAAAAACCAAGATAGCAAACAATACAACCAAACTTCAATTTCTTTGTCTAGCGAGGCAAAGCAAGCGACGTCAAGAGTTCCAAACGCTCCTAAATTGATGTTTGTATGTATTGCTTGCAATTTCGGTTTTGGTGGTTTCGAGGACCTTGCCGTACCAGGATCCTCACCAATCATCCAATAAGCCTCTAGGTCAAGTGAGTCATGCTGCAAGATCATCCAAATCATATTTAGAGCTTGTTTAGTTTATGGGTGTAAATTTTTTGGTGTTACATCGAATATCAAATAGAGTGTCTTGTGGGTTATTTAGATACTTATAAAAAAGAGTTGCAGAATTCGTCTATAAATTGCGAGACAAATTTATTAAGTCTATTTAATTTATCATTAACACATGTATCATTATAATAATTAATGTTTAATCATGAATTAATTAGGTTTAAAAGATTATCTCATAAAATATAAGTAAATTGTACAATTAGTTATTTTTATTAACATTTAATGTTCCATGCATATATCTAAACCTTTGATGTGATAGTCCATAAGGTCACTTGGGAAATTAGCTCTTGGACAGTGTAAGTGGCCCTTTACTGTTGAACATTTAAAATAGAGTAATTTAAACAAATTTTCTAGTAGACATCGTCTGTAATAAATATTTTAACAAAATAAATATAAAATCATATAAGTGCCCAAAAATTATACTATAAATTTCTATGCTCCATATAATGAGAACTATACAATAAAAATATTGTTTTGTACTAAAATGATCATTTTGCCTCTCTTCATAAATAGATAAAGTTAAAGATAATTATTTTTTCTCATATATTTGTAGAATACTAAAAATCTTGAAAAAATCACATAATTATTATATCATCCAAGCATGACTATGCTTAAAATACTAGCTTAAAATAATTAAGTTTAATATATCAGTTAAACTTGATAGGAGATAAATCTATAACTCATTCATGCTAAATATATCATTATAAACTTTATTATTTCGAGCTAATATTTTTAGCATTGTCAAGATTTGGTGATACATATTCTTTGATTTTTTTTCTCAAGATTTTTAGTGTCCTATAAATATATGATAAATTAATTATGGTAAACTTTGTATATTTATGAAGAGGGGCAAAGTAATTATTTTAGTGCAAAACAATAATTTTACTTTATAATTCTCATCATGTAGAGCCTACAAGTTTCTCTGTAGACATGAGTGGGGTCATAATTTTAAGAAAACTTGGAAAGCCAAAATACCTTTAAAGGTCAAAATTTTCATGTGGCTTGTTAGTCAAAATGCCATTCTTACTAGAGACAATCTGATCAAACGCAAGTGGAAGGGATCTAAAAAATGTGGTTTCTGTTCTGAGGATGAATCAATCCAACATCTGTTTTTTGATTGTACCACTGCGAAATATGTGTGGAGTCTCGTGGCTTTCTCTTTAGGTGCTGATTGCAGACCTAACTCTGTTGAGCAATATTGGGTGTGGATTGGAAACATTATCCCACTTGCCACTAACATGCATGCTGTTGGCTTAGCTGCTGTCTTTTGGGCTTTGTGGCGTACAAGAAATCTTGTTTGTTTTGAAAACAAAAGAATTAAAGCTCCTACAAAGATCATTTGCTTAATGTGTTCCTTCCTAAACTACTGGGCAGGGCTGCTGAAGGAGGAATCTCAGGACCAGATTATCCAAGGCGTCCAAGCTATCAAGAAGACGGCGCTCGCTTTCCACAAACAGGATGTGCAAGACCAGCTCAACGAAGATCGGCAAATGGTGCCTTATAGTGGAGATAAATGACTGTAATGGCTTGGGGATAAGCGTCATTTGGGTCTTTTGTTTTCTGTTCTGGACTTTACCAGCTCGAGTTAGCTGTGAACGGTTGTTGGGTGCTTCTGGTCGTTTAGTTAAGCTTTCTGTTGGCCAAGTTATGGGGCCCTGTGCGTCCTGTAACTTGGTCAGGTGGGGCTAGTAGTTTTATGTCGGGTGTTACTGTTATAAACTTTGTAATTTCGTTACATGGGTAATGAAATTCGGTTTTACCGTTGTGGAAAAAAAAATTTATATCTATTTTTTTAATATTTTATTGGATACAATGCTCACTAATTTTCTAAGAACTTTTTTTTATCACAAATTTTCTAAGAACTAGAGTGTGGTTAAACAAATCGTTTTATTTTAGTTGTCCAACCGTTAATGTCCAGGAGCCAATTTTTTCTGAAGTTTTTGGGTGGTAACTAAGGCCTTATATGAAAGCCCATACATCAAATATCTCATTGGCAAGCCCACGTAGCCTAAAAGGCCCAAGCGTTTACTGATATCCCATTTCCGACACGAGGTTGGTCGCGCCGACGGAGATGGGTGGCACCGTCGTCGCCGTTCTTGCCGCCGCAACCGCACGCCGGAAATCTGGTCCGTTCCTATCATTGTTCTTGAGGGCGGCGCGAAAGATCCACGATGCTGCAGAGACTGCAGCGGCGGCGGAGGACAAGGCAGGGACGCGGAATCGGCGGCGGCGGCGGAGCAGCAGCAGCCTCCTTCTTGGACCGGAATTCCTCGACACCTGGGACCCTTCATCGCGTGACACAACGCCGCAGGTTCCTCCGCGGTGTGCCCAAGGTGAGCGACTGCTTCGGTAAATCGCTGGTTGAAGGCGGGCTCTTTGTATTGCTTCGATTGGGCTGGCCGACTGGGGCCTGGGGGAGGCTGTCCAGAGTGCATTTTTTTATATAAAAAATCTTCATTTTTTTGCAATTAAATTGATAAGTTGGTGGGAGCTTAGCGCTTATGATTCGTGAGCCTAGCGTTGTGGCATTTAATCAGTTCGTGTTACTTGCAAAGAATTAATGCTCACATCCTCTAGTATACTCTTCAAACCTATCCTGTTGCGAAGCAAACCCAGGCACGGCAAACAGATGAAGCCAGCCTATGTAGAGAATTATCCTTGTTTCTGTTTTTGTTGCTGACACTCCAATGTATATCATTGTTGGCAGTTTTCTTCTTTGCATTTGGATCCATGACCTATATCAAGCTTCTTGCAGAAGTCTTACTTAGATCTAAGACTCAGTGGTTTAGGAACAGGAACAGGAATAGGTAAAAGCTATATGAGAGGCTCGGTTGCCTTAACAAAAGAGCCCTCCCGACTGGGAAACACAAGCATGTTGGAATCAAAATCATCCAAATAAAAAAAAGAAGTGGAGGAGGCTGCCAAGCTAGGGTTACCTCTTGTTCTCCGGCGATCTCCTCCATCTCTAGTGATATCCTCCAACTCCGTTGACCTACGGTTAGGGACTTCGAGCAGCTCCAAGAGATGCTATTTTTTATTTTAAGTCTAACTAGACAGTCTGTGGTATAAAATAGACTCCAACAGATGTTGTATCCGAGTCTGTAAAATACCGAATGAGCTATCCCATCTATTCCACTTGCTAAAGAAAGCCAGCGTGCGGGCGCTCGCCATCAGCCCTCCCGCACTGATTTTCGCAGGGTTGACGAGTCTTTTACTGCGAGAGAGCTTCACACGTGTGGCATGCCTCTATGGTTGCGCTCGTCTCCTACCGCACCATGGTGGCATACGTCTTCAGCCGCGCCATGGCGGCGTACTTCTTAACTCTTAAGTGCTGAGTCGAGGCGCATGGGGTTCAGAGACATCATCTGATGGAAAGATCTGAAGAGGTCGGGCTGCCTCAAGGACGATAACCGTTCAATGTGATGTCACTGTCTTTGAAGATTACTGGACTGCTGCCGCCGGTGACAGCTGGTGAAGGTAACTGTGCTGCTGTCCTCTGTCCAACCTTCACAAGCACCTCAACAATCTGCTGGAAAGAAGCAAGTAACGAATGCTACTGTTGATGTCACCGGGAAGGCCTTCAATGCCTACGGATGGCTTCTCACAGCGTGGTCTCCAGTGTCTGGAATTCATGGCTCGTCCAGGAAATCTCAAGGCGGTTGGGAGCCCTGTTGTGCGGCACGGCTGGCTGGCTTCTCAAGGCTTTGCCCGTCTAGCCTGGCGGCCGCTTGGAGGTGGCCACAGCCCCCAGCGTGCCTTGCTTGGATGATGTGGCAAGTTTTGAATATGGAAAATAGAAAATTTACAAAGTCTGTTGGGCAACCCATAACATTTTAGGATGTTTTATTTTTAGAGAATGGCTAAATCATGCATTTTGGAATTTATTTTTAGCTAACCTCTTGGAGTTGCTCTTAGGGTTAGGCCATTCAGGTTTTGGTTTTTGGGGAGGCCTCCAATAGCCTGCAGCCTTAGAAGGGCAGGGGTCGAGGGAGGCGTCTGTACTGGTGGCGGTGGTGGTTGGAGGGGCGGTGAGTTAGGTGGTGGGGGTGCTGCTGAGTGGGCAATGGGGGACGTCCGGTTGGGAGGATCCAGCGGAAGGGGCAAGGGACACGGGTAAAGGAACCATAATTTAATAGCAGTATTTTTCTGCAAATTAAAACTAATCACGTCTGAAAAAGGCTATTTGAGTCCAGTTGGTGAGCTTTGAATTATGTGGCAAGCGGAGGGTGGCACAGGCACGGGTAATGCACAGCGGAGGAAGGCGTGGGTGGCATGGCATGTGGAAGGTGGAGGCCAGCAGGCAGTGTGGCGTGTCACACGCTTGCTACAAATGCTTTTGAAAATAGCTTCTGATCTGCAGTGAATGGCCCAACGAAGATCTGATGGCCACGAAAAATAAGCGCGGCCCAGGGGCCAGAGCTTGAACCCATGTTTCATATGTTCACTTGATGCAAACTGTAAGTATATGTTTGGTGCGCTGCACTATTCTTGCTTGGTAGCTGCACTCAGTAAATATGTTTAGCTCAAGGTTGTATTTAAATTTCAAGTCAGCACTTTTGATTCTTGGCTGATTCATTGATGGCATCTATTACATTGTTCAGATGCCAAAAATCTGATGCTGCCAACTCTCATTTCGGTATTTTGTAGCTGATTATGATCGCACTGCAACCATTATTGATGGCAAGTCCATAGCGGAGGACATAAGGTTACATATTGCTGAAGAAGTCTGTCAAATGAAATGTTCAGTTGGACATGTGCCTGGTCTAGCAGTTGTTTTGGTTGGTGATAGAAGAGATTCTGAATCATATGTGCGATACAAAGTAAAAGGCTGTGAGGAAGTTGGAATTAAATCTTTGTTGGCGAAGTTGCCTGGAAACTGTTCAGAAGATGAAGTGATGGATTCAGTGTCAAGATTCAATGAGGATCCATCTGTTCATGGCATCCTAGTGCAGTTACCTCTACCAGAGGTAATGTGTTTTAGTGTTTCCACCTTCAAAACACAAGATCTGTGGTATTGTTCACACTCAATAGATTAATATAGTTAAAAACTTCTCAAATACACCACATTAGAGACATTCTGTTTCATGGTTAATACAAACTACTCAGTCCCTCCATTCTAAATTGTAAGTCATTCTGGCTTTTCTAGGTACCTAGCTTCTACTACACACCTAGATTACATTATGTCTAGATACATAGTTATGTATATACAGAATGACTTACAATTTAGATCAGAGGGAGTACCTATTAGTTTCCGTTTATTTATCTGTTTGATCAAGATTCAGCTTAATTCACAGACACATTTGTTGTGTTCAATACTCAACGTTATAAATTGTTGAGTGTTGACCCTTAAATTCTGTGTCCTAATTTTGTGCAGTTTATGAATGAGGAAAGGATTCTGAGCACCATCAGTCTGGAGAAGGATGTTGATGGTTTCCATCCCTTAAATGTTGGTAATCTTGCACTCAGAAGCCGAAATCCTTTGTTTGTGCCCTGTGCTGCAAAGGCTTGCATTGAGTTATTGCTCCAATCTGGGATTGAACTGATGGGCAAGCATGTAGCTGTCATTGGGAGAAGCAAAGTTGTTGGATTGCCCACTTCCTTACTTTTACAGGTAAAATTGTCAAAAATCTGAGTAATATCTATGATTTTTATGCATTTTTTGCAGTGTTGTTATATGAAGCCATTACTTTGTCATTGATTATCTTTCAGAGGCATCATGCCACTGTCAGTGTTATCCATGCCTTCACAACAAATCCAGAGGCTATTACCCGTGAATCTGATATTGTGATATCAGCTGCTGGAGTGGCCAATCTTGTAAGGGGAAACTGGTTAAAGCAAGGTGCAGTGGTGATTGATGTTGGGACAAATCCAGTCGAGGTAAAGCCAGCAGTGTTTATTGTTCTTTCTGTCAATACAGTTTTATGTTGGCTGTGCATTTTCTCTAGAGTTGTTTGTTCATCAATAACCAGTTTATATGATAAGTAATGAATCTAAATTAATGATAAGTATTCTTAATTATTGTCCCAAATTAATGATAAATATTACTTCTAAAAAATGTCCCAAATTAGTTTATTGGTGCAGTTTTCTTACAGATAAATTTGTATTCTATAAGCTCAGACAGTGTCAGTAATGTTCCTAACACTCGGTCCCTTTGCGCTTAGCCATCAGTGTCTGATGTCCCCTGTTTTGCAGGATCCAACCAGTGATTACGGTTATCACCTAACTGGAGATGTCTGCTTCGAAGAAGCAGTGAATGTGGTCTCTGCTATAACTCCAGTTCCTGGCGGAGTTGGACCAGTAACGATTGCGATGCTTCTTGGCAACACACTTGATTCAGCAAAACGTTTTTATGGCTTAAGTGACTGAACCACCTTTTTGTCACGCTTGTCCTTTGTAAATGCGACCTCGCTTATCACTGAGAGCGTTAGCGCCGGTAAATCGGTAAATCCTGAAATAAATTCAGGAAACTACAACCTGAAATTCAATCCCACATGGATCGAACTCAGGGCTTGTGAAGTGCCGTTCACTGCCTTGTACAACATTAAGATTCAAGATGTTACAATCAGAAATGGACATGCGCACAAAGCAAGAGGAAAATATAGTTCCACAAATCTATTTCATAAGGAGTATCAAGCATATTAACTGGGAAATGCAGATGCATGATATAAATAACATATACATAACAGTCGTAAGTTCTACAAATCTATTTCATAAGGAATATCAGGCATATTAACTGGGAAATGCAGATGCATGATATAACTAACATATAACTAACATATACTCCGTACATAACAGTAGTAAGCTTAGCCAGGTATTAACAATGCATGGTATAACTAATATATACTGTACTACATAGCAAGGGATTCGTTATAGATTAAACGGGTCCGCTTTTTTAACTCGTTAATAAGAAACCCAGCACCTGGTCTAATGTCGAGTGCTTTCACGTGGACGACGCTCACATGCATTTATCAGGCGGAGTAGCTACACACGCTTGTAAAAAGAAATTTCCCTATAGTATATATAATATAAAATAGAGATTTGGACGGGACGGAGAGAGCGAGAGGTTAACAGGTGCATGATGAAGAGGCCACAATCAATCAGGTGAGGCGAAATTGATGGTTGCACACGCACGAGTACAGTAATGAAATTTAGAAAGTTGTTTGGCTTGTTCGTTTGGCTTATCAGTCATTGTATAGTGTTTTTATCTCACAACAAAACAAAAAAAAACAATATTAATCGACTTATCAACCGAACAGACCGGTTCTTCTTGCGCGGATGCTAGTCGCTCTGGAGTAGCATACATATTAGTCGTCTTTTCTTTTCCTCCTCCCGTTGCTCTATATTTTAGCTGTATGGGGGCTCGGATGTACCATATTCTTGCTCAATAAATATTGTATGCTTAGCTGTGTCCACTAAGTCATATTAGCCTATTACCTAGAACCAACAGACAACAACAGGAACATGCCTTAAGACATGATTTCTTTGATTTTTTATAAGAGAAATAGGCCTGGCGGACAACATTGTTGATTCATAATGCATTGCCAGCGAACTGGACAAACATATTTCAGTAGCAGAAGCAAAATATATTAGATATGTCAAAGATCAAAATGGGCACTCTCTTCCTTTTCAACAGTCCACGCAGTTCAAATTGTACATCTGCAATTCAGTACACATCAGACTGCAAGAAAAAACATGATTTGCATCATTTATTCTTTTTAACAGAAAACATTACATGTATAGCTATTGTGATGACATGTGCCATGCATAATTATATTGGGGGAGCGCCATTTGCATCTCACTCTACTTGATGCATTTGCTGCAAGATATTATCTTCAGACTAGTTCAATTTTCTGTTCTGCCACCCATGATTGTTTTGGCTCCAGTTGTACCGTTTCAATCTACATGACAAAATTATTTATATCATCATCTAAAACCATGCAATTATCAAATATGAGGATTCCAGGAAACATCAAACGCTAACTCAAGATATGCAGTTGTTGTAATACCTTGGCGTTTTCCACACAGACAAAATCTTTGTAGCAGGCCTCCATCTGCAAGTGAGGATTCCACAAGACTGCATCTGACCAACTGCATACGGAAAATAACAACCTTAATAATGTGGACTTTACAATGTCAAAATAGAGTCCTTTATATTTCCAGATTTCCACCTACTTTGAATTTGTGATGGCAATTTTGTCACCCAATCCATTGTCCAGGATGAGCTCACTTGGTGCACCAAGGTATATGCAGTCGACGAATCCTGGAAAAGTCACCTCTTCCCTGGATGGTATTGAGTGGGTTAAAAACTTATGCTCAGCAGCATACCATACTTACAAATACACTAGGCGATGCAGCATCTCTGAACACCTTAGACAAAAGGGGGAATAAATGAAAATATTGATTTCTGCTCCCAGTCACATACAGTGATATTGATGCAAGGCAGCAAACCTAAATACTGTGGCGAGATCGGCAAAAATTCAATGAGGCAACGCAAGAAACCAGTCTAATTTGTTTTTTTCATGAATAAGAGAGTTCCTCATAACTATTGACCAAAATCCAAACTGACCTCTCTTCTTTGCCCTCCAAAGGATTTTCCGGGTCAGGATCCTTATTGAAAGTCTTGCAACCTTTTAGACCTTTCACAGAAACGCCAGTTATGGAAGCCTGTAAACCAAATATGTGAACACCGACTACATGGTACTACCTCCATTCCAATTTATAGGCCGTTTTGATTTTTCTAGATACACAACTTTGAATATGTACCTAGACATTTCATATATCTAGGTACATAGTAAAAGTTATGCACCTAGAAAAGCCAAAACAACCTATAATTTGGGACAGAGGGTGGTATTTCAGAAAGGTAAGGTTCCAAGAAAGTACTGCAACATACACAGAAATAAGTATGGAGGGCTGAGTTGAATGAGAAAGGCTTGTCATCTGTATTTATTATTTCTAGAGTTGTTGACAAGCTTGTAGAGTGCAGGGAAACCTGCAAATATTTTTAAATACACTCAAACCATATGCTGCAACTACCACTTGTGTGGTCAATAATATGGATAAGGTAATGAATAGCATGAAAGCACATAGTACACTGCCAAAGTTTAACCTTGTACAGTGCATGGAAGCTGAAATCCCACATAGAACGGCTATAAGAGTCATCTTTCAGTTCCAAAGTTACAGCTGGATCTCCTTCTGTGACTTCTGAATCTGTGATAGACCAATTCACATTCCGTGCAAACCCATGCTATCAAAGTAAATTAGCCATGGTAAGTACAAAGAGTACACCGAATATGTGTTTCATTATCATATAGAAGATTATGAAATGTGATAACATTATGCTACATAGCTGCATCATTGGTATAATCACATCGATAGTGGTACTATGATTCATCAAACCTAGAAGTGATGGAATTCCTCAAGATAAAATTTGAAGTCTAACTTGGGGTCCAATTCTTGATTTGCCAAGATATGTTCTATATTTAACTGTGGCGTCAGCAGAAGTTTATCATTAATTTTTCGGGACCAAATATCCACCGAGACTAATGCTTCGTGCATATTTATCTTTTCAGTTCACATGGGTCACAACAAAAAACTGGTTTCACAAACCTGCTGCATGGGACCTGGGCCAAACTGGGGGAAACAATGTGGAATTCCACCACTGCTTTCAAAAAAAGTATGTAGTTAGCATGCTATTGGATAAATAGCTGATGTTCTATGGCATTTGTTTTGAAACTAACCTGATGGGTTTCTGCCCATTAAACACAGCATCTGGTCGAACAAAGAGCAGGTCCTTGCCATTAGGGACTTTGAAAGAAGTAACACAAGCTCCAAACAGATAAATCTCAGCCTCGCTTCATGCATAAAATGATAATGATTACACATTTAGTTGGCAGAAAAATGAAAAATAAGCAAGAGTTAAAGACAGTACTCCATCCATTCCTTTTTATAGGCATATTAGGATTTGAAAAGATCAAACTAAATACAATTACTCAAATTATATGCAACTATAGGATAATAAAGTAACATCACTAGATTCGATTTGATATATCTTTAAATATGAACACTAGCTTTGTAGAAATTTATATTGCAAGAGAAATAAGTGGCCAAAGTATTTTTCCAAAGTTCTTTAATGCAAAGCCTAACATGCCCTATAAAAAAGAAAAGCGCTCTACAAAGAAACATGGGACACGGGGGAGGACGGGAAGGGGTGTACATTATTTTTGGTTGCACAGCAAAAGAGATCCAGGATAAGTTTATAAATGCAAAATGGACTACCAAGGTCAGGTTAGGAGGCTGCCAAACACAGATACCATACCACACGAATGCATCTGATAGACACTATTTACAAATCATAATATCTACTAGGTAAAAACCAGCGAAGGAGCATAATTAGTCAAACTCTGGTTATATTTCCCCTAATCTAGTATTTTGAGTTGTGACTCGTGTTGCATATGCAGTTGATGCAACCTAATGCTCCCCCTCATCTTGCCTAAAGTCCCCAGTCAAGCTCCCATCTGTTCAAACTCATCTCCTAAACCAAAAGTACACAATCCCTAATCGCATACAGAACAGACACGCAGATTGATCGCCTCATGTGTTTCCCGGGGAAAAAGAAGAAGAAATGAAGAAAAAAAAAGTACCTCCCCTTCGGGGATTTGAGGTCGATTTTCTGAAGCCCGCCATTGCCCTCCGACACCGCCACACCGGGCGCATACACCTTCTGCCCAACGCTGGCCATGGCTACCACACCAGAGCGCCTGCGTCAAAGAACCACGAAGTCGAACCGACCAAGAATCGTCTGCTCTTAACCGTCCACACGGATCGAGTCGGATAAATACAGATTAGCAGCGGTTGCAGTAATGCTACCTGAATCGGCGGGATGAACTGGAAGGGGAGGAAACGAAGGAGAGCGAAGGGAGGGTGGAGGCGCAAGAAGCCGCCATTTCTGTTTGGCCCCAGGTGAAGTTGCTGTTTGAGCAATTGCGCCCCCCTCCTCGGAGAAGCTGAGACTTCGCCGGTGTTTTGCCTAGTTTAGAGTTGGAAAATGCGCCGGATCTTCTGAGCTGAAGTACTCTGCGTGCATGTGTAGCAAATAGATAACATGATATACCTCCACAAAACTATTTATGAAAAAGTCTAAGTCAGCTCTGAGATTTGGAGACGTGTCTACTTAACCCCCAAAGTATAATATTTTAACATCATAAATGTTATTATATTATCATATAAATTTATTCAAATTTAATATACTTTGACTTTTCAACATTCTTAAAATAAATTATAATTTGAGATGAAGAGAGTAATTCAACTATAAAAGATTGGTTATAGTCACTTTAAATTAAATAGGGAATTAGATGATTAAAAATCTAGACATTAAGCATATAGAAGAGTTACTGTTGTTTTTAGGTTTTTCCTAGAATTTTTCTAGAGTTCTTGAATGAGTACGTGGATTGCTGGTTTTAGAAGAAGAGAAAAACACAAAGGAGCATATTGTCTGTTGTGTCACATAGAATCCCAGCCTTTCTGCAGGTGGAACAAAATTCATCTTGTTGCATTCGGCCAATTTTATTGAATGGATATTGTGGATATATTGCCCTTTAAACGACAACGACTGAAGAGGTCTTGGCTGCTTGTTGGAGCTTGGAGGATATCTCCCTTTTCTGCTCCCTTCCATATTCCCATATTTTCTCCTTTTCGGCATACGGAGTATGATTGATCTCTGTGTGATGCACATTCTCTTAGAAGTTGGGTATGACTTGTGATGCAGAGCTATGTCATGCATTTATGATATTTATTACAGATAGTGGTGAGACAGACAAACTACACAAGCGGTGTCGAATGAAAAATAAATTTTAAATGTTTAGGAATGTTTAGTTCCCTTCAAAATTCTAAAACTTTATTAGATTTTCTGTAACATCGAATTTTTGAACGCATGAATGAAGTATTAAATATAAATAAAAAAATATAACTAATTGTACAGTTTGTCAGTAATTTTAATCTTTCAAACTTAGTAAATTCATAATTGAACAATAATTACTAAATACAAACGAAATATTACAGTACTTTACATCCTATTTTTTTTATCTAAACAAGGCTATTTTTCTCAAAAGATTATTTTTTAGACTTCTATTTCTAGATCCATTTGGACTCTACGATATCTAGAAAGTGTTTTCCATTTTATTATTAAATTATTTCCTAATCTTCTCAATTTCTATGAACCAAACGCTGGCCCTTCCTCTTGTCTTTATTTTTTTTTATAAAGTATACATGTATTAATTAATAGAAAAACATGTCTAAATATAAGTACACCGAATAAGGATACAAAAGACAGTTGTCCAACTTATATTCTACGAGAAAGTAAACTTGCCGACGAAGACCGCCGACACCAGCCGATGCCGCCAAACCTGAATCACTAGAAGCCGGAGGAAACCACCAGCGTTGAGGTGGACTGCAGCAGACGCTCGATCTCGCGGAAGCGAAGAATTCTTTAAACGGCCATCCGTCAGGATCACAATCCAGATTGAAACGACGAGAGTGGTGCTGACGATGACATCTGTCGTCGCGGTAAAGCCAAGCTCGCTCAATCCCGATCCGTGTCGCCGGTAGATCGCGTTCGATCCACCGCACTCCATCTTGCCGACATGCCCCCAGCCGCCACCGTATCCTTGACCTTAGACGCGGCACGAGCATCATCGCTCCGCCGTGACGACGAAACAACAGCCGCCGCAGACTCCTACACCACCTCACAGGCTTCTCATCGTCACCGGAGTAGACGACAACGAGGTGGACAAAGACCGGGAGGACTTTATTCCACCATGGCAGCGCCGCCACCTCCACCAAGCTCGCGACGCCGGGGAACCTAACCCTAAAAACTTGATCCACTGGAGAAACTTATTAAAAACGATAGATCTCCACTCCCTTCAGCCCCCGACGAGATGCCGAAGGGGAAGGGAGGGGGACCAGAGATGACGGCGAAGGGGGGGGGGGGGGGGAGGCGAGCCTCGCCTTGGCGGCGCTACGCCAACGTTCTTGTTAATCTTCTTCCTTGACTTCATTTTAGAAAGGTTACGTCAGGGCAACTTCAACGAACTCTATATCCTTTCTTTGGTTGGAAAATATACTTTACAATAGTATCTTTAATTAAATATCTAAAATATATTATCATCAATTTTAAATATGTTGTAAGCAAAAAATAGAGAACAAAAACAACTGTCGAGATTACACGTAATATATAAAAAAATTGTTATAGTGGAAAAATATAGAAAGCATTTTTAGTTTCTTCAAACGGTGACTTAGAGAGCAAAATTTATAAACTCTTATGTCATGTTTGGATCCTTGGAACCCATTTCATTCTAATAATTTAGGTATATATAAGCTAAAATATATTTGAATATTATTATTAGCTATAACGAAAGAAAATTATAGTCGTAGAGTAGAAACATAATATGTTGATTATTGAATCAAATTTCATCTCTTATCCTATAAACTTGAGATATAAATTATAGTCGTGGAACGTTAGATTACAAACAAATAGCATAATCTATTAAACAAAATTACAATTCCTTTGAAATAAAAGGATCCAAACGGCTGCTTAGAGATGCTCTTGGATTTCAGCAAACTGCTGTAAATTTTTCAACATCAGAGATCAAATCATGTATAAGAATAGTATATATCATTTTAGATTCACACAAAAACCAGTATACCATTTTTATACAAATCCATACGCTCTTCATGAAACCATCGTTTCCACACGGATCAGCTTGCCCCTTCCGTACTCGATTTGTCGCCATCCTCTGCATTCTTATCGCCAGCGCCACCGCCGTTGGTCGCCGTCGCCGTCGGTGCATGATCTGTTACGCACTGGAACCGGCAGACGCTCGGCCTCGGCTTCCGCGCCGCGTCTGTGTCGCTCCCGTTCTCCATCATCAGTGCGCGCAGGCAACGCCTCGGCCTTGGCATCGCCGGGGCCGCCTTACTGCCACCTGCTGCTGCGCTCTTATGCTGCGGCGCCACAGCGAGCGGCGGTCTTCTCACAGGCTCCTTTGGCTTCTCTTCCTCCCTCAGGATTGACGTTGTTGTCACCAAAGCCGGCTCCTCCAGCGCGTTCTTGATGTCCACGTGCACGCCGGGATTGCCGGCGGTGCACGTGCTCTCTTCCATAGACGAGTTGTTCACGCTCTGCACGTTGCTGTTCACGTTCGCGGCCACCGCCGACGGTCTCGAACCCGGACCAGGCACCGGCACCCCTGGCTCTGCGGCTCTCGGCAGTGGTGCTGGCGCTTCCACGGGGCCGGCGCCACTGCCGAGGACCATACTCGCGCCGACATTGTGCCCTGCGAGCGTGATCACGCGGTACCCCTGGCCGCTCTCCGGCCTGGGCGCCGGCGTCTCGCGCGCGGCTAGGCTCTTGAGCCCGTCCTCGATCTCCCGCCGGTATGGGGCGCGCGCGCTGTCGAAGAGCCGCGACCGCGGGAAGCCGGAAATGGTGATCTTGGTGTCGTTGCCGCGGTTGCTGTCGTCTCTGGTCGACCTCTGTTCCTGGCCAGCGGGCGGGCCGCCGGAGAGAGTCAGCTCTAGGTCGGCTGTGGACGGCCGCCCGCCTCGGAGTTGCGACGTGTCTGAGCTCTCGACTGGAATCGTGTCCGATTCGTCAGAGGACTCAGCTTGGAGAGGGATATCTTCCACCGTGGCGTGTGGCGCCGGTCTGTGGTGCGCAGGCCCTGCCGGAGTTGGTGGCGGCGGTGAAGGTGGCTGAGGTCGGGGTGAGGATGGCATTGTCCACGTCGCTGGTGACGGCGGCCGTGGTTGTTGCCGCCATGATCCCACACTGCTCCTGTACGGAAGCCAGAAGCGGAATGACTCCGGCCGCAGCGGCAACAACGACGATGGTGGCCGTTCGCCAGACATGGCTGCCTTGGGGTCGATGGCCTTCTTGAGTCTTGACGGAAACGAAACAACTCGAGGTGTTTGCATTGCATTTAGATATGAACCTATGTACTGCTTAGTTTCATAGATTTCCATTTCTTCGGTTGCTGATTGCTTGCAACAAGGTGTTGCCTTGAGCATGTGAAGAAAGGTAAGGAATTGGGGGCTTTTCCTTGGCTTGCAGCTTTGGAGAAAGGATGAACCGGCTGTTTGTCAACTGGATTAAGCAGGGCATCAGATTGGATCAGTTTAAGTAATTGGTATCAAGCCATTTAACCACCTACAATTTTCACCGAACTTCAGTAGTTCAGTTATCACAAACAATGCTGTAATGGGCATGCTAAACAAGATGATCTGTTGCAAGGATAAAGCAAGTTACCTTTGAGGCAACTGACAGTCAGGAAAATGTTCAGGGAGATTAGAATGGACTAAAAGATAATCACAACAACTGGAGCAGTAAAAATTTATCCATATAAAACATATATAATCAACCAGCTTCTACATGTTCACAAAGAGCCATCTTATACAACAACCAAAACCTCAAAAACTAAGATACAGGTAAATGGGCCCTAAAAAGAGTACTGCTTCATAGCTTATCTTACAACAATTGACTTGTTAATCAAGAGACGATCCATGCCGTCCACCTTTTCTTCTCTGTCATCACCTTTCCTTAATGTCACCACAATCTCTTGTTGGATCACTTGGGCTAGCACCACACATTTCTTCAGTATCTTGCTTGGTAACCACACTGTTTGAGATGCCCCGCAGTCGAGCCGTTTCCGCTATCAGGTCATTCACCAGCATCTCAGTTGTCCTTGTGGTAATCCCTCTCAAGTACCACGAAATGGGTGGTGGGGGTAAAAGAGCAGGCTCGATAAGCTGATCCAAGGTAATGGCAGATCCAACTCTTCCCCTGCCACCAGTACAAGATTCATATTCCTCCAATGTATGTGGGTCTAGAGGAAGGCATAATTCCTTGTCAACAAAAAGAGGTTCTATCTTCCAGCAACCCTCAAACTTCCTCATAAAACCGGTCCGCCCCTGCCTAAACTTTACCTGCACAAGGTATTGCATGGAGCAAATATCAGGTAACATATTGCATGTGCTTACCAAAAAGATAATGGGAATGTTTCAGGTTTTTACAGTGTGATTTTTTCTGTTCTGATCAACAAAAACATGAACGGATAAGATGCCAGACCACCAGAGGAATTTCCAGATTGCTGCCTGCTCCACTTCAACTATCTGTCTTGATCCTTCGTCAAGCAAGATTTTCCTTGATATTACTTCCTGAAAAAGTGAAACAACATTCTTGCCATGAATGCCTAGCTCTATGGTGAGATCCTGGACATTCCTGGTCCCTTTTCCTCTTATGAAAAAATTTCAATGGCTTCTTGTTTTCAGTATTAAAACACAAATTACGCATGAGCCCTCATGTTTTTCTTGGCTCATGAAGTACACCTGGGCACCTGGCCCATCATTGAACTATCCAAAAGGTCCTTATGTATTCCATATGCAAGAGCACTGGCTATCGAGTTATTCTAACTAGGAGATGTACAACTGAAGCTTTGGCATCCAACAGAGCACAATTCAAAAGGAATCCAATTGAAAGAAGATTTTCCAGACATCTTCAACCGAGGGCGATCAAAAACAGAGTTCACGTATTCAATCGGCTCCACCAAGCAATCACAAGGACATATTAGTTAGCTCAATCTGAATAAGTAAAAGCACAACTCGTACTGCACACACCTTGATATTCTTGAACACCCTTTTGTTCTCTGGATCAATTATGATGTTGTACACTGCATCTGGTGGTAATCCTGTCTTAAATCTCAGATTGAGGTTGCAAAGGGAACCTTCTGGTACAGTCACCTGTAAACTTTTGATCATGTAAGCATAAGTTCTTAAACTGTATGAACATTCTTGAAAGTATCTCAGGCATTCTATCAGCCTTCAGAGTCGAGACTAACAAAAGCTAACTCTACAAAATCAATAGGGCGTTCTAATACATTTTAGGTATTCTGATTAGGTGTGTAAGTTTGGCACTAAAGCAACGGTAAAGAAGTAGTCTCGATACAGAGAGAAAAGTGTGAATACCTTTATTTCTGGCGGCTCGTCGGTCCAGCTAGGATTGTCCCACCAAGCTTGGAGCTGCCTATCCAAGCGAACCTCTGCAGAAGCAGCAGACCACGACTGTTTCGACTTCTCTGACGATATTTCAGTACTCATGCGGCGGTCAGCACCATCCTTGTTCAAGAAACGCCCAAAATGCACCTATGGCAAGACGCAGGCAACAACAAATTCACATCTGCACAAATAGCTCGGAACCCCTTAATCTTTTCTTTTTCACAGACCGACCTTAAGAGAGCTCTGAATCTTATCCGGAATCTGCATCAGGCTGTTCAATCCCAACGCAGGTCTGCGCAGCCAGCCATCCGCTTGAAGGTTGACCCACGGTTCGTGCCTGCTGCTGTCTCCCATCAAGAAACCCAATGCTCTGGAACAAATTCACCCGTACATGAATACAAATCCGAGGCACCGCAACCTTATGGAATTCGGAAGCAATAGAGAAATGGAGAAAGAGAAGATAAAGACGATGGTTGCAGGACAAAGGGAGAAAAACATGACCTCGGGGCGATAGCTCCGTCCAGGTGTCGGATGCCCGGATGGCTCCAGAACGGGAAGGAAGCAGGAGTGACCAAGCGTAGAAGAGAGCCGCCAGAAGCGACGAGGAAGGTCAGAACTCCCGAGCTCCGTCGCCGTCACGGTGGGCTCGGTTGGCCAGTCTTTCTCCCAAGTCCCAAGTCCAATCTCGATAGATCGGCTAGGCTAGGTGTGTCCGAAAAGATCCCGTTGGTATAGTCTGATGGGCTTTCCTCCTTCTTATTGGGCCCCCACGTTTCTTTGAGCAGGCCTGATGAACCTTTTGGCTACTGTTTTTAAAAAAAAAAAACGATCAGAGGACCTACCGACTATATTAAAAGAAAAAAATTGTCTGTGGAACTTTTTTTTTGTGAATTCTGTGGAACGTTTATATGCAACTAATAATTGAACTAAAGAAAACATAAGAAGGATGCATGAAGGATCCCCGGGTATAATATGATAACACTATAGGTAATTGGCATTCCTCTTCCGACGCTGTCCCAATAGAAGAAACTGACACAATTTCCATAGCATAAGAAATCATCTATAAAACTATCTTCCACAATAGAGGTGTCTTCGAGTAATAATTATTTTCTCTTTCTCTCTCTCAACTTTATCTTTTTCCTTCGATGAGAGTGTGCCACGAGCTCCCTAGAAACTGGTAGTTTCTTCCCAATGATGATTTCATAGTTTCTTGGTGCATTGGGTAGAGTGAAGACCTGATTTCTTCATGAAGAAACCAGGTCTAGGATTTGTGCTATCTTTCATCATTAATTAGGTTGTCATGTCAGCATTTTACCTACGTAGCAAGTCATTTAATGAGGATAAAAATCATCATCAATACACCATTGGAACTGCCCTAACCCTATCAAAAGTCTCAAGTAAACATAACAAATTAAATGAAGGTTAACTACTACTCTCTCTGTCCCTCTTTATTGGTCGTTTGGGCCTCCTCCTAGATTCATGAGACAGTCAATGAACCTGGACACAAATGACATATCCCATACCTAGACACTGCTCTGTATTTAGACTGCTACTAGCACATCTAGAACGACCAATAAAAAGAGACAGAGGGAGTAGCTATGATACAATTCACTTGTTTGGAACATTTACACGAGCTTCAACGTACATGCATGCTCGAATATTTACATTCTTCAAACATGGTAGTAAACTTAAACAAGATCTTTTTATGAAGAATACATTGTTATCATGTTCATGTGACGAATAAGTAGATATAGTAGCAAAGGTTTGAAAAGTTTGCATTTGCCGCACAAGTTATGGCCTTATGGGACATTTGTTTTAGACCGTACATAGTACAAGAACTTCGCTCTGTGCAAAATCTAGTACACAAGAGTACTATATGGGCGATGTATACAAGAGTACTATACATGCGATGTTGAACCTACTGGCGTTTTTAGAACCGCTTGCGTGGGGGCTAGTGAAAATGGGAGCACAATACAGGTGGTTCCTTAAGAACCGCCGGTAGAAAATCAATTTCTATAGACGGTTTTCTTAAAGAACCACATGTAGAAATGGTTGTCCAAAAATCGAATTTTTAAAATAGAAGAATAAAGATTTTAATTATAGGATATGCCCACTAGTAAACCGTCTGTTCGTCTCTGTCTCAAGTCTAGTCGTGTTTTTTCGCGTATAATCTCGTGCTACGCGGCCACGGGGATTAAAATTCGCAACCTTACTCTCGCGCATACCCTCCTCTACCACTCCACCCATAACTCACTCATGTCTAGATTATGTTTGAGTTTAAATTGATTGTTTGGGCCACTAAACGAATTCAAATCAAAAAGTTTTCAACTACAAAGTTTTATAGCTTTTCGAGATCTAAAACTTTTATTTAGGAAGATTTTTCATCCAAGGTCGTTTAAAAAATAAAAAAAAATTAGTATCCAACTAATTAGTAGCGGATTTCTTAGAAAACCACACGTAGAAATCAATTTCTAGGTTCGGTTTTCTTAAGAAATGTGTCCCTAGATATACATGTTTTCTACATGCCGATAAACACCACCGTCCACCTGCGCAATGCTTTCTCCAGGCCAACTCACCTTTGAACTTTGGAAGTCGTGCCTTTCCTGCTATATCAGTCAAGCATAAAATACACCCAGAGTGTATATTTGGCAATGCATGTCATTATAAATTAATAGAAGTGCCAGTTTGGCTCTCCAAAAACATATACGAATGCACATTTTGCCAAATTATAATCTACTAAGCAAACATGTCCGTGCGTTGCAACGACAATTTTTTTAAAAATATTTATTAAAAACATAGGCGATAATGCTACATAACTATTTATGTTTTCCTCTTCTCATGAAGTTTGAGACCTATAATTTATTTGTTTTACCACTATGATATCTAAAATTAATTTATTGTTTGCAATTAATATAATAATGTATGATCAGGCTTGTATCAAATTAAAATACGGTCTTCATAAGCATCTATAAGCACACAAAAATTGCTAGAAGATATATCTTAAATTTATTTTTTATAATATCCATGCATTGGTATAGTTAAATAGGAAGGTTCAAATCGAATTACACGTAAAAGTCTGTAATTAAAGTCGGTGGAGAGTGATTTGTCAAGACAGGTATGTTCGACGATTAAAAGGCCTTGATTTTCCATGCCTCGCAGTTATCCATGTGTCGTGAGTTTGAGCTATGAAGAGGACAATAAATCAATCGCAAAAAAAAGAGGACAATAAATCAGTTTATTAGCACTCTAATCTCTAATTCATCTTGGTCATGAATTTGGGTAATAGGATAGCAATCAAATTGAAAGGCGCAGGAAATAAAAGGATATTAATTTTTTTGGGGGGGAGGGGGGGGGGGGGGGGTATAAAAGGACTCAATAAACGTGTATTTTGATTTGATCCAGAGCTACAGTAAATTACCATACTTTTTAAGAATTTTTCTTCCTTTTCCTTCTTTTCCCTTGATTTCCTCTTTTTTCTTATCAATTTCCAACCAAAAGGACAATCTAAACTTCTCTTGCTTTTATCCTTTTTTTTTTTGACGAGATTGCTTTTATCCTTTAGCTTTGGATAGACCAGAGCAGGGTTTTTGTTGCCAACCGGTGGCCGGTAACCGCCGGCGAGCGGACGGCCGGTAACCGCGGTAACCGGTTCAAACCGGCCCCAAACCGAACGGTTCGCATTTTGAATTCAAACGACGTAGTTCAAACGGTTTGAGGTCGGTAACCGGTCGGTTAGGTCCGGTTACCGACGGTATCGCCCTAAACCGCCCCAAACCAAATTTCAAATTTGAAAAAAAAAATCAAAAATACTGAAAAAATTCCTAAAAATAGTTCATGATTTATAGAGTCGAATGGTGTACAAAATTTTCAAATTGGAGTTCGTTTGCTATTTATTTTGACGCGTACAAGTTTGGAAAAAAATAGAAGAGATCCTTTTTCTTTTTTTTTCAAACTTGTACACGTCAAAATAAATAGCAAACGAACTCCAATTTGAAAATTTTGTACACCATTCGACTCTATAAATCATGAACTATTTTTAGGAATTTTTTCAGCATTTTCGATTTTTTTTTTTCAAATTTGAAATTTGAATTCAAACCGGTACCGAAACCGAACCGGTCCCGGCCGGTTTGTCGGTAACCGACCGGTTATCGCGGTAACCGGTAAGAAAAACGCTGGACCAGAGTCCGTTCTTCACTGCCGAAGTTAATAATGCCGAGGCCACCAATGCCGAAGCGCTCTCTCTCTGGTTTGGTCGTTCCTCCATGGGCTACTCTCTCTTATCCTGTGCGCCCGAGCCCAAGGTCGTCGCCGCGGGGGCCCCACGGCTATGACAAGCCGAGCCGTAAGTGGGCGGCTGCAGCGCCGTGGGTACAGTCACCTGACTAGCTGCTGGCTCATCGGCGTTCATGCAGGCATGGCATGCGGAGGGGAGCCGTGGACCGGAGCTGAAGCAGCGTTGCCGGCCAGATTGTTTTTTTAATTAATCGGAAAAACATCCATGCGGGTGTACGTATGAATGGGCTGTGAGATTTTGCGCAACTCGAAACTTCCGTTACTTTTGACTCGTTAACATCTTTCAACTCCAAATGCAACCAGGGCGTCCCGATAAAATTGGAGGCTCAGTTCGAAAAGTAGGTAGATGTCTATTTTTTATTGTAAAAAAAACTGTAAATATTTATTTTTATTTTTCGATTCATATTTTCTAATCCGATTCTAAGAAGACATAACTTGTAAGTTGTAATAATTACACTAGGGCTCTGCTGATAGAAAGTTGGTTGATTTCGATTGATTAAATAGTGTTCTGTAAGAGAGAATAAGCTGAAACAAACTAAAAGTAGTTTAAGTGAACAGAGCCCTAGATCAGTTTGGTGTACAAAGACAATGCACAACAGATTAAAATAAAGGGCTTACAATGTTATGTAAAAAATTAGACACTGATGGCAAACTGTTTCCCAGGAGGAAAAAAGTATGTTATGATAATAGACTTATGTGTCCACTAGACGATGTTTATGGACCAAAAAGATAACTATAACTGATTTAGTAAATAAAACAAATCATAAAATTATTATATATACTTAGGATACTTAGTAAATTTTGGAGCCCATAATTTTTTGGGAGCCTAGTCGGTCGCATGGCCCGCACGGCCTCAGGGACGCCCCTGATGCAACCTCCTTTAACCTACTCTGTATTTCCTGTCAAAAAAAAAGCAATCGAACATCACCTAGAAAAGTTCCACCTCAAATATATAAGCGTTTGTGAAAGTTGTATTTTCCATGAAAATCTGATTGTAATTGAAGTTTATTAAAAATAAATTTTTATTTGCAGAATCATCAGTAAAGATACCAAAGATAGTGGGCCGATCCACAGTAGTATTTGCGGAAGGCACACAGATGGAGAGACTTTTCCCTGTGTGCCATTAAAAAAGATGGCCCCAGTCTCTATGCCACTGAAAAGTTGGTTCCGGCCTGTGTGACCAACAACATCTTTGTTTTTCCCTCCATACCATTCCATCCACCTTCTGTGAGTTGTCAACGCTTTGACCGTCCTGACAGGTGGGTCCAGCCCAGTAAAATGTCCGCCCTGCCCTCTCACAAGTCTTCTCCCCACCTGACCCGCTCACTCTCAGTCGCTCCCTCTCCCGTTCACTCTCCTTACTGAAGCGGTGGCGGAGAAACCCTAGCGGCGGCCACGGATCCGGCGACGGGAGGGGACGAGAGGGCTCACCTGGAGCTTGTGGAGGTGCATGGCGTAGAGAGCTTGGATCCAGAGTACCGGCGGCGCATGGCGGCGCAGAAGGACAACACCGTGCCACCGGATACAGTCGGGTGAGTCCACAAGCTCCTGCTCTCTCTCTGGTTGCCTTGAGTTGTAGTTCATGTGTGAGATTCGATTGCATGCTTTCTTGCTATTAAAAATCCATGCGCGCGTAGTTTTGATTGAGCCCTCCTTCGTTATTTGTAGGGGGGACGAAGACAGTAGACTGAAATTAGAATGTCGGATTGTTGCTCAGAATTGTCGAGCTGCTGGGTATGGTTTCGAAAAGCTTGTCGATGTTGAACGCACGCAGTACACAGATCTTGTGGCTCAAATTGTTGACCAGTTTCCACCTTCTTATGGTGACGTAGTCAGAGTGTTTTACTGGTGCTTGGATACTAAGGTGAACATCCAAGTAAGCAGTTACCAACAATTGCTTGAGATATTTGCTAAACAGAAAGCCTCCAAATGCTGCTTCCTCACATTTTCTTATCACAAGCCAAATACAGAGCCTCCACATATTCCTAGTTGGGACTGTGAGAGTAGTGTGCCTTCAGTTGAACCCCCCATCACCCCTGCTATGCCATGTCCTAGCTTTGCAAAACCTAGCCAGAGCACACATAATGCACCTGCTCCGAATGATAATTTCCTTGCTAACCCAGAACCCCAGAATGAGCATGTTGGAGTTGATGATGAAGCCCTATACATTGATATTGGCCCCCAGCACCCCCACCACCCCCTGTTCATGATGATAGTTGTGATGATGAATCATACTATGAGAGTGATGAAGAACCATTGGTAGAGGAGGAAATGGTTCAAGATAGAGCCCCTGAACCTATGCCTGATCAATTTTATGACAAGAAGAACACTATGGAAGTAGGTACTTTGTACTCCAACATGGTTGCTTTTAAGATTGCATTAGCATCACATTCTGTTAGAACTGAACATCAATATGACATTGAGAAAGCTGATCCAGGGAGATATAGAGTAAGCTGTGTATTCAAGAATGATGGATGCCCATGGAAAATTCATGCATCTACTCTCAAAGATAAAGTGACAATTTAGGTAATGTGTCCTTGTTTATCATGTGTATTCAAGTATCATTTAGCATCATTTAACATCATAGCATCACTAACCATGGTCTTTTTGTTTGTCAGATAAAGAAGAATCCAGCTGCACATAATTGCCAGAGCAAGAGGAGGGATGGAATCTGTGTAGGTATCACACAGTTCTGGGTGTGCCAAGCTGTGGTTGATTAGCTCAAGGAAGATGGCAATGTTAGAATGAAGGAATTGTGGAGGAGGCTCAAGGAAGAGTGGAAAGTTGAGGTGCCATACAAGAGGTTATACAAAGGTAAAAATCTTGTCATGGATCAGATTTATGGCCCTTGGGACAAAAGTTTCAACAACCTATTTAGGTTTAAGGCTCAGTTAGAAGTGTCTAGTCCTGGTTCAGTGCTTGTTATTGATCACCACACAATCAGCAATAAAATTAGGTTCAATAGGTTATTCTTTGCAATGAAACCATGTGTTGATGGATTCTTGAGAGCATGTAGACCATATCTAGCAGTAGATAGCACCTTTTTGACTGGGAGGTACAGGGGGCAGTTGTGCATAGCTTGTGCAGTAGATGGACATAATTGGATGTATCCATTAGCTTTTGGGGTCATTGATTCAGAAACTAATGAAAATTGGGTTTGGTTCATGGAGAGGTTGAAAGAGACAATATGATTCCTAGAAGGCCTTTGCTTCAGTACAGATTGTGGGTAGGCTGTGATGAATGGAGTAAGTGAAGTTTTTCCTAGAGCAGAGCATAGGGAGTGTATGTATCATCTTGTGCAGAATTTCAAGAAGAGGTACAGTGGTAAGATTTTTGATGATTATTTGTGGGCTGCCTCTTATGCATGGAGCCCTTACATTTGGAACAAGCATTACATGTCAACCAGTTCAAAGGGAAGATTCTACCACATATTGTGCAACAACTAAGGGAGGACAGCTATAACCTTTGACATTGAAGTCATCACATCCTCACCTGAAGGTGTTGCAGAGTTGTGTGCTAAGGGGGCAGACATTGAAGTTTATAGGTTTGTGGTGAACTTGCCAGCCAGAACTTGCACTTGTTACAAATGGCAGGGTACAAGAATCCCCTACAAACATACAATTGCTTACATCACCTCAATACCTGGTGCCAAGTTAGAGGATTATGTAGATGACTTCTACTATGTGCAGAAATTCAAAGAAGCATATGAGGGTTCCATCCCTTGTATTCCTGACAAGAGTATGTGGCCCATTTCAGATCATGACTTTTTCATACACCCTCCCTTGCTTAAGTCCACAGGAGGTGGCAGGCACAAGAATAGGATGAAACCAGGGAGCAGCAAGAAGGGAAGGAGGCATCAGTATCAAATTTGTAAGCAGAGAGGTCATCATTGGTACACTTGTAAGGCTAGGAATCCAGATGACATTGCTGCAATGCTGTCTGAGAGGTACATATTCAAGCTTTACCCTTCCATTATGATTTTTTCATCATTGGTACATAATGACTTTTCATGCATTAACACTTGTGCTATGTAGGGGTCCTCCAAAGAAAAGGCAGAAGAAGGTAAATTCAGCAAGCATTAACACTGAGACTAGCCTTGCGCTGGTTCCTTGTGAGATGCAATACCCACACATTGAAGAAGTAGCCAATGCTACTGTTAAGAAAAGGCAGAGGAGGTCATCTAAGAGCAGCAACCAGAAATCTGCCTCCACCAGTGTGCAAGCAGCACCACAATCTGCTGCAGCAGCAACTTCATCATCAACCACAGTTCCTAGTAACAGGTATTTGTAGCAACATAAGCATTTTGGTTCACATACTTACCCCAAAGCTAACTCAGATCTGGAACATGTTGTCTCAGGTCTGGAACTGGTTCCAATGAACCAATTCCACTGTAAACAGTCTACCTGACAGGCTATCATGAGGAGTCAGCTGCCACCATACAGACCAGCCCAAAGAGGAAGAAGATTGCAGTACGAAAGAAGTTGACACCAAAAAGGCTTCTTACTGCAGCTACACCAACAACACCTGAAAGCCCTGCTTCAAATACAAGGAGCAAGAAGAAGCTCGTGGTTGACTGAAAGGGTTCTACTGACTTTCTGTTGGGAAAAGATACATCTTTTGGTCATGTGATGATGCCTGCTTTTGGGAAGAACTTGATCTTTTGCTGTAATGATGTTACACTATAACAGCTTGATATGCTGTGTGGGTTAGGATGTTTAGTTGGTATGTGATGTGGTACTGTAAACCTTTTTCTGGTAAACTGTGATGTCATCAGAATTGTGATGAAACTTGGTATGTGATGTGATGTGGTCCTTTTCTGTTAAAATTGCTAGTGGACTTTTTCTGTTAAAATTGCTTGATGACTTGCTACCTGTTATGTTTGATGATAATGTGTCGTTGTGATGAAAATGTTAGCTGAATTATTGATTCATGTCATTCATTCATACATACATTCATCCATCCAACCATACATCCATTCATCCATTCAACCATTACTAGTTGGCATACATGCATTCAACCATTACATACACAGAGCCATGATCCTACTTCTTGAAAATAGCAAACAAGGCAAGACCAATACACACATACACTAGCTTCTCAAGCCACCTAAGCTGCTGTTCAACCCTATTCCCAACCCTATCTTGCACAGCTTCCTGGTACATGGCCATAGGATTAGCTATTTGCATAGCTCCATAAGGTGCTATTGCCTGCAGGGGAACTGCCTCTAAGGGAACTGCTGGGGGGCAGGGGCTGCCTGGATGGCTACATTGTCCACCATTTCATTCTCCCATTGATAGAACTGACAACCTCCAGCCTGCAACCCAAATCAACAAGACTTCGACAACAGCAACAAAACAAAACAAACTGCAAACGAAAGTGAATGAAACACTAACTGCGAAGTACATGCACTTGTGGAATGCACGGTTGTTGTGCTTCTTGGTGTTAACTATGAATCGATTGGCAAGCACATGGCAGTTGGGGCAAAGCACTCGCCTCGGTCTCGCACTTTGATACATTGGAGAGCTGTTCCACTGAGAGATTGAGAGATGAAAGATAGAGAGATGGGATCTGGAGATGGTCAATGGGGGTTGGCACCATTATATAGGAGAGTGGAGGGAGTTTTTGGCGCCAAAAACGTCCTGTTTTGCCGCCAACTCCCACTCCTGGCACCAACACACAAAATGGCATACAAGGAAAACCACCAAGTTCACTGACCTTGTCTTTTAGCTGGGGGCATCGATGTCCTTTTTCAGTCTGGTTTAATAGCGTTAGCAGCTCAAATGGACGAAATGATATGGAGGAAAAAACAAAGATGGTGTTGGTCACACAGGCCGGAACCAACTTTCCAATGACATAAAGACTGATGCTATTTTTTTTTTAATGGCAAAGAGGGAAAAGTCTCACGGATGGACCAGTAACTCCGCTGAACGCTGACCACAGCCAGGCCTGGACTCTGGTCGACCAGTCAGCGGCCGCAGCAGTTGCTTTCTAAAACGTGCCGGCGTCAGTCAGGCGTGCCGTGCGTCACCTCTTATCTCATCTCGCTGCCCAACCCAACCGTGATCCTCGCGGGGCAGCGCAACAACACATGTATATACGAACATATATGGAATCCAGAAAATTAAAATTTGGACTGCCAAACCTACTCAACAACACGCTTCAATTTGGGCTGAAGAGTGCAGGATGTAGCAGGCCACTACTGGCTTGTCCGGCGAGTGCCAGAAGAGATGAGATGGCCGTCGCCATTCGTGGCAAAGAGTGGCCCACCGTCGATGCTTGCTGCTGCATGGCACTAGTTGTTCGCCGTGCCGTCTTTCTTTTTCATTTTTAGTCTTTTTTTTTCAAAAGATTCTCTTAAATAAGTTTTTGATAGAAAGATTTAAGGTGCCATGATCATTGACGCCGAACTCAACACACGCTAGATCTTAATTAGCGCCGAGATGTTACTCCATAAATCTTGATGTTTACAACAAAACAAGTGTATTGATTCTAGCATACTAACACAATAATAAATAATAAATTATATTCCAGTTGCTTAGGACGTTTGACTCGTAACCTAAAGGTCCTTAGGGCACGTATAATGCTCGTCTATTTGCCGTCTCCGTCCTGGTACTTTTGCAAAAAAAACACCTCAATTCGGCCTGGAGACGGTGGCCTCGTCGCCTCGCCAGGCGACGACGAGGGCCCGTGCTACGAGGCCAAATCGTCGGCAAGAGCAGCGTTGTAGAACGTCGTCTTCTTAATTCGACGGCAAGCTTAGATCCCATGCGGACGCTAGCGGATTCTGGACTAGGCCAAAGTTCAGCTAGGCGTCAGTCAGGATCTAGGCGCTGACCCTCATCTTAGAGCCTAGTCAAGATTAATTACGCCTAGACGGTCCTAGACGTTTTAATTTTTATATATACATACATATATCTTAATTAAAAAATAGGAGATATATGGACCGTCGGACAAGTAAACCTCACCCCTGTTAACACCAATGCTACTAGCATCTAGTTGGTTGTTTTTTACAGTGCATATTATATATAAAAAAATCCCTCTATCCTCTTTTAGAAACTCAAATTTCTTTAAATTTCTGTATTTTCCTATGCTGTAAATCCAAAAGGGTATTATTTGAATACTAATTTATAACTAATTATATGGAGGGGTTTATTTTCCTAGGTTTATCTTTCTCTTTCTAAATTAGCCCTCAACGAAAATAAAATGGAGGCTAGGCAGGGCCTCATACTCTGTGGCACTGTTTAGTGATGTTTGCTACTGTTTTTTTTTCTTTGTTCAATTGTTCATCACTTATTTTTCCTGTTGTATTTGACTTATGTTAAATGATTATGCTGATTTATTTTTAAAGAAAAATCTTGTTGGTTCCATGAAAAGTAGTGATGATGAATATGGTGTAAGGATTTCACTTGGGCCACGGGATCATCATCGCCTAGAGAATCAACCGTCTTTTTACTCTGTCCTCTCGAGAAGCTAGCTTTGTTCGCGTTCCGTGGCTCGGCGATTCCTGAATTCACTACTGCCACTCGGTGCCACGGGTCCGGCTGTACGAGGCGGACATCCTGGACGTCGACTCCAACCGGAAGATCAACCATGGCGTCGCCATCTGCCATCTGGAGACGTCGGATTGGAGCCCCAGTCACGGGGCGTTCATCACGCTCGGTGGAAAACCTGGTCAGATTGAGGTCTGCCACTGGATCTTTCAGGGAGACATGGCTTGGACCCTCGTTGACTGATGACACAACAACACCGTTAGATTTCCCCTAGTTACCTGTGCTTACGTACTACTCTCGATTAAAGAAATATACTATCAACCTTTTGGATTTTTTTTTACTTTTATTAATCCCTTTTTTTTAAAAATATTTTTAATAATAACCGGTTCAAAAAGTATTTGCAAATATAACCTCTTTTGTCGCGCTAGCACATGTGGCGCGACAAAGGGACCTACACTGGCAATCAACTTTGAATTTCACTAGCGTGGAGGGACGTGAGCCCTTCCGTGCCATCGACTCCGACGCGGTAAGGATAATGAAAAAACACGGGGGCCGGTCTTTTCTTCTCTCTCTTTATTTCTTTCCTGCCGGTGAAAGACATGGAGTTTTCCTCCTTCTCTCCCTCTCCTTGTTTGTGTGATCAAGGTCGGATTCTGGTTGTTGTTTGCAAGCATCTCGTGTAGTCCTCACCTTATAAGATGTTTATTTGTTGAGCTGATGGTTGTACACGGCTACAGTTTAGGCTGTTGTGTGCAATGCTGGCTTTTGTTTGGTTAAGTGAAAGTTTGTTTGGCTAATGACATGTAATATAGGGTCTGTTTGGGACTGCTCCGTTCCATGTTTTTCAGCTCCGCTCCACGTTTTTTAGCCAAACGGTTTCAGCTCCACGCACACAGCTCCAGAAAAAAGGTGGAGTTGTGAGAGCACCTAAAGAGGTGCTCCACAAAAACCTGGAGTTCGTGGAGCTGCTCTATAGTAGAGTTTGTGGAGCAGAGTTCGTGGAGCAGTCCCAAACAGACTCATACTATGATTATATCATTATTGGGTAGAATGTGATACTGGTCTAGGGGTTGACTGTTGTTTTAGGGTTTGACTTGTAGTCTTGTTCAGGTTTCTTTGTATTCACTACATGCGTGGTTTTATTTTGACCCCTTGTTATGATTTAGAGGCCCTAAATTTGTTAGTAGGGTTTTGATTGATGTGTTTGTATAATGATAAATACATGGAATTGTGGAATTAATTTGTATTTACTACATTCTTTTGTAAATCTAAAAATGGGAGGTCCAATGGCTATTAGAAATGACAAGCAATTCATGCACCATCCAAAGGATCATATTGCATTCGGTCCTTTCCTACCAGCACTGTCACACCATTGTGTTTTTGTGGGGGTTACTGACTTTTGTGAAGTAGTCAAGGCATCCGGAGTCGGCTGGGCTTGCTTTCTAGGTGTGTCAAATCAAGCATCGCCCCCCTACACTTGATGTCTGGCTAGAGGGATGCAACTTGTATCAGTGGATCGATAGCGATGAAATGTTCGATCCGCTAATTACGTTGTTTCCTTACGATCCCTGGAAAAGTTGTCCATATACTGAGTTTGTTGGTTGAGTTCCACCACCATCGAAGGTTGCTGTTATTTTGTACCGGCTCATAAATCCTCCTAAACGCCATTGTGAATTGTCTACGGTGCTCACTACTCCGAGCCAACGTGGAGCGCTCATTCCCTTTTACCGGAGTGGATTGCTGACCAGCCAATAATGATTCAAGTGATGTCCACCTCCAAAGATCCAATAAACATAAATTTTCTTCCTTTCGGATTTCCTTCTTTCTTGATAATTGCACGTCTAAAAATTACTTTTATAATAGACTGACACCAGTGGATTTCTCCATATTCTTTCTATATTTCTCATCAAAAGGAACAGCTCCAAATTGAAGACCAAATGATTTCAAAGAGTTACGAGCTATCATATTGTAAACAACACAAGAATTTTGCGCATGAAGATTTTGAGGACCAATGGGCTCATCACCACCTCTCTCTCTCTCTCTCTCTCTCTTATATATATATATATATATATATATATATATATATATATATATATATATATATAAGAGGATCATGGCCGATTGAGATCCAATCTATCCAATCGTCAAAAAACACATCTATTGCTTTTTATCTACTACTTCAAGCTCTTCCAACGCCTTGCTGTCCGGTGCATCTCTCGACGATGTTTGTTGGCGTCCTAGGTGACCTTGCCGACCCTAGAACACCCCACCGTGTGTTTTCCTAATGGGTCTTCCTGGGAGGGGTTTGTGGGTTTATTGAGTGGAGAACGAGCGTCTAATCGGCCTCTTTGACATGCTAATCGGTCTCGCCGTTGGAACCTCCCTCTGCTGCGTATCAGGCCGTGTGCAGTCTCTGGATGATCTAGCCCTTATCGGTGTGTAACTCGAATTGGTGTCAATAGCCTTCAATATCAATATGTACTAGAAATAGCTGAACATAGGAAAAATTTCATGTTCCTGTATTTCCTGTAAAATCAAACTCCTGTGACCGGCTAGACAGGCTTGGAGACTTTAGTCACACTAAATCACTATGTGCCGTGCTGTGCGCCAAATATTTTAGTAGATCTGTTGAGTGTGGATGAGGGGCATGCCTTTTTATATACATGGAGAAGTATTGTGAGGAGAATCAAAAGTTTAAAAGAAGGTCTGATCAAGTCACACTAAATTCACTATGTGCCGTGTGCTGCGCGTCAAATATTTTAGTAGGTCTGTTGAATGTGGATGAGGGGCATGCCATTTTATATACATGGAGAAGTATTGTGAAGAGAATCAAAGGTTTAAAAGAAAGCCTGATATGAAGAGTTGGCAACAGTAGTAGGATCAAAATCTAGCTAGATCCATTGATATCCAGAGGCGTTACTAGAAGACCAATTACCTCAAAAGGGCAGACTCAGGTCACACGTGTTAGTGAGTCGATTGATCCTATTACTGGCGACTGGGATGTCCGGGATTTTTTTTTTTGGAAAAAGATGTGCAAAACATTCTGTCTATCCCGATCCAATTGGATAGAGAGGATATTCTTGCGTGGCATTTTGACAAGAGAGGGGTATTTTTTACTGAAGCCGGCGTTTACCACACACTGCATGATCTATTAACCCAAAAATCTAGGAGACCGCATGAGAAGTCATCAGTTGTCATGTTGAGGGAGCAGTTGGAGTGGAAGCATGTGCGGCGATTGGAATGTGCGCCAAAAATTAAATAATTTATTTGGGGTTTGGTACATAAAAAGCCTTTGCAAATGAATATTAAGGGCATGCTTGGAATAATTCAGCTTTGTTTTTTAAAATAGATTCATAAGTAACTTTCTAGATGAAGATGAACTATTTTGAAAAAAATGTTTGACAAAACATGCATAGATATAAGAGAAAAATGTGGGAGAGAGCTAAAATAAACTGTTTTTTTAGCTTCATCTCACTTCTTGTCTTTATGAGAGAGGAGAAAAACAACTTTACTAATAAAAGTATTTTAAAAATAGATGTTTGGTAAGAAAAACAACTCACAATAACTTATGAAGCTCTTGTCCCTAAGAGGAGAGGGATGGACATTGATACTATATGTCCAGTTTGCTGTGCATGAAGATGGCTGTCACTATTTCCTGAAGTGCAAACGTGTTATCCAGTGCTTGAGGGAAGCATCACTTGAAGAGACCTAGGCTATGCTGCTTCAAAAAAGAACGGCCTATGAGGTGGTGATGACCTTTGAAAAAGAAGAAACTTGTCTTCAAGTTATCATGTTGTTGTATGTGTGGTGGGAAGGCAGGAACAAAGCAAATGCTGGATAAGGCATGGAACGCTGGATAAGCCCGAGAGTGCTAAAGAAGTGGGATCCGCCTCCAATCGGAATGCTCAAGGTAAACTGTGACGGCGCTTTCTTCTCTGAATCAAAAACGGAGGGATGATGGGGATTTGTGGTGCGAGATGACAATGGCCACGATGCCATCGCTGGAACTGGCTACCTTGCGGTTGTCCAGACGCTGAGTATGTTGAAGCTATTCAGTCTGTTCGTTTGGCTGAAAAGCTGGTAGATGCTGTTTTTAGCTGTTTTGTTGTGAGATAAAAACACTGTACCGTGGCTGTAAGCCAAGCGAGCGGCCGACGTCGAACCATGGCAATGACAGCATCATACTAGACACAGATTCGATGAATGCGGTGAAGGCTTTGCAATCGGATGCCCTTGATGTCAGTCTAGCCTCAGTCCTCTACAGAGAAGCACGGGATCTGATTCGTTTGTATTTTGTGTCACATATTTCTAAATTATTATGTAATGTAGGTCAGTAGGTGTCCGGATGAATCGGCATGCCCCATGGAAAACAGCCATGGAACCAAGGAGGCAGGACGGCTCTCGACGTCGGCGACACGAGTAGCGAGATTGCCCATTTCCATTTGGCGTCGGAGGCCGTAAATGGCCATGGTGAGAGCATTGAGCGCAAAGGGATCAGGGCAGATGAGATCCGTGGCAACGCAGTGGTGGTGGAGGCAGCGGAGGAAACAACAGCGTCGGTGGACAAATTGACACCTGACATCACCAATACCAGTTTGTTGGAACCACTAGGGTGACTAGGAAGTAGTCACGCGATGTGGGAGGACAAGGCTTAGGATCTCGGCAGTGGCGAAGTTAGGACGTCATCCTGCTGGCCGGCATCTACAACATGAGAGCGCAAGCTAGTGAACAAGAACACCAATTGCGAGAGAGATAAACCCAATCTCTGGCTAACCTTCATTACACGATAGTGTTCAATACTTATACCGAAATCCGAACAATCTTCTGCTAACTCAAAGGGATAGCAATCAAAGGAAATCACACTCCTAAACAATCAGATCTTGATCAATCTGTGGGCGGCATCCTGGTGCATCAAGTCGCTGGTGAACGCACGCTGGCGCACCTTGGCTCGGCCCACTTTTCAGCCACGGCTTCTCTTGCGGTGCTGGTAGACATTCCCCACCATAACACAGGGTGAAAGAGTGTTAAAAGAATATTATACTAAATTAGATTTAATTGTTGTTAACTGAAATTATTCGAGGTGTAAAATTCACCTACATTTTCATGAGAAGTCAGATCTGCAGAGGATGCTTCCTGCTTGATCTTTTTCTGCTTGTGGCCCATCTTCACTGGTCCACCACTTGGCATTCTAAGAACTTTGCCACTTCGTAATCTCTTGCCAGTACTGTCTTCTGAGCCTCCAATTGCTCCAAACTTTGGAGTCATCCCTTCAGTTGGTAGTTCTAATGCATCTGTTATCTCAAGGTTAACTGAAGCTTTCCCACATTTTGGAATTACTCGTTCTCCTAATTGAGAGGATGTACAGTCGATGGGAAGAGTAGTGATTCCATGCTCACTTGAACAGCTGTGCATATTCTCTTGTTCAATATCAGCATTTTCCTCAGCCGGACCACAACCTACTGTGCTCTGGTAACCTTCATTCACAACTGACGAAATTTTGGACAGTGCCAATATGTTGCCATCTGCGTTTGAGTTGGAGCTGATTGAACCTGTACTTTTCTTAACTGAAACAGAGCTGATGGAGCAATTAACTTTCTCTGGTTTACTTGCATCTATCTGCGTATTTTCATGTTGATAACCTTCTTGGCCACTATTACATGCTTCTCCAGGTGGTGCCAAAGGTTTCTCAGCCACGCCCATTCTGAGCCCATACAATCCCCAAGATGCAGTTATGTTTCCTGCATTATCATCTGTTAAGTTTGAACGGCATTGAGTAGTAAGTCCATCTGTGTTGCCACTATACCCTACAGATGAGTAGAAATCATTCTCTGTGAAATCATATCTGATTGAACTGCTAAAGCTGTCGCTTAAGAACTTCGCCATGTAATATTCAACTGAATGACTTGGCGCGCTGGTAGTAGTTTCTGATGACGATCGTGCATGTTCATTATCCGGCACCATCTTTGGATTAACAAGCCTTTGCCATTGAATTGGAAAGCCAAACTCAAAGCATTCACACACCTACACAAGTCATGGATATATATACAGATGAGAATTTGCTGGTCATTTCTTAAGGCACTCCAAGAAATTAAAGCTAGATGTGTATCTAAAGGATTAAAGCAAAAGGAATATAACAAACTGGTGCACAGAGCTGTCCATAGTAGCAATGCACCTTCCAAAACACTAGTCCGTGGAGACAAATCATAGCAATTACCTCTTCAGAAAATCCATTCTCACGTGTTCTGGGAATGTTCAAGGTGCAGCCTATCCGTATGCTGTAACCATCCTCGGACTCAATTGTGGTGTAATCAAGGCGCTTCACAATGGCAGAAGATCTGAACACTCGGCCTGCCACTTGCCTGTTTCTCTGTGAGGTGGATCCTCCTTTCCTGTTTCATAGTAAGCTACAGCACCGTGAGATCAAATATGGAGTACCAATGTTAATCGTTGGCAATTTTTTTTTCTCACAACAGGTGAATATCTCAAATTGCCAAAGACAAACAACATATTTTCCGATCTATTGAATTTCTCTAATTGAGGAAAAGAAAGGGATCAAATTTTCCAAACAGGATGCACAACTAAAGCACATTTGGAGGGTAATTAGGAAAACGAAATAGATAAATGGAACCGTGGAGGAGGAGATGCCTCATTTGCGGGCTCATTAGCGGGGTGTAGGTGGTTCCAGCGACGCGGATCTTGGCCTCTTCGCCCTCCACTCTCTCCAGACACCAATCGACGAGTATAGTCTACGAGACGCGACGAAGGAACACATAAGCCCACCGGACAGCGCAGCGCGCAAAGACGAAAAACAAAAGAGTCAGGGAGGGTGAGAGGCGCGTACAGATCTCCGCGCGCCGCGTGGGGCGGCCTGGGCGGTGAGGGCCGCCGGGATCCGGGGGATTCCGCCGGTGGAGCCCGGCACGTGCTGGAACGGCGCCGGGGTCCGGGGGCTTCCGCCGGTGGAGGCCCGCGCGAGCTGGAACAGCGCTGGGGTCCGGGGGCTTCTGCCGGTGGAGCCAGGCGGAGGCTGGGACGGCATTCCCGCGAGCGGCGGAGCGGCGGCGCCGCTGACCAACAAGGAGGTGTTTTTTATTTTTAATTCAGCCGTTAGTTAAGAGAAAAGGCATTCATGCAGTTTTATTAGAACGAAAGCCTACAACATAGTACTGTAGCGAATAGCGAATGATCCCTTGCTCTAATGCTAATAATGCTAATAGTAGAGCTATTCACTTGGACATTATCCACCAGGTTTCAAACTCTTATGGATCGTGTGCCTACAACATACTAATCTGAATTAGGGTTATTAATTTTTATAGAATTCTAGGATAACATTCCCGTAAGCGGTACCGCGGACCAAGAAAGGAGATGTTTTTTTTTAATTCAACCGCTATTTTAGAGAAAAGGTATTCACCCAGTTTTATTAGAATCAGAAAACATACAACACACAAGATCCGAACTAGGGTTACCGGTTTTTACGTAACTGCAAAAAAACATCTAAACCAACTCGACTTAAAACTAAAAGTACTAAGGGCATGTTTGGTCTATAGCTAAAGTCTGCCACAACAGTTGTGGCGGCACCCAAGCCTGTGGCGGGGTATTTGGCCGCCACGGTGTGGCAAGAAAATGAACTGGAAAAAGTTGTGGCAGTCATCATTTGCATGCAAATCAAACACTAGTCAGTAGTATGTGGCAAACCCATATGTGACGTGGCAGATCTTGACAGCCAAACAAACAGCGCCTAACACGCACAAGGAGCAAACATGAAACAGATACATCATTTAAAATAATAAAAAAACAAGTACAAGAAGATTTTGGCCACGATCTGGATGTAAGCATTAACCTAAATCAGTTCCAACATCTCTTCCGCCATTGGCTGCAACTTTGCTTTCAAAAGTGGACGTCAAGTCCTGATCAATGATATGGTCTTGAAGATGATCGCCATGGGAGATGACAGCACCTTCTTGTTTATCGCCAGATCATTTCTTGTTTTTCAAATTGTCCATAATGCATCTGCACATAACAAAGTGTTTCCTTTCGCTTTTCCCCTGACAATTATCAATCAACCAACTCTAATAAGAACTCTGAACAATTTGTTGGAGAGCTCGTCCAGCCATTAACATCTCTCAGAAATGACCAAAGAAAGAGAACGATAGGACATTGGAATAGAATATGTTCAGAGGTTTCAAATTTATCACGAATTGCACATTCTTCTAAGCCAGACCATTTGTTTTTTTAAGTGGAACCCCAGAGTGGATTCTGTCATGGATAGCCATCTAGATGAAAATTTTCACTTTCCAAGGTACATTGCATTTCCATACAATTAAGGGGGTGTTTGGATCCCTTTGGCAAATTGCCAAATTGGCAAAAGAGCAAAAAAATTGCTATTTTTTGGTAAATAGATCCAAACATGTAAGGTAAAAAATGGTAAAAGAGTAAAAATTTATCATTTGTCATTTGCCACTTTGGAGTGGCAAATAAAGCCAAATAGAAAATCCTTCCACTTATACCTCTCCCTCTTATGCATGACATGTGAATGAGTGTAATTATTAGGGGTACAATTGTCTTTGTATGTGTCATTTATCATTTTTCAATTGCCATTTGCCAAGAGATCCAAACACCCTCAAGTGGCAAAAGATTTGTCAAAATCATTTGACATTTGTCATTTACCATTTGCCAAAGGATCCAAACACCCCCTAAAAATCTCTAGAATTCAGCCAGTATGGGAAGGACGGCGTGCGGATCGACGCTGGAGCCTACGGGGAGAGGTGGGCCGCTATCGGGGGAGCTCGTCTGCTCGCACTCCTTGCTCAGCAAAGGACGAGGGAGGTATGTGTTGGCTCTTGATCCGTTTTGCTCCCTCTATGTTCTGTCGGAACGAGGAGCAGTATGTGAAAGCAAAAAAGAAAAGGCAGGGGCAAATGAGGGAGAAAATTACAATGATAGGACTCGAAACAATGCGTTTCGGTATTATATGACTCCAAACGTTGACATCGCTAAAATGACCCTTCAAACAATTGCACTTTGTTATTAGTGACATTTGATCTTTTTTATCTATTTTCTCAATTAAAATACAACTAAATACATGTATTTGTTAGGCAAAGTGACTCTTTTGCCCTACAGTCATTAGGATCGTCGATCAAATGAGAAACAAGAAATCTGACGTTTCATCTTCCGGTAGCCCTAACCGCGAGCTCTCTCGTTCTCGGTAGCCGTCCGATCGCCATGTCGGGCAAAGCTGCCGCAATGGCTGGCCTCGCCGCGCTGCCCGCGCCGGCAGGGGGGGTGTACCAGCCCTGGCCGCGGCGACTGGGGACATGGCCGCGCCGGCAGGGGACCTGAGCACCTTGGCCACGCCGCCTGGTGGCCTGTCCATGCCGGTCGTGCCGCCTAGTGGGCTGGGTGCGCTGCAGGCAGGGGCCCTGCAGGCAGCCCTGATCGAGCCGGTTGGGGGCGTGCCAGCCCTGTATTTTGTTTTTTCAATTTTGGTCAGCAGCAGCAGCCTGCCTGTCAGCCTGCGGCGGCGGCATTAGCCACCCTGCGAACCCAAGCAGCTTGCGGGAGCATGCAGCATGCAGTGGGACCAGGCAGAGAAAGCCGGCCACCGTGCGGCAGCAGCCACCAGAAAGACAGCCTGCCAGCTCCCGAACATGTCCTCCAACGAGTAAACGAGGTGAAGGACATACAGTCACATCACAGCACAATACATGTATTTTAATTGAGAAAATATATCAAAAAGACCAAATGTCATATATAACAAAGTGTAATTGTTTCAAGGGTCATTTTAGCGATGTCAACGTTTGGAGTCCTATAATAACGAAACCTATTTGTTTCGAGTCCTATAATTACAATTTTCTCCAAATGAGGAAGAAAAGAGTACCAAAGTACTTGGATGGCATTTGTAAGGATGAAAACGATTACTAGGAGGCTAAATCACTTTTACTTTCATATTTTTTTCTCGAAAAAAAAATCGACACCATATTGTCAAAAACAAATACAACACCGATATTTCGGTAATTTCGAAAATAATATAGTCAATCGGAAAACACAAAGTTATCGGTCGAAATCGGTAATAACGATATCCTAAAAACGATAAACATGTCAAACCTTCTAAGAAGAACTAACAATGAAAAATAAAGCCACAATTAATAAAACTATAAGCTAAGTTACATATTCATCACCAATCTTAGTCTCGAACAGTGATAAACCACACAATAGCACGACAATTCCTGACAATGACACGAATAAATATTAAAGTTCTTAGTTAACTTGACAAAGCATAGTGATAAAAACATGATTTTTAGAATTTCTTCTCCGGTGCATCTAAAGTATGCATTGTATAGTCTATAAATAAATTAGGATTCAAAGCTTTTGAATCGGTAATTATCAACGGTAAATTACCGGTTAAATAAGGTAATCCTTGAAATCGGTCAGAAGAGGACATACTTTTTTTGAAACAATCCAACTAAAATTGAAGTCCATCTTGTATTCCAAAAACAATCCAAAGTAAAATCAAGGCTGACGACGCATACGAAATCCATTTTTAATGACGTAGATATGCTTAAAAGGATAATTTGATAAACTATCCAATGACTTTGGTTTCACGTCAAAATCCATCCTAAGTCAATGGGAATCATCGAAACAAGTCAACGTATAGAATCTCACTACTAAAAAAACATTTTACAAGAAACCTCCTAAAACGCCTCCAAGACGGACATAGTTTTTGCCCGCCACGGTTAATGCCCACGATTTACCGAGGCGGGCAATTTTTATTTATCAAGGCGGATAATTTTGTCGGCCTCGGAAAATCGATTTACCATGACATGCGTCTTAAGATGCTCGCCATGGTAAATAACCTATTTTCCGTGGCAGATGTCTTAAGGTGCCCGCCATGGTAAATCGATTTACCGTGGAGGGCGTCTTATGATGCTCGTCACGGTAAATAACCTATTTTCCGTGGCGGATGTCTTAAATCGATCTTCCGAGACGAGCACCCTATATTGCCCTCAATGGTATAAGGTTGAAGCCCAATGAAGGCTCGGTAGCCGTGTATAAGGCCGAAGCTCCCTACCTCTCCTCCGAGTTGCAAGTCTCTCCCTCTAAGTCACATCTCCCTCCTCCTCCACCGCACCTCCCTCATCCTCCCTCGTCCATTCGTCGCACCTCCCTCTTCTCCCTTGTGGTCTGACGGCTGTGGTTCTAGGCGGGTGGATTTACGGTGAGCCGTGGCTGTGTGCAGCGTTGGAGGTGCTATGGTGTCCAGCGTGCAACATCGAGGTCTAGCAGCGGTGGCCCTGCAACAGCGCTGGTGTCCAATGGAGCCAGGCAGATGTGCGGCGGCGTCCAGTGTCCGACATGCGGTGTTGGGGTCCAGTAGCGGCGGCGCAGAATCTTCTTCTCCGGCTTCAAGGGAGGTCGTAGCAGCACGGATACACGGCGGGACCTCTGTCCTCTCCCTCCCAAATCCACGTCATATTTGACCCCGACGATGGTGACATAGAGACTGAATCCGGCCCTAACGGGGCGGATCCGGAGACGTCGACGACCTGTGGAGGTGCGGCGACGTCTAGAGGAGCCAGGTGTTGGTGCGACTAGATCTCGGCAGCAGCCCTCCATCTCCTGGCGATGCTCGCGAGCCTATCTCCAGATCGTGGATCCATGGTGGGGGTGGGGGCTTGGATCCTCCGGCGGTGTCGTGGATCCCGACGACGCTAGCGTTTCAGGCTAGGATTGGGCTCACCGGTAGGTTCAGGAATGGGCTAGCCGTGGGCTTTATCTTTTTTTGTTTTCAGGAAAAGATTATCCGAGGCGGGCATCACTTAATCGATTTACTGTGACGGACACTGGCGTCCACCGCAGTGCAGTCACAATTTACCGTGACCTTCGCACCGCGGTATACGCCTTTGTTCGCCGTGGTAAATGCAAAACGTCTGAGTGTAGTAGTGTCTGCAAGGGTGCTGTGACACCGTTATTTGGTCCATTAGGCCATGTATCGTGTTTGAGACCATTAGGAGGCACATCTAGGGGGTGACGACCAGTACTCAACATTATGTCATTGTCGCTCTCGTTAGGGTTGGGTTTTGTTGTGTTCTTGTTTTTTCACGTGAAATAGACATTGTTTGCTGCAATTGTTTCGCTAAGATCGTTTGTTGATAAATCAGGGCCCATGTTCTTGATCTTGTTTTTACATGGCGATTAGTCATTTCGAATAAAGACTCAAACTCCTCCATAGATTTATAAGCTTTATATTTATTTGCAATTTAGATTGTGTTTATCCCTTCTTGCTTGTGTTCTCGATTCTCTTGTAGGAAAGCCTTCTCGGCGAGATCAATTGTGATGTGCATGGTTGATAACCAACGAAGCAGCGGTGTAACAGTTGCATAGGTCTGAATCAGTCTCAAAGCCTAGATCGTGATCGTTGACTGTTGACTCTCCACCAATCAACGTTATAATACCTATCGGAAGACCGGGTTGTGTCTAAATCAACCCCACCATCCCCACCGGGCCTCTCACTCTTCCATCTCCCTCTCTCTTTCCTATGGCCTTTGCTTGCCAAACCTCGACATCCTCCCCTGTCACTGCATGTTCTACAGGTTGAGGGTTCACTAGTGATGACCATTGTCGAGTGCGCGCAATTCGACCTCACTCTCTCTTTCCCAAACGTCAGTGGGCGTGCGGGCCTCACCCCGCCCCCTTCCTCTCCTCTCTCATGGTCCTGGACATCTCGTACGTCAGGAACTAGGCATGCATCCACATGTGGCCATGCACCTGGATGCCCGTCGTGGCCTCTAGGCGTGCCAGGCGCAGTGCCCTAGGGTTGGAGATCCACCCCTCAACTCCTGTAATCTATCATTAACAAGAGAGAAAATTATTCAAGCAAATCAAAATTTTAGTGTTAAACTTGCCATCAGTGAACAAAATTCACACAAACTTAGTGAAAATAGTCTAGCATGACTAGAGGGCGGTGAATATGCATATAAACTAAAACTCAATTACAGCGGTTTGCAACTATACAACACTGTTTGTGAATAGGTCAAGAAAGGAGAGAAGACAGGTACATTGCGTGACTGCTTGGAGTTTTTGGAAAGGGAAAATTGGATCTTACCATAAAAAAGAGAACTTTAGATATATATATATACCCATTAGACACGCCAGAAAGCTAACCGGCTCTGGTAACTCTAAGTTATCCTTTCACCATTTTCCCCTTGCATATTAGGCCCCATTCTAGAGCATGTGTAGAAACCATGGTTTTTGAGGCGTCGCCTAGGCGATGAGGCGTGCTAGAGGCTCTGGGCGTCCAGGGCGCCACAACCTGCACAGGTATGGCGTTTGCTTAATCGAGTTTGGCGTCACCTAGGCGTAGATAGCCGTTGGACGGATGCCTACAGCCACGCCATGGACGCCAGATGCTCGCAGGGAGAAGGCACGAATTGGACTGCGCGTCCGCGGGATATTGACCGCGCGTCTGCGCCGCAGGGGGAAGGGCGCGAAAATGACCACGGCGCGTGGGAAATCGACCGCGTGTCCGCCCCTGTCCGCGGGAATTGATAGGATTTCTCCACGGGAAATCTACCGCGCAAACATTTACCGCGAGTGGGGCTGAGGGCGAGGGGAGAGAAAGAGAAGGCGGCGGGCGGACCTCGAGCTCCGCTTGTCTGCTCCTCTGCTTGAATCCACTGTCCGGTCACCCCTGCTGTAGAGCCGCCCTTGCATCTCTGCTTACCCTTCTGCACCTTCCGTGGAGCCACTCTTGCATCTCCGACGCTGCAGCCACCGGCCGTCCGCACATCCTTGTTCGCCTGGGGACTCTGCTCGTCCACCTGGAGTGTCTGTTGGTCTCGCCTCGAGTCTCTCTGCTCGTCCGCCTCAAGTCTCTGCCTCCGCTGGCCATCCGCTACTCTCCTATCCGCTTAGTATGCCCCTGCCTCCTCTTTGGTCTCCTAAAGGCCAAATCTCTCAAGCTTGTACCCTACTCTGCAACCCTGCTTCCCTCCTCTTCCTCTGCTTCTTTCTCTCTTCCTCTATGTCGGATACCTAGAAATAGGGTACCCAAATTACCAGACTCCACAAAAACAAAAATTACCATCAAGGGCTCTTCCGCCTCGCCCGAGCCAAGGTGGCATCGCCCAAGACATCATCAACCCTCGAGAGCTCTTCCGCCTCGCCCGAGCCAAGATGGCGTCGCCTGTGACGTCATCGACCCTCGGGGGCTCTTCCGCATCGCCCGAGCCTAGATGGCGTCGCCCGTAGCATCATCTACCCTCGGGGGCTCTCCCGCCTCGTCCGAGCCTAGGTGGCGTCGCCTGTGACGTCATCTACCCTCGGGGGCTCTTCCGCCTCGCCCGAGCCAAGATGGCGTCGTCCATGATGTCATCAACCCTCGGGGGCTCTTCCGCCTCGCCCGAGCCAAGGTGGCGTCGCCCGAGACGTCATCAACCCTCGGGGGCTCTTCCGCCTCGTTCGAGCCTATGTGGCATCGCCCGTGACGTCATCTACCCTCGAGGGGCCTTCCGCCCCGTCCGAGCCCGGCAAACGTCATTCGTGATGACCCTCACCCTCGAATACTTCACCGCCATGCCACGGCCCAAGGCACTCTAGCCCACATAATCAAAAGGTCCACACTACGCTCCGTCCTCAGGGATGGGGTTCAGAGCATGAGCCACCATGCCGCACCCTGTTCGCCCTGTGGTACAAGGTCCTGTGCTGCCTAACCGACGACTTCCGCGCGTAATATCCACGCCATGGCTCTGAAGGACAGTCCAACAGGGATTAGGGCGTCATCAAGCACTGTACGACGGAATGCGGGGGTGTCTGGTCCTATGCGACCAACCCCCGCCCATACCCGGAAAGGGGGAACAGCAGGATTCCCGGTCGCAGGGCGCATGGCTACAACTCGTCAGGGGAGAACAGGACTCGGACATGCGTCCACTAGCGCAATCTTCCTCAGGAAGGAATACAGGATGAAGACAAAGGCTTCCTTCGGCGCAGCCCAAGCCGGGCCCACGTTCACTCCCTCTCTCTCTCTACTGTACTCCTCCATCTCTCCCTACGTATAAAGGGAGGGAATGGACCCCCAATCTCAGGGGGACTCAACACTCCAACTCTCATTCACACACACTCAAACTCGCACACACGCGAGAACTCACCAGAACCAAGAACCTCATACGCACGAGACCTGGGGACAGCCTCCCCTCTCACCAAAAGCTTGTAGCTCCCTACTACGAGCTCTCCACGCTCGGTAATACAACCCTACGACACACTGGACGTAGGGCGTTCGTGCCCGAACCAGTATAAACCTCCGTGTTCTCCGAGCGCAACCATCTGAACTCCGACACGCTTAGAAATTAACTCGTTGGCCGTCTAGACCCCGCCATTTTAGACACCGACAGTTGGCGCGCCAGGTAGGGGGACTTTGCGTGTCACCCGTATTTTCGAGTTTTGGATGGCTGATCGCCACGTTCGTTTCGCTCCGGGCACCATCATTCGTTTTGATAGCCTGGATTTCCAGTGCCACGGGCAGGACGCCGACCTGGCTCTCCGTCGCCCTACCGCATCTCCTGAGGTAGCCATGGACGCCATCATAGCGTCCATGGCCCACCTTCATGTGTCTCCCTCCGAAGAACAAACCGCTCACGGGGCGGCCGTCCCGTGGGCCAATCATCCTCAGTTCGAGCGCCAGCTCGACATGCTCATGGGACCCCAACCGACTCGGGAATCCCTGCACAACCTCTACTCTGCGTTCGTCAACGTGACGACATCGCTCGCGGGAGGGCAGCCGCCCTCCCCCAGGCGCGACGAAATGCCCATCTCGGAAGCGCAGCCTTTCGGCATGAAGAATGCCGCCATGTCATTCGCGGAGGCGGTGGCCATGTGGTTCCACGCAGACCCAACAAAAGGAAAACATGTGGGACTCGCGTCCCACCACTCTCGTTCCACCTCCAATCTTACCTCAAGCCCCGAGGCCGCTTCTTATGCCGACTCGAGCCTTGGGAGCGATGACCTCCTGGACTTCGACGGTCTGGAGGATCAGGAGGCGCTACGCGGCTTCCTCTAGGCCAGCGATTATCTGATTGACACCGACTCGAGCGGTCCCAGCGAAGACCACGACCGCGAGTGCTTCATGTGCGACGCATCGCCATCCACGGTCGCGGTCGGCCCCACCCACGTCAACGAGGAGGACGAAGATGGTGACGGCAACCACACGCCCGTGGACCAGACAGGTGTTCCAGCATGTAACCGGCGGCCCGATCTGCAGTCCTCTGAGGCCTGGCAGCAGCAGCTTCGCGACCTCCGCGACGTAGAGCAACAGCTCACGGAGCGCCAGCGAAAGGTAATGTTTGAGCGTGAGAAGCTTGAACGTGAAGCCGCCAGGGACGCCGCAGAGCCCCGCGCTCGCAGGGAGGCCCGAGCAGTGTACCACCACATCATTAACGATAAACATGGCACGCCGCAGTTCACGGAAGCAAGCCAGAACATCGTGGCGGCGAGGATGTTGCTCCGCAACCTCCCCATCCCGGATGCTCCTGATGGCAAGCTCGCCCACGACGAGCTAAAGACCCTCGTGGAGCGGGCCGCGGAGAAACAGCCTGAGAGCTCCGCTTCGCGGAGATGCGGGCTCAGCGTTGGCCCCCCGACCGTTGCGGCTCCGAACGACCGCGAGGGGTCGGTCCACCCAGATCCCGACCCGGTCGGACACCGGTGCCCGACGGTGCATGCCCGCGTAGGCGAGAAGCGCGACGTGCGCGACACGCTCAACGCGCGCAAGCACGCGAAGCAGGACGGCACAAGCCGAGGCTACCACGTCCGACGTGGCGGTTGATACGACAGCGATGAGGACCGACCTCTCACACCGAAGCCCCCGGGTCCCCTGGTGTTCATCCGCCACATCCGGCGCGCGCCGTTCCCGCACCCTTTCCGACAGCCAACTAACGTCGCCCGGTACTCCGGGGAAATGAACCTCGGGCTCTGGCTCGATGACTACCGACTTGCGTGTCAGGCTGGCGGCACGAACGATGACGATTTCATCATTCGCAACCTGCGTCTCCACCTCTCGGACTCGACCCGCACGTGGCTCGAGCACTTGCCTCCTAACACCATTGATGGGTGGGAATCCCTGCGACAGGCTTTTGTCGGGAATTTCGAAAGCACCTACACACGCCCAGGGAATCCCTAGGATCTCCGCAGCCGCAGGCAGAAGCCGGACGAATCCCTCCGGGAATACATCCACCGTTTCTCCCAACAGTGCACAAAGCTCCCGACCGCGGCCGACGCGGACGTGGTCGAGGCTTTCCTCGCAGGTACCACCTACAAAAAGCTGATCCACGAGCTAGGCCGCAGCGACCCACGTACCACCGAGCGACTCCTCGACATCTCCACTAGCTATGCGTCAGAAGAGGAGGCGGTCGGTGCGATTTTCCACCCAGACAAGGGAAAGGGCAAGGAAGTCGAAATCGCCGGCGAAGGCGGCTCGAACTGTGCTCAGAATAGGAACAAAAGGAGGGGCAAGCTGCAGCGTGGCGGTGGCGACAACGTAGTCGCAGCGGCGGACGTCCGCAAGCCTCCCTGCCCCAGGGCGGGAAGAAGGTGGGCAAGTTTGATGACATGCTCACAAAGCCATGCCCGTATCACAACGGACCAGTCAAACACACACTCGAGCAGTGTGAAATGATGGCCAGGTACTTCAAAACCGTCCCCGACAAGGACGAGCCGAAGGAGTCAGAAGGCCAGGACGGGGACAGGGGTCGCGAATACTCTTACCCCCAGGTCAAAAAGTGCATCATGATCTTCGGAGGCCCAGAGGCCTACAGCTGCAAGCGCCGGCAGAAGAAGGAGCGACGCGAGGTCTTCGCTGTTGCCCCGGCAACGCCGACGTACCTCGACTCGTCGGAACTCGACATCACGTTCGGTCGAGATGACCACCCGAGCCACGTTCCTCACCCGGGATGTTATCCACTCGTCGCGGATCTGATCATAGGGAGCGTGCGCTTCACCAAAACATTGATGGATGAGGGCAGCAACCTCAACATCCTGTACTACAACGCCTTCGAGGCCCTGGGCCTATGCAAGGAAAAGCTCCGACCCTCTGGGGCTCCCTTTCAGGGGATCATTCCCGGAAGGCAAACGGTACCTCTGGGGCAGATCGACCTGCCCGTCACGTTCGGGGAGCCGGAAAACTTCCGGACCGAGTACCTTACCTTCGAGGTCGTGGCATATCGTGGGACCTACCACGCCATTTTGGGGAGGTCGTGCTATGCGAAGTTCATGGCCGTCCCAAACTACACTTACTTGAAGCTCAAGATGTCGGGGCCGTGCGGCATCATCACAGTCTCCTCCGACGTCAAGTTGGCGTACCAGTGCGAGGTGGACTGCTGCGAAAACGCCATGGCGGAGGTGCGCAGCGAGGAGCTGGTGGCGGCGATCGAAGCCGCTGACAAGATGGACGCCGACCCCTAGAGCGCGAAGAGCTTGGACACCCACAACACCAATAGCTATGTCGCCTTCCTCATTATCATCTTGTATATCTATCATCATGTACATACGCATGTAACGTATTTTAAGAGCAAAAAGTTCGAGGAATAAAAACGCGGGAACCCTCAAACCGACCGCTTAGCAAGGTGCACTCTCGACGCGCGCCAGAAAACACCTCGCTCGGGGGCTAGGAAGGGGGTCACCCCCTGTCTTTCACTCCAAGAAACTTTTTCGTTCAAAAAACTGTTTTTGCCGATCCGCTAAGCGAAAGCCGGATTTCCCCCACCGAGAGAAGAGATCTCGCCGACCATGCCAAAGGGCCGCGAAATACTCCGCTCCCCGGAGCTAAGTATCTCCACCCGACCTCACACCCTAACAGATCAAAGCTCCTCCCAAGGAAAATAGGGCAAGTAGCCCCAGCAAAAAAGCAAATACGAAAACCAACAAGCAAACAAACATAGAGCAAGCTCACTAAAGAGTCGTTAAAGTCGTCCAAACCCCCTCGGGGGCACGTCACAGAACAGCTTAAGTTTGTTTATTACAAGGGCCCTCGGCCTTGATCTTTGACCACGCAGGGTCACTCCTCCGGGGGCGGGAACACCTCGTCATCAAGCTTGGCGGCCAAAACCGTCGCTGGCTCCTCCGCGTCGGCTTCGATCCGATCAAGCAAGTCCTCCGGGGCGTCTGCGGGGTACCCTTGGCTGACGAGCACCGGAGTCACCGCGTCGTAGAGGCAGGCGGCGATCGACATCGTGCGGTGGACCCCGATGCACAGGGCCTCCCGGATCCGCGCTTGGCCCCGTTCCCACAGCAGGTCGACGCGAGTTCTGGCCGCTGCCGGACCACCCTCGACAGCTTGCACGCCGAAGAGGTCGCACACCTCGTGCACTGCCTCACGCAGCGCCTGTGCCTCCTGAGCGTCGGCTTGCAACCCTGGAGCAACAGGAAAAAGGACCTCAATCTCTAAAAACATACTCCACACGACACCAAGGCGGGCGGGCAGACAAAGGAGACGTACCTGCGTTCTCTACCCCTAGACCGGTGACCGTCGCGCGGAGCTGTGAGGCGACCGTCGTCAACTCACCCACTCGAGAGGAGAACTCCAGAATCCTCCACTCGGCATCAGTATGGCGCTCGCACGCCTGGTTGGACAGGTTCTGAAAGCGGGCCACGACATTGTCCCGCTCCCGACAGTTGTCGTCACGCCGGCGTCGCATAGCGTTGCGCTCCTCCTCCATGGAGTTCAGCGCCGAGACGGCCCGGCGTCGCGCCTCGGCTGCGGCGTCGCGCTCGGTCATCAGACGCCCGACTTCGACCTAATGCGTCGTGCGCTCGTCCTCCAGCATCTTGCGGATATTCTCAGCACCAGTGATCGCAACGTCCCGCTCCTGCTCGATTCGCTCGACGTTGGCCGTGGTCCGCCGTGCTGACGCTCGGGCTTCTTCCTCCCTCGCCGCCGAGGCCTTCAGTTGCTCCTCCAGCTCGACCACCCTGTTGCGAGTGGTCAGGAGGATCTCGGCCACGTCCATGTCCCCGGCTTCCGTCCATGACCTGGGGGCCCATCCCCCAACCTCGCGACGGAGGAACTCCGACTTCTCGGCACTCATCGCCATCAGTATCTGCGCAAAAAGGATGTCAGGAACCTGACCAATGCGGAAGAAACAACACTTACATTTGGGCAGTCCCTCACATCGCTATGATGAGTGAGATCGTCGTTCATCAAAGCGACCGATCTCAGGAGCTCCTCCACCACGCGCGCCACGCGGCGGCCATGTTTCCGGCGAACACCCGCAACGCGTTGCCAATGCCGGAGTTCGCACCGGTCGTCCAGCATGAACACCGGCTCCCCGGGGTTCTCCTGGTTGACCCACGCGACCGGGTTAACATCCCCGAAGGAGCGACGGTCGGCGCCAAGCCGACGCAGGGCCCCGAGAGCGTCCTCCCCCCGGGCGCCGCCCCCCTCACCCGATGAGGTCATTCCGGGCTGAGGAAGAATGGCCTTCGACGCACGCGCGGTTGTCAGCTCCTCTTCTGTATACAACTGGGGGACTAGCACGCCGCGGGGAAGGGGGTCGCCTACGCGCCTTTCCTCCCTTGCGCCGGTTGTCGCCACCACATCCTCCAGCTCCGCCTCCGACCGGGCACCCCTGACGTCTGTCGCCACGGCAACATCCAGGCCACCCTCTTCCCCGGAATCGTCTATGACTACCACTCCCGGGATAAAGGACGGCAAGGCTTCCGCGGGCCCAAAGTCAGCAGGCGCATGCGACGCTACGCCAGTCGCGGTGGCGCCGCGCGGGGTCGGTCCACCCCACGATCGGCGGCGTCCGCCTAACATGCGGCCAACGTCGCGGTGCTCCGCTCCGAACCAACCAGGGGCGTCTCCTGGCACATTTTTCTTCCAGCCCTCATGGTCGGGGCTCCCACCGATCCTGCAAGGTCCATCCCGCACTCACACTGCGAACAACCACATCCCATTGGTAAAACAGAAAAGAACCAAGGGCGACGCGAACTTACCGCGAGGAGAAGACGCGGCCACGTTTCCGCGTCGTCTCCATCGCACCACGGTTCGAGGTTCCTGAACCGCCGCTCCGTTCGCCGTCCCCGCCTTCAGTGGGCCGGATGGGAACAGGAGTAGACGGAGTGCCGCCAGCAGCGCCGCCCCCGGAACTACCAGGGGCCAGGTGTGCGCCAAGCACCGTCACCGACGGCGCAGCCACCATGATCGCGCCAACACTCGGCCGACTCGCTGTCCCCGACGTTCGAAGCACAGGGACCACCTTCGATAGAGGGCGTCTGTCCTCGTTGTCATCATCGTCGTCATCGTCCCCGAGGGCCTCCGAATCCAGGTCCGCCGCGCCTTGCACCGGCGGAGCAGGGAGAGGCGCGGCCACGTGGTGAGCCGTCGAGAGGGGCCCCTGCAGAAAAAAGAATGAGTGGGGTGTGAGTCGTCACTACCAAATGAAGGAAGTGCGGAAAAAAAAGGCACCACACCATAGCCCCGACTTACCAGCTCGACAAAGTTGGGGGCGGGGCGCATCGGCGGACAACGGAAAATGCCGTCTTCATTCAGCGCGTCCCCAAGCAGCCTCCGGGCGACGTCGACCGCGTCCTCCAGCTCTACCTCCATCTCCGCCATAGCGGATCCCTCGCGTGGTGCCCCAGGCACCATGTCTCCCAACAGATGCGTCCGCGCCAGAAGCGGGAGCACCCGGCGCCGCAAGAACTGCGCCACCACCCTCGAGAGGTTCAGCTCCTCGTCGCGGAGCCTCCTCAAGCTTCGGAGATAAGGCTGTATTCCCGAGAGCTCCTCCGGAGTCAAGTCATCGCTCCAACTGGGGAGCTCTTCTGTGAAGCGCCGGCCTGTGTACTCCGGGAGCGACGCCTCGGGATGGTTCTGAATGTAGAACCATTGGGGGTGCCACCCCCAGTTGGACGAGCTCGTTCGCGCCGGCATGTAGAGGTGGGAGTTACCGAAACGGAGGCTGATGACGCACCCTGCGCAGGACGCCACCCACCTCATTCTCTCCGAATACAAGAGGAAAACCACCGACATTGAAGAAGAACCTCCACAAGTTGAAGTCCGGCTCCGTCCCCAACATGCCTTCCGACATGGCCGCGAAGGCCGCGAGGTGAAGGACGGAGTTGGGGTTGAGATTGTGGAGCTCAATCCCATAGTGGTGAAGAATCCCCCTGAAGAAACGAGACGGCGGCGTCCCGAATCCACGCTCGTGGAAGGGCAGGAAAGAGACCACGTACCCGCTCGGTGGGTCCGTCCTCTCAACGCCGGTACGGACGATCCATTCGACGTCGTTGTCGGTGGATAGTTCCGGGCGCAACATCCCCGCATCCACCAGTGCAAGCGCCCGCTCATGCTCAGCCTCACACCGGGGCCAGCTCTTCTCCGGAGGTACGCCGACCATTGGAGTTTCTCTCGGAAAGCAGCGCGCGGCGCGACACAAGAGTTGGTCAGGGCGGACGCACTACGACGCAAACCCTAGCTCTAGAGAACTCAACGCGAGCAAGACGAAGCAGTGAAGGAGGCGAACAGTACAGACCCGCGGCGCACGGATATTTATAAGGGGTAGGAAGATGGAACGGTGTCTTCGCAGCTCCCCGCTAGCACGACCCCACGACCCGAGTCACATTAAATGCGGTCGCCCGGTCACGTTCACTCTACTGTGCGCTGGAATACCGAAAGCCGCGCGTGATGGCAGGTAACTGACACCACTCGCCTTTCTTCCTCGTTTTGATCCATATCCTGTGTTCATCATTGCAGGATCTACCCCGGGCTCACCGCGCCGCGTGCACAGATTTCGCCCACGCGTCCCCGGTCCGGGCCCACGTCTCCCGAGCGCGAGGACGTCTCGGGAGAGCCCCCCGACTCGGCCGACCCACGCAGAGGTCGGAGGGACGCGCACATGGCGCAACGAACGATGACGGCCCACTACGGTCCAGAGTTACGAAGGCCGGCCCAGCAGGGTTCGAAACGGCCGTCTCAGGACAACGGAGCGAGGGGCGAATAGGGAATGGACACGCTAGCGGTTATTAGCCTGGCAATCGGATGCCAAGGTCGTTCCCAGATTTCGTATTTGAGTCCGTCTTCACGGATGATTGGTTCATGGTATTCCTACCGAAGGAAGGCAACAGGCCCCCGGGACCCATCGAACGTACCCGGCTACTATATGAAACCGATTTGGGGTGAGCCACGACATGGGCCACCAGCCGGGACCCCATCGAACGGGAACCGAGCACCCCACTCAGATTTTCCCGTTATTACCTCGACGAGCATCCATGGTTTGTCTGATTCGAGGATAGCATGGACCGGCTCACATTCCCCCTTCTTGCGGAGAGATGCGCGGGGAACGCACGAAAAGACGGCACAAACCCGAGACGATTTCTTCGCGCCGAGTGAAGACTCGGGGCTGCCGCCGCGCCCCTCCTACCGGTTCGGCAACTGGGGAACGGAGCGGGAAAAAATGACGCACTACACCTCGCTCGGTAGAGGTCCGCAAAAGTAAACAAAAAACATCTCTTTATTATTTCAAATACATGAACTCTGATCCTTGCAGGGGTTACACGCTCTCTGAGAGCCACTATGGATAAGCCCAATCATCAGACGCCGAAAACCACGAAAAACGTTTACAAGGTGGAATGAAGGGAAATCCCGGGCCAAATGGCCAAAAGCTAAGGGTCCCCAAGGGACACCCGCGCTAAAAAATGCGCCACCTCCCAACGCGCCTATGTGTACAGGTCGAGCAACCCAGCCGTGGGGCTCGGGAGGCACTCGCCCGAAGCGCAAGGTGGCCTCGGACGGCGGCGCTACGACCCAGGGGCCACCTAGATCAGGCATGCTGCAGCTATGGGAAAACAGCAGCCGCCTCGTCTTCAGGAAACCTCGGGTCACATCCCCCCACCGGAGTCGTTTGGGGACTTCAAAGTTAAGTCGCCCCAGCTCCTCCATGGGCGATGACACCGCCGGCGAGTGGCCCCGAGCTCGTCGTATACCGGCGGCTCCGAGCCCGCCCATCTCGCAGACAGCGGCATCACCATCAACCAGCATTCAGGGATGTGCCCACTCCAGGATTCATGCTAGAACAACAATGACTTTTCTAGTGGACACATCCTTGACTGCCCTCTGGTGGGGGTAGCACGCCACCACTCCCCGAGTGTGGAGAGCAGGATCCAACCAAAAGGATGGACTCCACTCTTTCCGCCCTCTGGGAGTGATTCATGCAGGGGTGGTGACACCCCTCTTCCGCCCCGAGGTGAGGATAATAGGAAGCTATGCACATCTCGCAGAGTTTCCTCTTAATCTAGCCACTAGGCGGAAGGGGACACAAGCACCCCCTACGCAGAACTTCCTCTGAATCCGGTTTTGCTCCTGTCTGCCAGGGCGGCTCGGAGGTCTCTCCGACGGGACCTCGGAGGAAGAACTTGGGCCAAGCCATGCTGAGAGGATGTGTGCTTTCCCACAGGCGGCCGCCCCTATTTATAGCCCGCTAGGGCACTCACGTGACGACCGGCCCGTGAAGCTATAGCTCCGCCCCCAACCACATTGCACTGTGCGACGACACCCACTTCAAGGGGGTGCAGCCGTGCAGCGAAGCTATAAATGGCCAAGCAGACTGTGGACTCAGGGCACACCGTTCAGAGTCTGAACCGCAGAGCGATCAGTGCTCTGGCACCACTCCTCGAATGGGAAAGACACGACACGTCCACTTTTGGGCTACATTGGGAGGGGGCGCAGTCAGACTCCGAAATCCAACAAACAGATCTTCGACCGGTCAATCGGCCGTACAGGCCGAAAGACAGTACGGCGCAGAGCCGACTTGTCATTTCAAGACGCGCCGACCCAAGGCCAACAGTGCAACCCGCAACAGGACTGGCGTGCAGCCAGAGCTCTGGCTCCGACGTACGGAGCAGACCACCTCCTCCCCGCCTCGTAAGGGAGGCGAAGGGTCAAGCACTGTAGAAGTCTTCCAAATAAGCCCTTAGGAGGAAAAATCTCCCTCCTAAGGCCTCGGGGGCTACACTCGGCGGGTGCGCTCGCGCGCACCCACCAGAATACACAGAATCAAACCAAACCACCATAAACGCTCTCGGCAGCCTCCGGTCGAAGGCTCGGGGGCTACTGTCGGATACCTAGAAATAGGGTACCCAAATTACCAGACTCCACAAAACAAAAATCAGCATCAGGGGCTCTTCCGCCTCGCCCGAGCCAAGATGGCGTCGCCCAAGACATCATCAACCCTCAGGAGCTCTTCCGCCTCGCCCGAGCCAAGATGGCGTCACCCGTGATGTCATCGACCCTCGTGGGCTCTTCTGCCTCGCTCGAGCCTAGATGGCGTCGCCTGTAGCATCATCTACCCTTGGGGGCTCTCCCGCCTCGTCCGAGCCTAGGTGGCGTCGCCCGTGACGTCATCTACCCTCGGGGGCTCTTCCGCCTCGCCCGAGCCAAGGTGGTGTCATCCGTGACATCATCAACCCTCGGGGGCTCTTCCGCCTCGCCCGAGCCAAGGTGGCGTCGCCCGAGACGTCATCAACCGTCGGAGGCTCTTCTGCCTCGTCCGAGCCTATGTGGTGTCGCTCGTGACGTCATCTACCCTCGGGGGCCCTTCCGCCCCGTCCGAGCCTGGCAAACGTCATTCGTGACGACCCTCGCCCTCGGAGACTTCACCGCCACGCCGCGGCCCAAGGCACTCTAGCCCACATAGTCAAAAGGTCCATAGTACCCTCCGTCCTCAGGGATGCGGTTCAGAGCATGAGCCACCATGCCGACCCCTGTTCACCCTGCGGTACAAGGTCATGTGCTGCCTAACCGATGACTTCCGCGCGTAATATCCACGCCATGGCTCCGAAGGACACTCCAACAGGGATTAGGGCGTCATCAAGAACTATACGACGAAATGCGAGGGTGCCTGGTCCTGTGCGACCAACCCCCGCCGACTCGGACATGCGTGCACTGGCGCAATCTTCCTCAGGGAGGAAGACAGGATGAAGACAAAGGCTTCCTTCGGCAGCAGCCCAAGTCGGGCCCACGTTCACTCCCTCTCTCTCTACTGTACTCATCTATCTCTCCCTACGTATAAAGGGAGGGAATGGACCCCCAATCTCAGGGGGACTCAACACTCCAACTCTCATTCACACACACTCAAACTCGCACACACGCGAGCACTCACCAGAACCAAGAACCTCATACGCACGAGACCTGGGGACAGCCTCCCCTCTCTCACCAAAAGCTTGTAGCTCCCTCCTACGAGCTCTCCGCGCTCGGTAATACAACCCCGCGACACACTGGACATAGGGCGTTCGTGCCCGAACCAGTATAAACCTCCGTGTTCTCCGAGCGCAACCATCCGAACTCCGACACGCTTAGAAATTAACTCGTTGGTCGTCTAGACCCCGCCATTTTAGACACCGACACTCTGTTTCTTTGCCTATCTCTCGTGCTTTGTTATAACATGGAACATGCTAAGAGTAGGCAATGCTAAGGTATAATTAGCTTCTGAGTTTTAGTAACATTATATATTAAGATGATTATATGGCGCCTAAAATGTATGTATGGCGTCGCCTAGGCGTCCGCCACAGACGCCTAGGCGTTGTGAACGGGGTCTGGCGCCACGCCTCGCCTCAACGCCTCAAAAACATGTGTAGAAACACAACAATTCTAGATCGTCATCCACTAATTTTATCCCCCATGTAAAGTCTTATGTCATCTCCCCGCTAGCAAACTAGGGTCTAATAGTTACAAATGGTTACCATTCTCAACAAAAGGATACATATGGCTTAATTTATAGGTCATTTTTTCAGCATTGAGAGAGGGGGAATGACTCGCAACCTCCTTCCTCCCTAGGGTCGCTGCTGAAGCAATTTGAGGAGGAAACGATGAGTGTGCCCAGGCTCTGTAGTAGTGCCACCACACTGGCAAGGGAGGGTCAAGGTAGCGCGAGGCGGCGGCCACCTACGGGCGCAGATCAGGAGCGTGCGACGGTGGTGCGGCCACCTGTGGGTGGGCGCGAGCTTCGTTGGCGCAGCCACCTGCCGGCGGGCATGGGCGATCGACCTCGTAGCCAGCTCCAGGCGGGCACAGGGGCGTTGGCATGGCCAGCTACATGAGGGCGACGATTGGGGTGCTCGGATATAGAGGACTGGAATGCCCGTGAGGACGTCGTGAGATGGAATCGGGTGAGATGGACGACGGGGACCCACTCGAAGGCGAGGACGGCGACCACTCGACGGCCACGAAGGCAGGACGCGCGACGACGAATTCGGCACGAGACCGCGAGGGCAACGATAGGGTAGCCGGGTAGGAACTGAGCAGCATGCCATGGGAGCCTTTCCATTCTAGCATGCATGATTGTTGCATGATTTTTTATTTCCGTAGGAGCCGGTCTTTCCTTTGATGAGCATGCCAAATTGTTGCATGTTTATTTGTTTCCAAACAACAATTCAATCCAGCGACCGTGGTAGCCTTTCCTTTCAAAGTAATGAGCATGCGTGAGATACCATTGGAGTCTTTCATTTCATTTCATTTCCTTTCCTTTCTGTCAAATCGCACGGGCACTAAAGGGACAGATACGAGGCAGAGAGGGTGCGGGATCGCACATAATAATCACACGTTAGAATATCGCACCAAAAAATATCCACTGTTTAGTCTTTTTAATTGTTGGGAGAGGAAGATATATATGCAAACTCTAGTACGTACAAACATAGGATTGAAGACAATCCTTAGCTGTATATTTTGTTTACAATTCTACGGTGACAGCGAGGTCGAAGGGAGATTATCTAACTAGTTACATATGGACCGCTCAATGCAAGGCTATCGCACGCTTATTTCTGAGATATGGGCGATTGATTGGACACAAGTCTTGTGATGGATTATACGCATCGATTTCGGGCTCCAACTTGTGCAGCGTGCATATATTGGACGCGCGGTTGACATCGCACCGGACAATGAGCATATTGCACTGCTGAGACCTGGTGTGTTGGCGACAAAAGCTGATGGACACAATAGTGTTGGAGATTCTTTCATGTACAAATTCCGCAAGCGGGCCAGGAACAGAAATTTGTGGGTCGCATAGTTCTTGTGCTCTCAAAAAACATTTTTTTTTCGTTCACGTTCACGCGTTTTTTTTTTTGTGCTCTCAAAAAACATGTTGTCCTACATTTTGTATATATATATATATATATATATATATATATATATATATATATATATATATATATATAGAGAGAGAGAGAGAGAGAGAGGCATGTCTGTTTGGACGATTTGATCTATGAGCTGTTTAATCAATGTATATACTTTACCAAAAATAAATAGCTGCACCAGTGGCAATTTTATTTATCAGCAGCAAAATTACTTCTGCCAACAGACGTCGTCCAAGCCATGATAAGGTCATAGACTCAAGGTGAATTACACTTAATTATTACCTCGAGGTAAGAACGAATACTTTATTTCTGAGGATTTCTGAGTGAAGATGTATCATTTACACATAAATTATTCTCTTCATATATAGTTCATCACAGCCAAAGATGGTTTTCCTCCATCATCAGTTATTCGTGAAGAAAATAAACAGTAGACACTTCAGAATACACACACTAATTAAGCATCGGATTTCTCCTCCTGACATACTTCTCCATCCCCATTCATCTTCATTAGGCTCAACTGACTTATCATCTCCTTTAGAGATTTCCATGATGGTCCTCCATCTACCATGGCCTCCTTAGCACTGGCTGACAACTCCATCATCCTCTTCGTTGCTTCTATCCCTTCCTCGCCTACCATGAGCGCCCTCACCACATTCGAAATCTCCTCGCTTGTGATTGAGCCTCTAATGGTCTTATCGCATGTGTGAATCCTAACAACGATCTTCAGCTCATCGACCAAGAACCTTGAATTAAAAGGTTGATCCGCATGCATAGGCGAAACCGCTAACGGCACACCGGCTGCAACACTCTCAAGTACTGAGTTCCATCCACAATGACTCAAGAACCCTCGTATGGTGCTATGCCTTAGAATCTCCAACTGATCCACCCACTCTCTCACCACCAAGCCCCTCCCCTTTGTACGCTCTTCAAAACCCGGACCTAGCTCAATGTTCTCGGGCCTAACAGCCCATAAGAAGTCTACCTCAGCTCTCCAGTCCATTCGCGACCTCTTTCAACTGTGACTCTCGGATTGCAGCTAGTGTCCCAAGAGCGACATACAAGACGCTTCTACCAGCTGTCGCCTTGTCGTCAAGCCACTCCATCCAAGAGGGCTGGGCCTCGGGCCGGGTGGCTGTTGGTTGGGCTAGGCAGAGGGGCCCGATGGGCCAGGCCCTGGGCCCGACATGCTGGTTCCAGAAGTCTAGGTAGGGAGCCTCTAGGCCATGGAAGATGTCTAGGGCGGCTGCATCTCAGCGAGGGAGATGTCGAGCTGTGGCAGGAGCAGGGACGTGGCGTCGGCGAAGACGGCGAAGGAGGCCAGGGACGTGAGCCCCTCGGCGCTCTCGACGCCCGGAGGGATGCCCGGGACGTCGGTCGGGAAGGTGAGCTCGACGACGGCCACGTCCGCACCGGACAGCCCCTCCCGGACGAAGCCAGCGTTGCCGGCGGTGGTAAAGAAGGTGACGGTGGCGAGGCCGTAGCGGTGGAGATAGTGGGCGAGGTGGATGAGCGGGATGGTGTGGCCCTTGACGAGGAACGGGAAGATGGCAATGTGAGGGAGCGTATGGGTCGTCTCTGCCTCTGGAGACGAAGAGGCTACCGCCATTGCTAACGCGACGACGACGACAGAGTCTGAAAGTTTTTGCTCGTGTTTGTGCCTTTGTGGGCTGAGTCGAGTGCATTAGTTATAGGCTTACAGCTTATGCAAGTAGAGAATGTACGCAATTCACATTTCAACAATTGGCCGTAGAAAATGTATGTATACTAATTTAATTCAGCCGTGGTTCCGTGGATGCCACTAAACAATTTGGAAGTAAAGAATTCCAAGGCATCCAGCAATCTGTTCTGATTTTTTTTTTTTTAAAAAAAAGAAACTATGTCGCCATTTGAATGGTAGCCGTCAGTCGATAAAAAGCGCGAAGAATGCAAATAATTAATCGAACGAACATATTCGGAGGTTGGGACTTGGGATTTCGGAACATTGAGTGATAGAAACATCGTATCTGCTTTTGAAGATAGAAACAGTAGTAGTAGACTTGGAAGCTGGGAGTTGGGACTTCATTATCTGGGCTTGTGGCCTTGTGGGAGTTGGGCTACTTTTGTAACCTTGAAGACAAACAAACACACAGGGATCTGTATCCGCTCACTGAAATGTTGTTGTGTTCTTGTGGGGTCCTTTTTTTTTAATCATTAACGATTTGTCATCTTGTAATATTGTGATGCTTTGCCGATTACTCAAAAAAAAATTGATGTTGTGCCTAACAATTTTTTTCGTTACTAGACGATGATCGATTGACTTCAGTGTCAATCCGCCATCTCACCAAAATTTAGCTTCGCAGTCTTTCTCACGCTTGGTATGTGAAAAGAAAACTAGTTGACTGATCAACAACATTTAGCATGTGCATATACTCATACACTACTACAGAATTAGACATCACGTCCATCACTGCCGGTTTTGTTTGGGTCGGCAGTGATGCCTCCTCATTGCCGGTTCGTGGCTGGAAAAATCAGTGAAGTGTCTCTGCTCTTTCACTGTCGGTTTGACATAACCGACAGTGATGTGACCTCCTCATCACTGCTTATTTGGTTATGTCGGTTCAAAATCTGATAGTGATGTGAGATTTTGAACCGGCAGTGATGTGACCCCTTCATCACTGCCTATTTGGTTATGCCGATTCAAAATTCGACAGTGATGGAGGATTTTGAACCGACACCAATTAGGCTTTGTGTAATAGTGATATATCCCTGATTATTGACGAGTCACGACTCACGAGGCTCAAATTAAATTAAACAAAATATAAATATCCTCCGGTCTCCATCACCCCACAAAAGTTACTATCAGTAACACGGAAACAAACAAAATGAGGGAAAAAACTATCAATATGACATAAACTGGTTGGCTACGCGATGTGTGACAGCAAGGTACGGTACACATTGTTGTGGTCGAAGAGCCAGTGGTATGAGAAATCAGACTCCCGGTCCGTTCTCGCGGTGTGCGAGTCGTCCATGCTAAAAATAATCATCAATACTGCTAACGTTTGATGGTTCGCGGTGCGGTAGCTGAGTCTGAGAATCCCATTTTAGGGTGCGTTTAGTAGCTCAAAATGTTTCGGTTTCTCAGATGAATCGCTAGAATCAGTTCCAAACGGTTTACTAGCTCATCGGTTCGGATTGAAAACGTTTCACTCCCCTTGTAAAAGTTTGGATCGCACAGGCGAATGAACGTTCGATTTGTAAAACGCGGCCCATTAGGCCCCGTCCTACACCTGTGTGCTGTTGTGCGCCTGCGCTTGCCTACGATGCTGCGCGCCCCGCACCAGCCCATGATCCCGCACACCTGTGTGCTGCTGCGCGCCTACGCCTGCCTGTCTGCAATGTTGCGGGCCCCGCACCAGCCCTGATGATTGGTGCCTCACGCCTGCTTCTGTTGTTGGGTCCGCGCGTGTTTCGCGCCCCGCGCCTACAGCTCGGTCTCGCGCCCCACGCCTACGGCTCGGTCTGCACGTCTGGTTGCGCCCCTACAGGAGAATATGTGTGTGAGACCTGTCCATGGTGCTGATGTTCTGCATGCATCCATACACTTTGATCAGGTGAGGAGTGCTCGTCTATTTGGGGAGCAGCTGCTACACTGAAACCAGGTGAAACAATTGAAATATTAGTTTGCAACATATACATATAACTACTGCAACATATTTCCTCTGTCACAAAAAGAAGGTCCTTATGGGATGCGTGTCGGTCAAACTTTCTCAACTTTGAGTAAGTTTGTAGAAAATACGTGCAATATTTATATCTCTAAATAAATTTGTTAAAAAACTAGACTTAAAGATCTTTCCGATGATACTAATTGTTTAGCATAATTATTTATATATTTAAATATATAATTGCCGGTATTTTGAAAACGTTGACTTCTCGGGAAACGAGAATGGCATCTATTTAGGGACGGAGGGAGTATGCAACATCGGATGAAGCAGATGAAAATACCCTATAAAACAAATGAAAATTACCAGATGAAACAAGATGAAAAAACCAGATGAAACATATAAAAAATAATAGATGAAAAAAATACCAAATGAAATAGGTGAAAAATACGAGACAAAACATATGATAGATCCTCCATTCTACGTTTGCAACAATCATATGATTATACTAAAACAACTGAAATGTACTATTGCAACATGGGTGTGGGAGGGGATGAAGGGGAGAGAGAGCTGCGTGGGGAGAGCCATGGATGGGCGTGGCCGCCGACCACCACTCGAGCGTGAGAAGTCATCGAACCCTTGTTCCTACTCTCGCCTCGCCTCCATCTCGGTCGTCGCGGCCACCGCGTGCGAGCCTTGGGCGCTCCGCCCTCGAGGGGCTCCACCTCCTCACCCTGGAATTAGCGGAAGGGCACCGGTAGGGCCGCTCGATCGTCCGTGCCACTACCCTCCCCAGGGACATCGACCGCTGGCCCCCGTGGCAAGGGACGGCTAGCAGCCGCACCGGAGTAGCACCCGGTGGCCGCCGCCGTCACCCTGCCTGGAGGGCGTGGTTGCACGGGGAGAGGGGAAAGGGAGCACGGGTGACGAGCCATGGAGGGAGCACGGCGGTGGAAGCACAAAAAGTAGGAACGGACGCCAGGAGCAGCGGCAACGCAGCAAGAGACGCATGTGGCGGCTTCGCTAGGAGACTTGCCTCGCGCGAGAGGTGGCAGCAGGAGCAACGGATGCAGAGCAGGCATGTGCAAGCGCAGGGGCGAGCGGCGGGATGTATGTCAGGATTAGATCAGAGTAGCGGTGTTCTTTTTTAATATAAAAAGGGACGCGGACGCGGAAGGCGATTAGGTGAGTGAAAACTGAAAAGTTACGTCCGTCCTTCCTCATGGGCCATGTGCGCTGGCGTTCGACGCATCGAACGTATCCACCTAAGCATTACCGTAAAAGTTTGGAAGGACAAAGGCCTGGTTTGGCACCGATTCGCTCCCCCATCCGCTGCCCATCGCACATGATTTGTTGAAAATTACAACTCCTGCCACCGCCTCCCTTATCCATTCCCGTCCAAAGTCACCGAGCCAGAACCCGACGCCGCCCGACAGCGGCCCTCCCTCTCCTGCTGTTGACGAGTCACTGAGCCAGAGCCCGACGCCACCTAACAATGGCCCTCCCTCTCCCACTGTTGATGAGGAACCCGTCGGGCGGAGCCGACTTGTCGCCTCCCTCCCCCGCCATTGGGAGGAGCGGACTCGTCGCCTCCCTCCCCCGCCGTCGGGAGGACCTCCCCACCTCCCTCCCCCGCCTCCCTCCCCCTCCACCGAGAGGAGCCGACGCCTCGCCTCCCTTCCCCTCTCCCTCAAGTCCTGCAGGGGCCACTGTTGGGGATATTACCTCGGCATATCCCCAGGGATCTAATGGGCCTACCGACCAGAAGATGGCCCGACCCACAAGACGTAGACGTGCGGCACACGACGTGCACCGCACGAATAGTACCATATTGGCTACTTTACTTGTAACTCTGTCCCTTCGGCATATAAGGAGGGACAGGGGACCCCCCAAAGACACGATCTCATCACATCTTGTAATCTATCTCTCAGATCAATACAACCATCAGAACACAGGACGTAGGGTATTACGGCGATTTGTCGGCCTGAACCTGTCTAAATCGTCGTGTCAATGCTCTCTATGTTACGCTTGACCATCGTCGTCATGCCTCTGCCTACAAACTACTACCGTAGGGTACCCCCTAGGTAGACTGCGACGTATATTTCATCGACAGTTGGCGCGCCAGGTAGGGGGTGTGTGCAACGACGTCATGTCTCGTCAAGCGATCATCTTCCCCGTTGACGGCCCTCGTCGACGGATCTCGTCGACGTCCCCTCGTCGTCGCCCTCGCCAACGGTTCGCTGCCGCCGACCTCGTCGTCCCTCGTCGTGACCAGATCGATCTATGATCTAGATCGGCGGCGGCACCGTCCTTGCCTCGAAGATTGTCATCAACTCGCCACGGATCTCTTCGTCGCCCCTCGTCGTCAGCCCCGTCGGCGGCCCTTATCGTTCTCCGCCACCGACCACGTTGGTGGCCCTCACCGTTCTTCGCCACCGACGCCGTTGGCGACCCTCACCGACCACGTCGTTGCCGATCCCGTTGGTGGCCCTCGTCGTTCTTCGCCATCGACGTTCTTCGCCGCCGACGCCATTGGCGGCCCTCGCCGTTCTCCGCCTCCGACCACGTTGGTGGCCCTCGCCGTTCTTCGCCGCAGACGCCGTTGGCGGCCCTCACCGACCACGCCGTCGTCGATCCCGTTTGTGGCCCTCGTCGTTCTTCGCCGCCGACGTTCTTCGCCGCTGACGCCGTTGGTGGCCCTCGTCGTTCTCCGCCGCCGACCACGTTGGTGGCCCTCGCCGTTCTTCGCCGTCGACGTTCTTCGCCGTCGACGCCATTGGCGGCCCTTGCCATTCTCCGCCGCCGACCACGTTGGTGGCCCTCATCGTTCTTCACCGCCGATCACATTGGTGGGCCTCGCCGTTCTTTGCCGCCGACGCCGTTGGCATTCCGTGTCGTCCTTCGCTGCCGACCATGTTGGTGGCCCTCGTCGTCCTTCGCCGTCGACCACGTTGGTGGCCCTCGTCGTCCTTCGCCGCTGATTCCGTCGACGGTCCTCGTCGTTCCTTACCGCCGACCACGTTGTTGGGCCTCGCCGTTCTTCGCCGCCGACGTCGTTGGCGTTCCTCGTCGTCCTTCGCTGCCGACCACGTTGGTGGCCCTCGTCGTTCTTCGCCATCGACCTCGTCGCCATGAATCGCCTCGCCGATGACTTCATCATTTCTCGTCGCCATGGTTCGCCCCGCAGCCGGCCTCGTCAACAACACGTCTCGCCCCTCGTCATCGCTCGTCAACGACACACCACGACCCTTGTCGCGAACTCGTCATGATATTCGACAACCTCTACAAAACGCATCCGGCGTTCGACGACTTCTCCAAAACACTCCCACAGTGTTCGATGACCTCTCCAAACGCATCGCGGCGTTCTCCAAACAGCCTGCCCATAACCAGAAAGCCCCTGAAGCTGGTCTGCCAACGGGTCATAGCGAATAGAAGTAGGTACACTAGTCGTTACGACCACGTTGACAGAGCTCCCAACTGATATTTCCCCATCAACCGGGCAGTATCATTTGGGTCGAGAGTCATGAGGTTATGCGCCCAGAATCTGTATACAACCACGGAACGGTCGACGACTCTACAAGCAGTATGGCTTTGCGCCCAGCGTCTGCAGGAACGGTCGCCACAGGCCCTAGTCACGCCACGATTAGTCCTCTCGGAAAAAGGACATGTCCCTTATTGTGTATGAGTTGTTCTCCCTCTGCGCCGCGGATTGCCAGCAGCGTGCCTCCTTGGGAGTCCTTATGTATCCTACGCGTGAAGTGGCGCTAGCCCTACGATCTGGAGCATTTGAGACCCCAGGCAGAACGATTCATCGCTACGGCTCATGACTCAGTAGGCACGAGAGGACATACAAGTGAAATAAAAGTTCACCGCCTCGATAAATACAGCTTTCACACATTTCACTTACACATCCATGAACACCTTGTATTCCACAACAGCTACCCCACAGCAAAAAACTCCATGTCTGAAAGAAGGCCTTCAACAGCCAAGCCTGCCTCCGCCTCCAAACGACTCATGTCATCGTCATCAACTACAGTTTCAAGGACTGGCTTCATCGCCAACTCGCCAAGGTTCACGCCGACTTCATCGCTCCTCGTCACGGTTCACGTCGGCCTCGTCGCTCCTTATCGTCGACTCATCACGGTTCCCGCCGACTTCGTCGCTCCTCGCCACGGTTCACGCCGGCCTCATCGCTCCTCGTCGCTGACCCATCACGGTTCCCACCGACTTCGTCTCTCCTCGTCACGGTTCACACCGACCTCGTCGCTCCTCGTCGTCGACTATAGTCTCAGGGACTGCCCTCGTCGCCGACTCGTCACGGTTCCCGCCGACTTCGTCGCTCCTCGCCACGGTTCACGCCGGCCTCGTCGCCGACTCATCATGGTTCCCGCCGACTTCGTCGCTCCTCATCACGGTTCATGCCGGCCTCGTCGCTCCTCGTCGCCGACTCATCACGGTTCGCCGACTTTGTCGCTCCTCATCACGGTTCACGCCGGTCTCGTCGCTCCTTGTCGCCGACTCATCACGGTTCCCGCCGACTTCGTCGCTCCTCGCCGCGGTTCACGATGGCCTCGTCGCTCCTCGTCGCCGACTCATCACGGTTCCCGCCGACTTCGTCGCTCCTTCGTCACAGTTCACGCGGACCTCGTCGCCGACTACAGTCTCGGGGACTGCCCTCGTCGCCGACTCGTCACGGTTCCCGCCGACTTCGTCGCTCCTCGCCATGGTTCACGCCGGCCACGTCGCTCCTCGTCGCCGACTCATCCCGGTTCCCGCCGACTTCGTCGCTCCTCGTCACGGTTCACGCCGGCCTCGTCGCTCCTCGTCGCCGACTTGTCACGGTTCTCACCGGCCTCGTTGCTCCACGTCGTCGACTCATCACGGTTCCCGTTGAGTTCGTCGCTCCTCATCACGGTTCATGCCGGCCTCGTCGCTCCTTGTCACCGACTCGTCACGGTTCCCGCCGACTTCATCGCTCCTCGCCACGGTTCATGCCGGCCTCGTCGCTCCTCGTTGCCGACTCATCACGGTTCCCACCGACTTTGTCGCTCCTCGTCACGGTTCCACCGGCCTCATCGCTCCTTGTCGCCGACTCGTCACGGTCCCGCCGACTTCGTCGCTCCTCGCCACGGTTCACGCCGGCCACATCGCTCCTTATCGTCGACTCGTCACGGTTCCCGCCGACTTCGTCGCTCCTCGCCATGGCTCACACCAACCTCGTCTCTCCTCATCGCCGACTACAGTCTCGGGGACTGGCTTCATCGCTGACTCATCACAGTTCATGCCGACTTCGTCGCTCCTCATCACGGTTCACGCCAACCTCGTCGCTCTTTGTCGCCGACTCATCACGGTTCCCGCCGACTTCATCGCTCCTCGCCATGGCTTATGCCGACCTCGTCGCTCCGTGTCGCCGACTCGTCACGGTTCCCGCAGACGTCGTCGCTCCTCGCCTCGGTTCATGCCGACCTCGTCTCTCCTTGTCGCCGACTCGTCATAGTTCACGTCGACTTCGTCGCTCCTCGCCACGGCTCATGCCGACCTCGTCGCTCCTTGTCGCCGACTTGTCACAGTTCACGTCGACTTCGTCACTCCTCGCCATAGCTCATGTCGACCTCGTCGCTCCTTGTCGCCAACTCGTCACGGTTCCCGCCGACGTCGTCGCTCCTCGCCGTCAACTACAGTCTCGGGGACTGCCCTCGTCGTCGACTCATCACAGATTACGCCGACTACAGTGTCGGGGACTGCCTCGTCGTCAACTCGTCAAGACCCTCGCCAAGATCATCAACCTTCATCACCAACCTCGTCGACCCTCGCCGCCGAGTCCGCCGTTTGTCCTACGACTTGGCTCGGGGACTGGAACTCGGGGACTGCGAACAATACAGAACAGTATGATCCTGATACAAGAACCGTCGCGCTCCTTACATCAGGCTCGGGGACTATGGGTATTCGCAGTCGTTTTCTACAAAACTTATGTTTCAGTTTTCGGCTAACAATTTTTATGCATTCTTTATCTTTATAAAGCTTGGCACCATGTGCATACTTCACCTACTACCAAGCTTGGGGACTAAGTGGGTACACTTCACCTTGCGGTGAATGTACTTATTTTCTTCTCGACAAACCTCTGTTGTTTCCTGTTGTCTTTTTGCAGAGCTTAAGTGGGTACACTTCACCAGGGAACAAGCCGATTCAAAAGTTTTTTCTTCTTCAGCACGTCACATCCTCCCGACGAGTAGCCGCAGCATCCATCGAAGGCGACCTGCTCGCATATCAAGCTACAACGCTCTCTACCAGCTCGACCTGGTCGAGAGGCTTCTCCAAGCGGTGCCTCTACCAGCTAACTCGGTCGGGACCCTGCAACGACGACTTCATGCGATGGCGACCAGGTGTACACCTCTAAGGACGATGCTGCTGACACGCCAGAAGGATGCAACGTGCTCGGGGACTTGTTGGGGGATATTACCTCGGCATATCCCCAGGGATCTAATGGGCCTACCGACCAGAAGATGGCCCGACCCACAAGACGTAGACGTGCGGCACACGACGTGCACCGCACGAATAATACCATATTGGCTACTTTACTTGTAACTCTGTCCCTTCGACATATATAAGGAGGGACAGGGGACCCCCCAAAGACACGATCTCATCACATCTTGTAATCTATCTCTCAGATTAATACAACCACCAGAACACAGGACGTAGGGTATTACGGCGATTTGTCGGCCTGAACCTGTCTAAATCGCCGTGTCTATGCTCTCTGTGTTACGCTTGACCGTCGTCGCCACGCCTCCGCCTACAATCTACTACCGTAGGGTACCCCTAGGTAGACTGCGACGTATATTTCGTCGACAGCCACTCCTCTATCCCTTCGACGGTCCTCTTTCTCTAAAGATATGTTAGCATATAAACTTGAATAGGTTTGAATGATTTGTGAATGTTGAAGTGCATTATAATTTGGGCAGATCTAAACTAGAACTATGACAACTAGATTTGAATGATTTGTGAATGTTGAAGTGCATTACATAATATATAATTTGGGTAGATTTGAACTGAACTATGACATTTGTCGATTACTTGTGAATTTGTTGCTACTAAAGAAAACAGTGTGGGTAGTTATGGCTGACACTGCTGATTGGAATGAGGAGCACACTTAGGATGCCTAGTTATCCAATGGTTAAACCGAAGATGATTGTGGCAGCTACTATGTGTCTTCATAACTTCATTTGTGAAAATCATGCACTTGATAGACATTTTCGTAGATGCGATCGGAATCTAGAATATATGCCAAGAATACCTCGAAGATATGCGAGACATCAACCATCCCAAAACTCATCTAACGCATCAACATCTGAAGCTAATGACACCAATATGGATATATTTCGTGATGATCTTGCGAGCGCCATAATGCAATCTAGAGTTTAGCTCTGTTTGGATGTATTGTAATCATGGAAGAATGTCAAAATGTATTTTGTTCAAGGTTGTACAAGCCAAAACAATGTATTTTGCTCATGGCTGTAAGTGGTTCATTCACCCTGTAGTAACTAAGAAAATCTCAGCCAAACGGTTCCAGCAAGTGATTCTGTTTCTCAGAGAAACGTTTCTCCAGAGAATCTGAATCCGAAACGTTTCTCCTAGAATCTGGATCCCTACCAAATGAACATGACTGTTCCCTCATCTACCCAAAAAGATATCCTCTATAACAATGCTGACAAGTGACAACACACATGAATTTTATCATTTTCACATAAAACAAGTGGTAGCTTTCAACACTAATACTTCTACTTCGGCCTTGTTTAGATTCAAAAAATTTACAAAATTTTGAACTATAGCATTTCGTTTGGATTTAGTAATTATTGTTCAATTATGGAGTAACTAGGCTCAAAAGATTCATCTCGCAAAATACAGATAAATTATGCAATTAGTTATTTTTTAACCTATATTTAATGCTCCATGTATGAGTTTAAAGTTTGATGTGATAGAGAAATCTTGTAAACTTCTAATGTGATAAGGAATCTTGTAAAGTTTTGGAATTTTAAAGGAACTAAACAGAGCCTTCATTATGTTATATAAATTTTAAGATATATAAAAGTATGCTACACGAAAGTAATGGTCAAGTAAAACTAGTCGCCGGTTTCAACATAAATACCTCTATGGGAAGTGTAACACCCATGTATTTTTCCTCATGCTAAAACTCACTAAGATTTTGATGTTTGTTAAATTTTGCAACAAATTAAAACTTGATTAGTTTATTTCTGCAAAACTGTTTTGAAAACTTTCCCAAAATTCTTGCATTAAAATTCACCATATGCATTATGAGTGTTTGAGTGCTTGTGTGTTTTCTAGAATTTATTGTGGCACGAAAAGTCACTCCTTGAATTTCCAATTTCATTCCCTTCCTTGAACTCCAAACAAAACCTTCAAAATCCTCCTTTCGATTTTTGTTTGGAAAAATAGAAAAGCCATTTATGTATACCGTACAGTATAGTACAGAACTCTTCTGGGCTCAATCATTGTCGGTCTGTTCCTGCTCCCTTCGCCTTGGATGCGCAGCGCGGACGCGTCCACCCCTTGCCAGTAAGTCGATCCACACTCTTCATCTGTATATTTATTATTTAAAATAAATATTCTATTCTGATTAGCGAGAATTTTTTTCTCTATATATATTTCTTCCGCATTCAACATACTCTATATCTTATATTTTATATCAGCTGTTAACAGTGGAGCCTATATATTTATAAATAAAATTTATCTAAATATATTTAATGAGATCTTGTTTTAAAGGATTTATTGAAGCAAATTTAATGGTGTAAACGAAATTTAATTTGGTTTTTTAGTTTGTGAGATATAACATTTTTAAATTTGTCAAAAAAGTAATAGAAACAGTGGGATCCGCTCATTGCTCTCTCTTGCTCTCCCGCGCGAACAACCCCTGCGCATGCAGCTCTCTGTGCCTCTCTAACGCAAAAAGCAGCAGCAGGCCCGCGTCAATGCATGTAACAGACGCGCGGTACATGCTCCATGCATAGGGGGCGGAACAGCCTAGAGTCTGCGGACTTTTATCTTCTACAGTTGCGTTTAACGAACTGCACTGCGCACAGCCTAACGACGCGCAGCTTCCAGCCTCTTCACGGATACCGTCTTCTCCGAGCGGTTATAGGGTCCGACCAGGGTGACAGCGAGTCCACTGCTGACTACCCTGGATTTTTTCACGTCACGCCCGAAGTGGGCCGATTTGTTCTTACTTGACCAGCCCTTCCCGTGGCCAGCGCTTCTCGCACGCTCGCTCGAAGGCCCCGTTGCAAACATATGGTCGACATGTACCCATGATGTTTAGTTATGATGATGAGTGTTTGACCAATACTTGAGTATTTCAGTTTGATCGGTTTACAATAATCTTTGTGAAAACAAATATGTGTCTATCTATCGGCTTGTGATGTGCAGGTGCGGCCAGGAGACAATGATCAATGGCGCGGTGAAGGTCGAGTAGAGGTTTATCGTGCCGATGGACGGAGAGCGGTGAAGGGCGGAAGCGGGGCTCGGACCGACGGACTGGGGCGCCGGCGGACTAGCTGTGGTGGCTAGTACTTGGCATCGGCGAGCGCGAGAAGACATGGAGGTAGACCGAGTTGACCGAGTCAAGACGGCGGACGAGAGAGGACAAGGTGACTCGAGTCGAGTGGTTTGGTGGTTTGGGCCGCAAAACCACCGGTCGATGGTTTTCGAGTTTGGGCCTCAAAACTCGGGGTTCGGTAGTTGAGCTGAAAGCTACCGGTGGTGGGTTTCGCGGGTTTGGGCCTCAAAACCCGAGCGGAGCTTCCGAGAAAGCGGGGATGACACGTGGTGGAATCCTGGAGCTTGCATCGAGACAACGGCAACTCCAAGCAGGAAGCGGTGCCGTCCAAATCCAGATGTGAGAGAAAATATCTACGACTTGGATTACAGTGTCTCGGGACTAGGTAATTCGGTCATGTATCTAGGGGCGATTTGGAAATGTCCAAAGCGTCGTTAAGTAGGGGATGAAGGGGTATCCCTCATCCCACCTCTTCCACCTCTCTCACTCCTCCCTCTCCACTCTAGCTCCCTAACCCTAGTTCTTGCTTGATGAGGCCCTTGAGTCTATTTTGTTAGTCGATTCGTGTAAACACTTTGAATAACTTATGTTGGAATCGGAGGCCTTACCCTCCGTAAGCCATGGTTGGTTCAATTTCAAGATCGTGTCTTGGTTTGCTTGTGTTCTTCGTTAATTGCTTTTTGCTCCTCTCTAATCCTCTTGTTCCCGAGATGAGAACTTTTGACTAAGAGTAGCTCTTGCAAAACCGTTTGAACTAAGTTGTGCGAAATCGTGAGGAGCACCTTTTCACCAAAGGGTTTGTCCTCAAACCTCACGAGCACGCAGATCGGATGATTTCTTTCCCAAGTTCATCGGTTCTTGAGTTCTTCCCGAAATCCATTGTTTTCTTTTGATCCGAACCAAATTGAGAGATAATTTCTTCGGAATAGCTTCCCAACTACACTAGGATTATGCCTACAAAGTTGGGTTGTAGTTGGTGATTATTTGGTTGAGTTTTGGAAAGATTTGGGGGTGAGAAATCGGTTTTTGTGTTTTTATGGTGCTATGTTCACGTCCAACGGACGCTCGGAAATTTCGCATGGGACGCTGGGTGCTCTTACATCGGAGCTAACGTCACCCTGTGTCAACGTCTGTCGCTCTTTTTGAGCGCACGCGTTTTGCATCGGACGCTCGCCAGCGTCGTTGGCTACGCATCAGACGCGTCCGTCGGTTAAAGCGTGTCAAACTCTGTGTACTCGAGGCAACAGACGCTTCTCAGCGTCCGTTGGGTAGACGTCGGACGCGTCCGTCGCCCTCGTGTGCTCTCGGGTTTCCGGTTTGATTTGCATCGGACGCTGCCGAGCGTCCGTTGGGGTGCCATCAGACGCGTCCGTCGCTGGTGAGGCCTCTTGGGTTCGTCTCTGTGTTGGCATCAGACGCTACCCATCAGAGTGTCTGTTGGCCTGTGTTCCAGCGTCCGTTGGGTGTGGTTTTAGCCTATTTTACCTAGGTTCTTGCCTCTTTTCCCTAGGGGTCGAGAACTTGCTTTTCGGGGTTTCTGGTGAGTTTATCTCCACTGCCGGTGAGCTCTCGTTTCTCCGATTTCGTCTGAATCCCCACTCGTTTTGCTCGGGGGAGGTTGAGCATCCATTAACTGGGTTTGGTTTTTGAGAAGAATGACCCGAATATTTCCGAGTGAAATTTAAGGCTTCCATATTCAACCCCCTCTGGTCGCCGTTCTCGGTCCCTCACCCGCGGTCCAGCCCGGCACTTCCCGCACGTGTTGCTCGGAGGTTCATTGCTCCTGTAGCTTGCCACGCATGACCAAAGCACCTAATAAATAGGCGATTTTTGCCACTGGACACTGGGAAAACACACAATTGGCTGGCACACACAGCAAATTTGTGATTGTTTGCCCAAACACACCGCGCCGATTATTTTATTCATTTCACAGTTTTGAAGAGAGAGAAGGTAGGGAAAATGTCCTAATTGCCCTCGTCTTCAACCTCTGCCTATGCACTGACTTTTGCCACATCACACCCGCCGCCGCGCCGCCAGCCACGTCGCCCTGGACGGCCGCACCGCCGCACCCCCTGCCACGCCGCCTGGGTGGCTCCGCCGCCGCGCCCCGACCACGCTGCCCAGGAGACCGCGCCACCGTGCCCCTGCCACGCGGACCGGGAGGCCGCGCCCCTGCCACGCCGCCACGGATCGGGGGAGATGCACCGCCGCACGCGCGTCGGTGCTCGTGGAGAGGGCCGCGCAGCCCCAACGCCGGACGGGGAGGAGCAAGGCCGTGTCGCGCCGTCGCTGGAAGGGGAGGAGCTGGTGGGGCGCGCCGTCGGATGAGGAGGTCGCGGCGGCGCGCAGTCGGTCGAGGAGGTCGTGGTGGGCATTTAGTGGCCGTCGGGGAGGCCATGAGCGGCGCCGTTGCCGGCCGAGGAGGCGTGGACCCGCGCCGACGCCGGCCGAGGGAGGGTCGGGTCCCCGCTGCCGGATGGGGAGGCCGCCGCCGGTGCTCTGGCCGGGATCGAGCGAGCGGGCGCGGGGATCCACGAACGCAGACGGTGCATGGTGGCAGCGAGCTCGTCGGAGAAGAAAAGGCGGCGGGGATGTGTTACAACAAAATTAGTGATCAGACCGAGGTTGAAGATGAGGGCACAAAAGTCATTTTACCCACCTTCTCTCTCCTCGAATCTAAGAAATGAATAAAATAATAACCGCGGTGTCCACTAGCAAACATTCGCGAATTCATAATGGTACTGGGCAAAACTGAGCGTTGACGGTGTGTAACAGCCAATTCGTTGTTTTCACGATGTCCCGCAGCAAAAATTGTGCCTGAAATATAGCTTTTTTCAAGCGATGGCTACAAGCCCTCAGATATCCATCCAAGGCTCAAAATCTACATGTAGTTGTTTATGTACTATGGCACTAGAACGGGTCCGAAAATACCCGATACACACCACTCCCTTAACGGGTCCGTGAAAATAAACCCGTTAAGTGGGGTACTCTGTTAAAGCACCGAATCTGTGGTTTACACACTAGTCTTTACACACGGGAAAAAAGCAACGAATGCAACCCTCGTAACCCTTGCTCCTCAACACCTGCTACAAGAAAGAAGTAGATATGGGGATCAACGAGAGAAGAGAAAACAAACACAACAAAAAAGAGGACGTGTCAAATGAAACTCAAATGGAAGACTTACATGATTTGACCAAGGATAAGGTACTAATCTGGAGTTCTATCTCATGACTTGCCTTCATCTTCTTTATTTTGCGAACTTTTCTAGCCTTGTTCTTGAAATTAGGCAAAGCAATCTGTTTTGCATCGCTTTATCCCTGTTATTCATGATTTGGTATTGGAGGGTTCATAATTTATTAACTCTGATGAACACACTAAGAAAAAGTAAAAGATATTGCAAATTATAGAAAAGTAATGAACAAATTGCGTATTTCAACTGGTGTAGTATCGAATAGTGCAATTAGTACTGGAAAACAAGAAACTATATATGCTACCATACTGCATCTCACTAACACATTAGAAGACATGGAAAAGCAAAGACTATTGCAACCATTGCTGCCACACTACTGCAACCATTGCTATTTCACCAGCTAATCATGTTGCTTGTTGTAGCGGCCATCATTGTCAAGTGTCATACCTCATGAAAAAAGTCAAGTATCATATCCCTTATAATATGCTGTATGTTTGGTTTTTAATGGTAAGGTACAAGTTGCGTATACACACCTTGTCAAACATTGTTATAATTCACAGTATCACTTCAGATATTGTAGAAAATAATTATAGCTAAATGTCTCTGCTTCTTTGTAAAATTAGTTGTTTTGAAGAGAGTAAAAACAAAAACAAACCTGATGGTTCTATCTCCATGAATAGAAGTAGCTAGAAATCCTTTCATGCACAACCAGCTTTCCAATGAATCAGAACCCCTCTTGACAAGTGAGAGATTTTGTTGTTATAGAAAAGATACAACAAAATGAGTACACAAATATAGACTATCAGAACAAAAAAAAAAAATCTCTTTGTGCATGAAGAAGATCCATCAGGTGGTTTCTTTTATCTGCCTCCTGCACAAACTCAACTCTCTGGGCAATAAAAGCAGTCCTAAACCCAACTCTTCCAACGACCAACAAGATGTAGTTATCCAAGAAATCCGATGCCATTTTCTATATTTATTAGAGTAATATCAATATCATTAAACTTGCAAATTGGAATTTCAACCAATAGTTTTGGCAAGATTTCATAAAAACAACCAAAATTTACAAAATGGCACACAACCACACAAAAACCAGGGCCTACAATTAGTTGAGACCCTAGATATGTGTGTGCAACTGAGACTGAATTTCCTTCCACCAGTTGCCATCATAGACAAATCCAAAAGGAAAAGATTGAGGCTATATCAATGCAGGCTACACAAATGATCATCCTATATAGATCATATAGCAAACTTGCAAAAAGGATGAACCACACATATCAAAGCATGACAAAGCAACCAGGATTCAGAATGGGACACAAACACACAAGCATTACACAGAAATGAAGTTGTCCTACCTGGACTCTACAACCCTATAAAGTTGAATCAGATGTCCAAAAGTAAGACACTAGCCATATCAGAAGCCCATTTAAGTTTCAAATTAGCTATGCCAATGGCAATGCCTTGGTTTCTTGAGGCCAAGGTACAACATGTCATCTTCATACTTCAAGTTAACTAGAAGTGCAAGGTAGATTTATTACTTATAACCATTTGTGCATCTTAAAGAAGTTTGTGTAGCACTGCTGCACTGGACATTACAAAGGTGAAAGATGGTCGGTGTGGTTAACATAACACCTACATAAAGTCGATTTCTGGTAGCTAGTACAAAAAACACTGAAGGAGAACTTGACCAAATAGGTTTATAGTGCTGAGTGCTGACGCAGGAAGTAGTGACCAAATAGCTAGTATAGGAAGTTTTTGGAAGGCAAAAAGGTACAGTCTTACATGATCTGCCTCCTTACTTGGCCAAAATTCGTTTCAATAGTTCAACATCCTCACATAGTCTACATAAATTGAATGTAAGACTTAATGGTGACTATGGTTACTTAATATAAGACTTAAGAGTTAAGAGTTAGTCTGTAAAACAAAGAGATGGGGAACATCTATTTGAAATTACATTATCAATTATGCCATTCTTAGCTACATTTTAGAACAAGGTTCTAAGTGTGTGCTAACATAAATAGGAGTTAATAAACTACAATTTTTTCTATAGAAACACAAAAAAATATCTGAAATCTATTGGCACAAATCACAAAAACATATATTTCCTATGAAAGGACCATTACAAAAATATGGTGTGTGCTTGCATAAATCACAATAAAAAAGGACAAGGACAAACATGTTTTGTCTGCGTTGGAATATCACAACTAATAATTTTTTTCTCTGAAAGGACAAGGATAAAAATATGGCGTGTGCTGGCACAAATCACAACTAACATACTATAATTTTTTGTATAGAAATAAAAAGACAAATATCTTGAATATGTCGGTACAAATCACAATAAACATTTTTTTTCTACGAAAGGACAAGGACAAAAATATGGTGTTCACTAATGCTCATCTAACATCCCATGAGACTAACTGAGGCAATATGATACAAAGACAAATATATGAAATGTGTTGGCACCAATAACAACTAACAATTTTTTTCTATAGGAAGACAAGGACAAAAATGTGGTGTGTGCTACCACAAATCACAATTAACAGATTTCTGAAATGTGTTGGCACAAATAACAACTAACAAATTTTTTTCTATAGGAAGACAAGGACAAAAAATGTGGTGTGTGCTACCCCAAATCACAATTAACAGATTCTGAAATGTGTTGGCACAAATAACAACTAACAATTTTTTTCTATAGGAAGACAATGACAAAAATGTGGTGTGTGCTACCACACATCACAATTAACAAATTTCTATAGGAGGATATAGACAAATATCTGAAATGTGTTGCACAAATCACAAAAAAAAAAATCTATGAAAGGATAAGGACAAGATGTGGTGTGTGCTAGTACAAACCAACAACCACTTTGATCAGCTTGAAGAAAAAGACAACGACGAGGCAAATGGTTTGACACTAGCATATTGCATACGCTCAAAGTGAGAACTGCAGTTTCCAATACTTGAAATTTATATTACTGCTGATTGCAATTATGTAACTGAATCTTTTATTCATTTAGTCACTTCAACAAATATGTAGTGGAAAAATAGGATTACATAGTTCAGTGATATAGCAAGGAGCGGTACTATATTTTATAGAAGAAAACATATTTTAGATTACAAGAAAATGTAGAGGCCCTCATAAGATTTGAATTGTTCAAATAATTTTATGCAAGCGTCAACTCTTAGTTGTTTAGAGTATTCTATGTGCAGCAGGGTAGAAAAAAGGTAATGTTAGAACAAGGGGGAAAGTAGTCGGGTGGAATAAAGTATTTACTACCTGCACTACAGTCTAAAGATTGGCCCTTAGATTAACTAGTACGAGGTCCTTCAGGTACAAATGCACTTTAGTGCCCACTCTCTTGAAAGGATGACAAAGAATTGAACAAGTGCTTGTGCAAGAAAGTTGTTAATAGGCAACTATGAATAATGTTGCATCAGAAAATATGATATTAGTTTAACAGATAGGTAAAGAGAAGAAAATACCCACAAATCATAAAAAAAATTGTTCAAAAGAACAAGGACAAAGATGTGGTGTGTTGCAACTACAAAGCACCAGCCAGCAAGCAGCCGAGCACCAAAGGCAAAGTGAAACTGGAAGTGGCAATCTGCAAGTGCAGCCAGAAGTAGAACTTCAAATATATGCAACTTCGCCCATCTCAACTATTCCTCTAGCTCACTATCTCTAATGTACTTGTACCCAAGATGACACAATTTCCAAATTTCCAAAACAAGGATTCCTTCTATCTGTATTGCCTCCTGAATATCAGTATGCAATGCCTAAGTAGACTTTAGCAACAAACTTATACAATTCTACAATAAAATTACTAGCACCATATCCATGACCTCACGGCTAAGTGACTAACTGAACAAAGACGTTCCAAATCTAGTCACAAACTAAATAACTTTTGGAGCCATGGACGGTCAACACTCAACAAGTTTGGAACACAGGAAAGTTCTTTCTCCTCAGTAACTTCAAATCAATACAGAAGCGGAGAAAAGCATACTGAAAGTGGCCTTCTAAGTTACTGCAAACAAGACAATTAAAGATAATGATTAACAACAAGTATCTCTAGGCACAGATAGCCAGATAACATCTGGCATCATCATTCAAGGCAAATAATTTGGTTTAAAAAAATACAGGATAGCTTCAAACTAGACTATGCCTCTGATTTTCAAAAACAAACTACTGTATTCAGTAAAACAAGCTAGCAAAGTCATTTATGCCGCAGGAACTGTCTACATACACCCCTTACTGCATTCTTCAGTAGGGCTAATTAAATAACTAGTCCTCCTTTCCGGAATCTGCATGCGCATGTTCCATCTCTCATCTTCATCTTAGTCGTTTACAGCAAAAACTGCACACTGATCTAATCTAATTTGCATCGCACCCTTGGCAGCTGCAAACCCATGTAGGGTTCCTGCTAGGACTTTAGATTTATACTAACTAGTCCTCCAAGCAGTGCAGGTGCACCACGAGGTTCAGCTCAGCCAGAGATGAGAGAGTGACAGATCTAGATTTGCTTCCCAAATCTTCCGGATGCCATCCCAAACAACCGAGCTATTCAATGCGGTAAAAAACCAATAGATCGGGACATGTTCAGTGAAATGGATTAACCCTTACTATAAAAACTGTGGCATAGATAGATCACTGATACTTGCACAAATAAGGAGCCAAAACCGAAACTCAAAACAAAATCACACTGAAGCCACGAGTCGCATTGACAGGACCGGACAAATTAAAGCACCATACCTAAAATGTCGAGGGGGTGCGGCGTGGTCTTTGGAAATGGCGGACGCGAGCGAGGCTCTGATTCAGCAAGGTAAAGTTGACTCGCTGAGGCAGGGTGGGGCGAGGCGCAGAGGTCACCTGTCGCGGAAGAATCGCGGCGGCGCCACGCCCTGAGCGGAGGAAATCGTCCCCACTCACTGTCCGAATAGCAAGCCTATCTGCATCCGTTGGGTCTGGGTGTTACCGGCTACCGGGTCTCATTTCTATTGGATCACAATCAAATTCAATTAAACCCAATAAGAAGCTTTGGTGGTGCACAGATCTTGAAGCAACATCGACGAACCACAGGTTGCCTGAAACATAGACAGAATTCAGGCGACTGGGCTATATGAATTTTGTCGGTCTGTGTTTTCTATATAAAGATTAATTGAATGTTTTCCAAAACAGGTTGCCTGATTACAATTTTTTTCTATAGAAAGATAAGGACAAAAATAGGGTACATATTGACACAAAACACAATTAACATATTACAGTTATGAATGTTTTCCTTACTAAGTTTGAAGGACTTTTTTGGAAGAATGATTTCCTTACTAATAGGTAACCTGGAAGCAAAAAGCTATATTGCATATTCTCAGAACTAAAACTACGGTGCTCGATACATGCAATTTGCATCATCACTAATTGCAATTAATTAACTGAATATTGTTTTGGTTTTGTGAACATGAAAGATTAATAGGAACACAACTCAAAATACAGTATAAGCAATCTACTATCATCTCCACAAGTCCACGGTAAACAGATAAAAATACACTAGTTGTGCCATTTGCTAGAGTACTCCAAAACATGTGACACCTACTGTTGCTCAACTGATATTTTGTGATCATTAAAGTACTGTGTTCGAAGTTTGCACAGTATTGAGTAACTTTAGAACTTCAAACTAAACATACATAAATCCTCCAACAAACTAAAAAAATGGTTTTTAGCAAAAACCAAACAAGTGCTCAAAAGACATATTGTACATAATGCCCAGTTCTATGGTCTCTTTAGATGCTCCATTTGTAACAATTTACCATCGACAAATTTGCAATCAATGAGCTCACTACAGAAGCGAATAACTGATTACTGCAAAAAAAATGGTAATCAGAGTTTTTGTGAAATGGCATGACAAAAAGCTTGAATTCATTAACACAGAGCGTGTAGAACTCACAATATTTACCATTCTGTTTTTAGAAAAATACTTAAGCTACATATAAAACATCTGACCTGATGACTGCAACATTCAGATGCCTTTATCTATTTCAGCTTGGGATCAACAATTCATCTATTTGAAATACTTTAAGATCATGAGAGTTAGGGGATCCAATTTTTAGGAAAAAAAGTATAAACGTGAAAGACCTATGTTGACTATACATATTTTTATGTTAGTGGAAAAATCTGAACCAATAGATATCGATGAAGTCAGACTGCTTGAAACACAATCTGCTCAATATGGTAGAAACACATAGTGGCGAGAGCACCATTACAATATATGTTATATGCTGGTCGCACAAATGACTGACATACTTCTACCTCCTGCAATGAGCTCTCTGTACCTCATGTCTCTGGCTTACAGTTCCTATGGTGCCTGCATAACAATAATTGTGGAATCACCGACAGACCCCTGACATTTCTACTATCTAAGATTCATGGGCTCCACCACAACACTCAATAAATTTAGGATACACTATCAAAATAGCACAATTGAAAGTTCTGAACTCCCTGTTGTTCAACACAAAAATATTCTAGTCTCACCATAGTTCAGAGCAAGAAAAACAATATTATCTGAGAGCTTTTTGAACCAACAAAGCAATCAGCTCATGAGAAGACACTGACTACATCAAACAAATGGAATAAATTGATGTTCGAAGAAATAGTACTAAAATTTCTTGATTGAAACACTATCCTAATAGCACAAGATGAAACACAAATAAAATGTTGCACTGAACTGCTAGAAAAGAGAACACTAAAATTGACCCTTTAAGCTGCTACAGACTAATGAACATTTATTTGCTACTGAAATCTATCGGCCATGTATCTATATGCAACTAAAGCCAGAAAGATTTAAACTAACCATAGGAGACCATTAGTCATGGAATGAACAAACATTAAAAAGTTGCGTGCAATGATTGCTCAAAAAGATCATTGTATCATGAAAGGACATTGGATAAAAAATCTGTTCACATTTGTCTAGAGCTCTGAATAGGTCTGCCTTGCAAACCTTAATGTTAAATCGAGCTGGTGTTTCTGAACATTTGAGCTGAGACTAGGAGGCAGGAGGGTCAAGTTAAGAATAAACAAACTGCAAACAAAATGATGATGTACAAAAACTGAAGTAGCTCTGCAAGTTATCTTTGAGAACTACTATTTCAGATCTGATTACATGACTAGACTAATCTCCACTCATCAACCTTCCAATAATTGTAGAAGACTCAGCGAGAGGATCTAATGCCCGCCTCTACTCAGTATTCCTAATATTTAGAGCTTATGATCACCCAAGATATACAAATGAGACTAGTGTTGCAAGAGATGTCTCTCCCAACTAGCCTAATCCACGTGAGTTATCGTGCATGGTCAGGGTAACACACACAGATACAATCTACATATGCTTGTTTTTGTATTTGCAATATAAAACTCGAAAGTAAGAAAAATTTAGTAACATAAACTCAGTTAACAAGTTGAATTAAAATGACTACTACCAAACATAAAATCTAGCTACATCTCCTAGTCTCTGACCTATCAATGTGTGCCACTGCCACAACCAGATTTGCTCAATCCAAAATTGACTCAAAAATTGACTCTGCACAAGAGAAACAATCACGCACAATATCAGGAAAGGGGATCCAGCAAATCGAGAAAATTGAGCAAATCCACACCACATCATCAGGAAAGGGGATCTAATAAATCATGTAATGGATGAGGAACACAAAAATAAAGAGGAAGAACAGGGATAAATCACGCACAAGAGGTCCCAGGGATAAATCATGTCCTGCTTGGCATGGAGGAGCTTCTGGAGGAGTTCGTGGCGATGAGGGCGTGGGCGTGGAGGCCCATGAGGTCGCCGCAGCCAGTGGCGAGCGCGACCTACATGGCGTTGAGGTCTGTGTGGAGCGCCGCGGAGCCATCCCACAAGCAGACGATGGTGGCGGCGGGCTTGCCGTGGCTGCCGAATCGGTGAGGGGGGAGGCGACGCGCCAAGACGGAGTGGGTCGAAGCGCCGAGGTCGCCGAGAGAATCGCCGCTGAGAAATTTCTAGGTCACTGGGAGAGTGGGAGGAGAACCACAGAGAAGTGGGTGGTCGAGTACTCCAGTACGACGGCGGCCAGGCTAATGTTAGCGGGTGCAGTCTCCATGTCCGGACCCGAAGCATACTGGCCGCGCATGGCCAACTTTAGTTTTTTTCCTCAAGTACTTAGATAGATGATTATGAATAATCATAACTATTTCTTTATACAATATATTAGTGATACTTTTCGTGTTAATTAGAAATTATCATTTACACATAGTTGTATATTTTGAAGGATGAATTGTCTCATTTTTTATTATATTATTATTATTTTTACATTGAGATATATTCATTATTTTTTGGCAATGTTTGTTATGGGTAAAGAATGGTAGTAACTATTGTTAAGGTGGAAAACCACAGTTGGGCTAAAACTTAATTTATTTGTGAAATGTTGAACTCAAAGCATGTAATTCAACAAGTCATAAGTAATGCTCTTGTTAGTATAATTTTATATAAGCACCATTTGTTTATAGTCTTACAACAAGTTGTTTACAATAGGGTCTATTTATAATAATAATAGTTTTGTTAAGTTTTAGAAGACCTGTTGTTGAACTTGACATATATTTTTTGACACTCCATTACTTTGAAGGTATTACTTAAGTAATATTTACTCTTGTTATTGAAATGGGACTATTAAATTTTTTTGGCTATATTTTGTATAGAGAAAAAAGGGGTAAACGTATTTATTAAGGACGGAAGAGCATCTTTTCACGGAAGCTTATTGTAATTGTGAAATGAGAGAATACGACATCAAATTATGAAATTTGGCAGTACATGGACGTGACATGAAGAGCTTTGAACAACTCGATTTTCTATTTTTCTATTTTTATTTGATTTTCATATTTATCGCTTAAAACATAGGCAAAAATATATAATAAAACATTTCTACTAAAACATATTTATTATAGATTCATTGAATAAATATATTTATGATAATTCTGAAACAACTTTATTTTCTATTTTTTGATTGTTTGGTGATTTAATACGTAATTCTAAATTTACAACAAATTGATTTATAAAAGAAAAAGATTAATTGATAAGAAAAAACAGTCAAGCTGAAGCCGGCCCATGAAAGGCATGTAGTACGGGTTGATTTTGTAAAGTTTGAGGATTGTCTTAACAAAAATTCTGAGAGAGAAGACTGGACTGCGGTTGATTCCGTTAAAGTTTAAGGGCTCTTTTACAAAATAACCAAAGATCGCATGATCTGGGCCGTCCGTACCCCAGATCGAACGGCCGGAAAAAACGGGTGACGTGGCGCGCTATCTGGCCGGAGGAGATTCGTTATGAAAAGATTACCCAATACTAGGTGCACGAAGTTTGAAGCTAATCCAATGGACAGAAGCGTCGCCAGAGGGAGATAGATTTCAGGCATATGCTCCATAGGAAAAGTGAATAAATAATAATAATAATAATAATAATAATAATAATAATAATAATAATAATAATAATAGAATAAATATAAATAAAATAAAAGTAAAGTAAACTCAGTGCAAGGGAATATTATAGGGTTATTTGGATTGGTATCATTACAATTCTGCAAGTTTGGAAAAGTGCCATTACTATTCATCTATTTGGAAATTTATCATTATAATTTTTCTTCAGCTTGAGCCGTGTCATTTTCTACGTATTCAACAGCGCTGGGCCCATGCGCAGGTGCATAAAGGCCAATGTATTTTTGTATAACCCAAAATACCCCTACTGTTTCTCACTCCCTCCCTTCGCTGACGTGTGGGCCCCATACGTCAGCTTCTCCTTCAACCTCCAACCATCCTTCACCACAGCTTCCTGTTCAGCTCGACGGAGCCATGTTCTGTTGTTGCGGGTCCATGTCCCTGTTCTTGTTCTCGACCGTGCCTCTGCTCGGCTGCTGCCTGCTGGTCCACCGCGACACCTAGGCTGATGGACATGAACATCAGAACAGGGGGCATGCTCTCCCTTCGTGACGGTGGCGTTCTGTTGTGCTGCAGGTGGCCATGGCGTGACGTGCATGCACTGCTGCGCCTCGTGCGCTGGACGACACGGAAGCACGCCCTGCTCCGCCTCGCGCGCTGGCGCCGCTACGCCTCGCGCTGCCGCTGCGGACGAGTGTCGCCGCTACGCCTCGCGCGCTGCCGATCGCGGGCGAGCACCGCCGTTCCGCCTCGCGCGCTGCCGCCGCTCTGCCTCGCGCGCTGGCCTCCGCTGGCTTGCGTCCTGCTCCGCCTCACTTGCAGTGGACCTCCGTGGGCTGCGGTCGCGGCGTCAGAAGAACTGCGGTGGAGGATGTTGCTGGAGGTTGAAGAAACTGACGTGTGGGGCTCACACGTCAGTGAGTAGATGTAGAGAGAACTAATATGGGCGTTTTGGTCCATACAAAAAATACCTACATGTATACACCCTAATAGTGGGCCCAGCCACAGGAAACATGTAGAAAATGACAAAGATCAACTAGAGCAAGAGTTATAATAGTAAATTTCAGAATAGGTAAATTGTAATGGTAGATTTGCAAACTTGCAGAATTGTAATGGTATCAATCCAAATAACCCAACATTATAATAGAAGAATCTTGTTTGTTTCACGAGTACTACTCTCCTCCACTTAGACTATACATAGATGTTTGTGATTGATGCAAAATAGTTTTCATTAAATATATCACACCATTTAAGTTCAATATAAAAAATTATCCAATCATATCACAAGCATAAGTTTATGTACTAAAATATACCACAAAATATTTCCTGAAATAAGAAAAAAAGATAATGGAAAAAACAAATAAGAAAAAAGATGAAGACAAAGGAAAAACTCATGTAAAAGTAGAAATGAGATAAAATGGAAATATGAAAGTAAATAATTATGAAAAGTAAATAAGTAGTAGTAAAATTATAATATATAATATCATATAAGAAAGAGCATAATAAAAAACGCATAGAATATCACATAGATATTGCTAAAACAACCTGAAGTATGCCACAAAACATCTAATGACTATTATGTGAATACTCAAAGATAACCATGTAATATCTCTTTTATAAAACATGAAACATTATAAATATATTATAGAACATCGTATATATTACATAAACATCTTATGGTATACATAATCATTTTTTTTGAAACATATGGTATGCATAATCATGGAATATCTCATTTTTATTATTACATAAAAAATCCAAAAATAAAAGGAAGAATAATATAAATATAAAATTAAAAGATAAAAATCACATGGATACTATTTAAATAACCGAAAACATACCATACAATATTACATGGGTACCCAAAAAGGTAATATTGGAAAATTCCACTTATACTACATGGATATCCTAAAATATATTATAGAACATCACGTGTGTGTGTATATATATATATATATATATATAGTAGAATATTTTATGTATACTACGTAAACATAACATGTATACTATGTGAATATCATAAAATACATCATAGAACATCTCTTGTATACTAAATGAGCATAACAAAATAAATCACAAAACATCTCAGGTTATATTAAAGAATGTCACGTGTATACTATGATAACATCATTTGTATCTACAAATAAAAAGAATAAAAGATAAAATTATTAAAATAATTAATTAGAGTAAAATACAAGGAAAAAAATAGTCCGTTATTTTTGCCGTTATAATCCGAAATAGCTTGAAAAAAATTATGCCGCTATTTGCGTTCATGCACAATTTTGCCGCTAAAGTCCGCTAATTATGGTTTATAAAACGCTAAACACCTTGGTCTTAGCTCTCTATTTAAAACATTGGTAAAGTAACAAAATATATAGCACCATCGTCAGTCTCATGCTTTTTCATGGTAAAAAAGTTATATCTCCTAAACTAAATATCCTAATTAAAATATGATTGCACCATCGTCTTCATTGCAATAAAATTTTCAAAACTAGACCCACATGGATATACTTCAATATTTTTAAAAAACATTTATAGCATGATAAATCTATATTTAAAGATAATCGTCGAACATCACATTAATAATACACGAACATCGTAGAAAAATAATATAGAACATTATATATATATATATATATATATATATATATATATACTACAAGAACATCATATAGTGAAGTAATTAAACGTAGTCAAATAAAAAAATCTAAAAAAATACTACCAAACATCACAATACATTATAGAACATCGCTTTAACACTATACAAATATCGCTAAATACATCATAGAACATCATGTGTGTACTATGTGAACATCACAAATATCATGAAAATATGGATAAAATAATAAAATTAGTTTAGCAATTAATTAGTCAAGTAAAAAAAGAGAAAATAACTACCAAACATCACAAAATTGTATCCTAAAACACCATTGTATACCATCGAACATCACAGATACATCATAAAACATGACATGAATACTACACGAACATCACCAAATATAAAAAAAAACATCATACATATATATATATATACTATGTGAACATCACATATATCATGAAATACAAAATAAAACAAAAATATTAGTTATGTAAATAATTAGAGTCAACTAAAAAAAATAGTACCGAATATTATGAAATATATCTTAGAATATCAATGTATACTAAACATTACAATGAATTATAGAACATCACATTTATACCCACAGACATCATAAAATATAGCATATAATATCATACATATACTACTTGAATATCAATATATATCATAAAATAAAAAAGTAAAATTAGTGAACTAATAATTAGAGTAAAATAAAATAGAAGAAAAGATACAAAATAAAATTAAAAATGAAAACCAAAATTAAAAAAAATATGCACAAAACAAAAAATAAAACAAAAGTAAAATAGAAGAAAGCAAATAAAAAATTAAAAACAAAGAAGAATAAAAGGTGACATATAATAAATAAAAGATCAAAAACAAAATTAATAAGAAAAAAAAACGAACTGACTAGAAAAACAAAAAGAACATGTAACACTGAAAACAAAAATGATAAAAAAAAAGAAAAAGGAAAGGAGAATAAAATACCATATAGTAGAAAAGAAAAGAGAAAAGAAATAAAAAAAAGGAAACCTAACGTACCTGTAACTTGCGACATGCGGCGGGGGTGGGAATCTGACGTGATTCCTGGGCCATCGCTCGCGCGTGGGTGATTGCGGGGCGGTGCTCGCACGTGGGCCATGCTGGTGATCGTGCGTGGGCCGTGTTCCTCAGAAATTAACAGAAGCCAAGATCACTGGTCGGCGAACGGATCGCATCTGACCGGTCGGCAGCCAAGATCACTGGTCTTCTCCCAGCCATTGCTACCTGCACAACTGCACAAGTGAATGATAATATATATAGCTTTGTTCGGCTGCCGACAAATATCTCCTCTGGCGGAGCACGTGAAGAATGCCAGCCCGAGCCCGAGCTCGGCAGTCCGCATGTACTCCCTCCGTAAAAAAAAATATATATAATTCAAATTTTGAATTTGGACATGTGTTTTTGTAAATTAAAGCTATAATTGTATTTTTTTTTGGACGGACGGGATACGGGGAGTGCCAGCTCGATTTGGCCACGTGCGTCCCTGCCGCGCCTGCCATCCTTGCCGGCAAAGATCTACCTGGCCGGAAAATATCCACCGCATGACCACCGCCTTATATTACTGCGACGTGGTCACCATCGTCCCGGGCCCCATCGAGCTCTGGCAAACATCTCCCTCTCCAGCCAAGCTCACTCCTCGTCCCCCTTACTGCTGCCGCTGCAGAGACACACGACAGCGTCAACCAGGCTGCACCGTACGTGCCCTGCTGCCCGGTCGACTCCGCGCCGGAGCCAATCGCCACCGGCGACAACACGCTGCACTTGCAGCAGCTGCCACTCCGCTCTCTCTCTTCTCCCTCTACTTCTCACGTCGGTTGGCCGCACGGACGACAACACACCGGGCCACCGGCTATAGTGGCAGAGCCAGGGTTTTTTTTTCCCTAACAAGGCTAAGGCTGCGGCTCCTCATGGAGTATCCTTTTTTAGAACTGAAGATATTCTAAAAAAATCAGACAAAAACAACTTCAGTGATAGTCTTTTATTAATTTATATTCCCTATACATTCTAATTCTAAACTATAAGTTATTCCAAGATTTTTAGAGAGGTCCATGTATATAAAGTTTGACCAAAATTATAAAGAAAATAATAAAGATTTGTGTCATCAAATAGAGATAGTAAGGAAATATAATTAAGGAAGAATCTAATAATACTTAGTTTGTATTATAAATATTTTTATCTTATCATATAAATTTGGTCAAACTCTTAAAAGGTTTCGATTCTCAAAAATCTTGAAATAATTTATAATTTAGAACGGAGAGAGTATTAGATTTGTGATGAGAAGTCATACTTCTGTAGCTCTCGTTCCTCTATAAAAATGGCTTTAGTTCATCAGTGCAGCTTGTAAGGAACCGTTTTGTAGATGCTAGTTTAGCAATTGTTGCAAAGAGCCGCAAGAAGCTAGAGCCATGGCAAAAAGAACATAACACATAATATAGAGCATTGTATATGAAAGCAAAATTAGATAACCACAATGCCCAGCCCGCCAAATTCAATTGACATGGTAACATAGGGCCATCCCCACCTTGTAGTTTCAGTGCCGCCGGCCCAAAGGAAGCGACGCCGAGCTGTGTCTACATCCTCTAGTAGCTGCTTCGGTGCCTTGATCCAGTGAGGTAAGGAGGTTTTACTCACTAGATCCAACTCGCTGCATCTGATAAGAGCCACTCTGCACTTTTCTAATAATCTTGAAGAGTCACAGTATTTTAAGTTTCACCAAACTTATAGAATAATATAATAACATTTATGATATCAAATACTCCCACTAGATGGTGTGGAAGGCCTTTGAGATGTCCAACTTGAAGAGGAGAGAGGGTTTCTTGGTTTTGTGATAGGCCCTTGTCATGTTCGTGACATACATGAAGTTGTCTTGTATGCAAGGTGCTTTTACCTTTATAAGACACTCTGGACATTTGACACTAGGAAATTGATATGTTTGGATAGCCGGATAGCCAAAGTTTTAGTAATAAGCTTGCCAAAGGAGTGAATCAGGTTGATAGGTCTAAAATCCCTTGTATGTCCAGGCACATCTATTTTCGGAATCAAGACAATGTTGGCACCATTCATTTTCTCTAGTGGACCTCCTCGGAGCTCGTAGAAATAGCCCATGGCTGCTAGGACGTCACTTTAGATTGTTGTCCATCACAGCTCGTAGAAAGAACTTGTGAATCCGTTGGGGGCATGGGCCTTCTCCTGCGGCAGTTCTTTGAGCATGTGACTGTTCTCAGCTAGCGTCGGTTTGGTTGCTTCCCCTTTGTTGACACTGATGTTGATACCAAAGTTTTCTATGTAAGAACTCAGGGAAAACGACTCGGCAAGCTTATACCTTGAGGTGTTGATCACTTAATCTTCATATTGTCTTTGTCCAAGCCATCCTTCAATCCAAATGAACTAGAATCTTGTATAATATTACTAGCAAACAACATTGGTCCATATATTTGATCATGTTGTCAACCAACAAAATCCCATATGACACGTGTTGAATGCTATTTTCCTTACAATTACAACTTAATTTCAAACGTCGGTACTTCCGACGCCCAACTTCCAAGATCTGGGAGCCTCGCAGCTTAGAACTTCCGACATCTCAATCTCCTAGGTAACCTGCTCCGATCCTTTTTGCTGTCAACATGTCTGGAAATGTATTAACACAGATGAGCCTCGGCAATTGGGCCCCTAGTAGATGATTGAAATCGGTGTGTTTAGTATCGTTTTTACTACTGCCATAGCCCATGAGTGCCACCAAATCCCCGTTGTCCGCAACCTTGAGTTGGATGCTCTCCACGCCTGCAAAATGTTAGTAGGTAGGTGATACACTCCCACTCCCACGCCCCACGTGGCTTTCATGGTGGGATCCCACGACGGTTCTTGGCTTCCCCGTTCGTCAAAGACTCAAAGTGGAACGATTGCGCGAATCATTGAATCGTTGGGTTGGGTCTCCTTCGCTCCCAGCATTGACCGGGGCAGGAGAAAGCATAAAACAAAAGCTAAAATTTGAGTGACGATGGAGAATCGGCATCTTGCATTTTTGCTTGGACGTACTTGAAGCAAAGTGTATTAAGGGGGGTTAAGTGCACTACAACCTCTGATTAGAGACAACAAGGACATGTGCATTGTACTACAGTCTCCTCTTCGGCCACAGTCTCCTGGGCCGCCGCGCCGCCCTCAACCCGACCGTCCGCATCTTCCTCTACGCGTCCTTCGCCCTCTTCCTCCCGCTCATGTCCTACATGTTCTCCCAGGCCAAGGACGAGGCCACCAAGCTCCAGGTGCCCGCCGGCCCGCAGCTGCCGTTCGCCGCCCAGGTCATCCCCATCTGGATGCTCCTCGTCGAGCTGCTGCGCAAGAAGGTGGACGCCATCCTCGCCGCCATGAGCTCGTCGCCGCTGCGTGCCGTCCACCAGCAGAAGACGCTGTGGGAGTGGGACGCCATCGACCAGATCGTCCGCATCGGGTGGATCGGCTACCTCGTCTACTCGTACGTGCACGGGTTTCGGAAGCCAGGCCGGCTACCGCATCATGGGCCCGTGGTTCTTGGTAGGCACGTAACTACATTTTTGTGTTCCTCATCGTGGTGAACCAGGCCATCATGGTGCTCTTCATCACCGGCAATGGCCGCCTGCTCCCCATCATTGGCTGCCTCACCCGCGACGTCGGCACGCTGTCCCGACGGGCAATCGAGCTCTTCCGGTGCCTCGCTCGGCCACAAGCTGCTCAAGACCATCATCATCGCCTTCTCGTCCTTCAACATCCTCGTGAGCCTCATGCTCTTCCTCACTTTTATTTATCCTCATGGAGGGAGGCATGCATGGGAGTTCGTGGTGTACGTGCTCTCCGACTGGTCCATGCTGTGCGAGTATGCACGCAGGCCAGAGTGGTGTGGCAGTCGTCGCGGTGCGTGCGCAAGGCCTTCCGCGCGCTGCTGTGGGCGAAGCGAGTGGGCAGGCCGCGCCCCAGAATGCGGTTCAACCAGGTGTCCGTCCTTTACCTCCGCAGGCACACGCCTTGGGTGATCGTATCCAAGGTGCTGCAACAGCGGTTCCTCGGCATGTCGTCCGTGCCGGTGCCCAGGGAAGTCAAGCACGCGCTGTTCCGGTCCCTCGCGGCAAAGAACCGCAGGACTGGAGCTCCTGTGGGCGTGCGACAGCAGGAGCGTCACCCATGTCATCCTCGTGTGGCACATCGCGACGCGACCAGCCTCTTCGAGATGAAGAACGCAGCGGCAACGCGGAGCGCCGAGGAGACGATCGCCACGACTCTGTCCAACTACTGCGCCTACCTCGTGGCGTGCGCGCCGGAGCTCCTCCGGAGAACCAGGAGGGCTCGCAGCGCGTGTACAAGTCCGTGAAGCGCGCCCTTCGCCGCGCGCTGAGCAGGAAGCGGCGGCAGAGCAGGCTGGATCGAGTGATGAGGATCGAGGGCCCCGACCCCGATGCCGCGGCAAACATGGGTGCTGATCTTGGGAAGCAGCTCTTGGAGGACCGCGGTTTCACTGGTGGCAATGTGGCGCACGGTTGGACGCTGCTTGCCGAGCTGTGGACCGAACTCGTCGTCTACATCGCTCCATCAGAACGGCGAGGTCATCACGCTGCTGTGGGCGCTGGCCACACACACCGACATTACCCGCTAGGCACCAGCACTTCTGGCTTGTATGTATACTAAACTTTGCTGTCTGGCACTCTTCCATTCTCTATTCTGCATTTTTATTTTTTATTTTCTGGGATGCAAGTGTAAAGAAGTTGTTCCTATATATGTGAATATGTCTGTGAGTCTGTCTACATAGTATGCAGTATCAATTATTGCCTGTATTTGTAAATACCTACTGTTTTAAGTAAAAAAATCACGCTACAAAATAAATGTGAAAATTTTGACAAAAAAAGCATCAATTCAAAAAATCCACATTGCTATTATAAATAACTAGTTCATCAACATGTGCTCTCCCACAAGATATAGTATCTTAAAGGACATAAGCATTAGTTTTTTTCAATACCTCCAACTATTAAAATTTACTTATATTAAAATTTATATTTTTTTCTCTTATTTATTTTATATCATAGGCATAATAGATACATTGACCCCGTTTGGTACAGCTTATCTGGGAAGCGCTTCTAAGATAAGCTGCACAAATAGGGTAAAAACAGCTGTCAAAATAAGCTGGTCTCATCCAGCTTCTGTTTATTAGTACAAAATGGGAGCTGTGGGAATAAGCGTGGCCAGAATAAGCGTTATATTTGGCTATTCATTTCAGCTTATTTTGGTCATAAGCAGCTTATAAGTTGTGCCAAACAGGGTCAAGTCTGTCTAGCTATGATAAATTTATATATTACTAAAATATATTCTTTTATTCATATCTATATTTTTTCCGTTTAGATGAACCCTTAGCTTAGACTAAGGTGGCTTTTGTTGCAGGTTTGCAGCCCATACATTATGAATTTAAATTTTGATTTTTTTCAAATAATACTTTTATTGATTGCTATAGGTCTGTCCTCAAGTTCAGTAGAAACTCTTAACTTATCTTTTATTAACACTTATTTTTTACTTTTTCAAAATAAAGACTTTAGATTCATAAGTAGTTATTTAAAAATAAAGAGTTCAGGTTATACGCTGTATTCTTAAGTACTACGATGGAATATTTAAAACATGCACCATGCTGCTCAAGATCATTGGTAGAATTTGGAGGGAGATCTAGGATGGATAATGATGAGGATATAATAGCTTCGGATGCAACCATTGATTATAAAATGAGTTCATTCCTATATTTTCATAATAATAAAACTAATAATTGGTTGCTTATTTTAAATGTGCGTAAGAGCAATGATAATGACCAAAGAGAATGGATATGCCATGAACAAGATCGCTCTTAGAGTGTAAACTTATCAAAGTCCAACATTTGGTTCATTGGCAATCTGATATTACTTTATTGGGAAACTCATAACTCATCCATCTAGAGTGCACAAATGAGCACTTTATAGAAAGCTTGTTTGATAAGCTTTGAAAAACATATGGTCCCACCTCAATATCATGTTGGCAAGTTCTCCAAACCATCATGACAAGTTGTTGGTGTTTACGTTGAGAGCCATGTCATCATCATAGGTCTGATATTCACCCTTGGAACCATGATTCAAGTTTGGGCAATGCCCCAAGGAAATGGAGAATGCACCAAGGAAATTATTGGATGTCCTCCCCATTGTCCACCTCCTTAGAAGGCTAGCAAGGGCATCTGAGCTAAGTTGAAGGCTTAATCCATATCAAGTTTGTGTCCATCTCAAACTCCAAAAGCAGACTATAGTAAAATGGATGTCCCAAAGCACCTATGGGATAAGAAAGATAATGTGATAAGCTAACCAATCAAACTATTGCCACATCAAAATTCCTTCGGAATTAACAACAATCATCGAAACAAGTTGATATCCAAAATCTATTTGGGCGCTACGACACAGTCTTTTGGAGTGTTTGGGCCTTGTAACACGTCGGGACTGCTTAGAGACGCGAATCGGGGTCCTTAGACGCTCCTAACATTATAAAAGCGATGCTCTTACACTATATACTCAGTAGCACCTTAGGATTTGATTTTTTTTCTTCAGATCAATCTATCATTAAACGATTGTCATTATCAGTTTTTGAAACCCTACATTGAGAACTCATACATCTGTAGATTGTCACTTTACTTGAGTTTCGTTTTATCTCGTTTTTGCTTGTTGTCGGATATCTAATTTAACGACAAACTTTCAAAAACAATTAATGGCCAAGAGCTTGATGATCGCCATCGGGATAGCAGCTCTTGGAGGACCGCTGTTTGACATGGGTGCTGATCTTGGGAAGCAGCTCTTGGAGGACCGCTGTTTGACATGGGTGCTGATCTTGGGAAGCAACTCTTGGAGGACCACTATTTCACTGGTGGCAATGTGGCGCACGGTGGGACGCTGCTTGCCGAGCTATGGACCGAACTCGTCGTCTACATCGCTCCATCAGACAAGGTTGAGGGCCACGCGAAGGCGTTGGCACAGGGCAGCGACTTCATCACGCTGTTGTGGGCGCTAGCCACACACACCGACATTACCCACTAGGCACCATCACACTTCTGGCTTGTATACTAAACTTTGTTGTCTGCCTTATTAGAAGATAAACTCTATCTATTATTGACTAGATACATTGTACCTAGGCAAGACTCTTGGTCCCTAGATTGTAGCTAGTCTTGTTGTAACAACTCGTGATGTAAACCACCGTGAGGGGGTTGTTTCCTCACCTATATAACATGTACCCAAGGCAGCCAGGAGAGGCACCTTGTTAACCCTAGTCATTATCCTCTTTTACATGGTATCAAAGCCTAAGCAATCCTAACGGATTCACCTCATGGCGTTCGCGTCATCTTCTTCCACAACCAATCCTTTTTCATCCATGGGGGTCTTTCTGCTCCCCGTGACGGAGAAGCTAACTCGTAGCAATCATCCATTGTGGAAGGTCCAAGTTCTCTCAGCCTTGAGAGGAGCGCAACTGGCTGAGTTCATCGATCCCGTTACAAGGGCTCAACATGGCATTGCCAAACCAAAACATGGTACACCGATGGCACTGTGCGGTAGGCAATGATCGCAACATCAGGTTCAAGCGAGCCATCAAGTCTCAAGGAAGCCTTCCAAAACAAACATTGGGCGTCGGCCATGGATGCTGAGTACCAAACTCTTCTCAAGAACAAGACTTGGCATTTGGTTCCACCACAAAAAGGGAGAAACATCATCTAATGTAAATGGGTATATAAACTCAAAAGGAAGGCAGATGGGTCTATTGATCGATACAAAGCTCGGTTGGTTGCCAAAGGATTCAAGCAGCGATATGGGATTGATTACGAGGGAACTTTCAGTCATGTAGTCAAAGCAGCAACCATTCGACTTGTTCTCTCTATTGGTGTGACTTAGGGGTGGTCATTACGACAACTGGATGTCCAGAATGCTTTCCTCCATGGTGTTCTCGATGAGGAGGTGTACATGCATCAACCCCCTAGCTATGAAGATGAGACACATCCAAGGTATGTGTGCAAGTTGGATAAGGCACTCTATGGCCTAAAACAGGCTCCCCGGGCCTGGTATGCACGATTGTGTTCCAAGTTAATTTCTTTGGGGTTTCAACCGTCTAAAGCCGACACTTCCTTGTTCTTCTATAACAAAGGGAAACAAACTGTGTTTGTTCTGGTGTATGTGGATGACATAATTGTTGCCAGTTCCTCAGCAGATGCAAGAACAACTCTTCTCAATGATTTACAGAAGGAGTTTTCCTTGAAGGATCTTGGGGACCTACACTATTTCTTGGGGATAGAAGTAAAGAAGATCAAGGATGGATTGATCCTGTCACAATAGAAGTATGTGACAGACATCTTGATACGGTCAAGGATGAATAAGTGCAGGGCGATTGACACTCCACTCTCAAGCACAGAGAAACTCAGTGCATATGATGGAACTGCGCTAGGGGCAGATGATTCCACGAAGTACAGAAGCTTGGTAGGAGCTTTACAGTATCTAACACTGACCATACCTGATCTATGCTTCGCGGTGAATAAGGTATGTCAGTACTTACATGCACCCACAACAACCCATTGGAGTGTTGTTAATCAGATCCTCAGGTATGTCCAGGGGACATTGAAATTGGGTCTTCGGATTGGGCGCTCGAATGGCATGGTAGTTAGCACCTTCTCTGATGCAGACTGGGCTAGGTGTGTAGATGATAGGAGGTCAACTGGTGTCTTTGCGGTGTTCCTAGGGAACAACCTTGTCTCATGGAGTGCAAGGAAGCAAGCAACTATATCACGTTCCAGTACTGAGGCTGAGTACAAGTCGCTTGCCAATGCAACTGCAGAAGTCATATGGGTTCAGAAGTTATTGACCGAGCTTGGTGTTGATCATCCTAAATCTGCTAGGTTATGGTGTGATAATCTAGGTGCAACATATCTTACTACCAATCCGGTGTTTCACGCGAGAACAAAACATATAGAGATTGATTATCATTTTGTTCGAGAAAGAGTTGCACAAGGGTTGCTGGAGGTCCGACCTATCAGTACTAATGACCAAGTAGCAGATGGTTTCACCAAGGCATTGTCTCGCATCAAGCTACAAGAGTTCAGAAGCAATCTCAATCTCACAAGTGGCTGAGATTGAGGTGGGGTATTAGAAGATAGACTCTATCTGTTATTGACTAGATACATTGTACCTAGGCAAGACTCTTGGTCCCTAGATTGTAGCTAGTCTTGTTGTAACAACTCGTGATGTGAACCACCGTGAGGGGGTTGTTTCCTCACCTATATAACACATACCCAAGGCAGCTAGGAGAGACACCTTGTTAACCCTAGTCATTATCCTCTTTTACATGCCTGTCTGGCACTCTTCCATTCTCTATTCTGCATATTTTTTTTTCTGGGATGCAAGTGTGTAAAGAAGTTGTTCCTATATATGTCTGTGAGTCTGTCTACATAGTATGCAATATCAATTATTGCCTGTGCTAGTATAATGCCCGTGCTAACACAATAGTTTGATCTAGGAAAATGCTTTTAAAAGCAACTAATTTGTTTTTGCAGAGTTTAACTTTTTACACAATAATATTTGAGCTTATACATAATAGATGAATCATTTTTGCATTTAAGAAGACATAGTTACATTCTCCCTAGATCCTTAATCATATATTGGATTTCTTCAGGGATTTTGTCAACACATTCGTTTGCACGACTTGCCAAAATGCCAACCAAAATTCCATCCTCAATGGTCTTGATAGCTGTGCATGACAGATAACATTACATTATTATTTAATTTGTGTGTATGTATGTTTGTTTCAAGTATGTATGTTTGTTACATTGTTGAGCGCAGTGCGTCCTTCTTGTGGCATCCCCATATTTCGTTGATGGCTAGTAATTTACAGAACAGGCACAAGTCAAACAAAATGATAAATTGTGAGTTCTTATAATAGGCTTCAAAATTACTAAACTTCATATTTCTCCACTGCATATAGTCTTTTGAGAACAATCTATTCAAGTTCAGGGTTTTAGAGATAGAGGCAAACTGAAAGTTCTTCGGATTCACTCTCCTAAAGAAGCGTGTAACAATGTAAGCGAGATTTGAAAGTTCTCATGTGTGCAGGTACGTCTAATAAAGAAGCTAATAAGAACGATTTGTTGTGTGCAGGAGCGTGTAAATAAGGGCTCGTTTGGTAGTGCTCCGGCTCTTCCCAAAATAGCTCCGGTCCGGTCTCTTATGAAGGAGCTGCTTCTATTAGAGAGTTGAAGCTGTTTTTTGAACCATTTGACAAAACAACTTCTATACTGTCGATGTTTTACCACCGATAGCCTGTCACGGGATTACTCGAGACAGTAGTTCGTGCCTCGGCGAATAGTGAAACCTTGGTGGTTGGACATGCAGGAACACGCGGTTTATACTGGTTTAGGCTCTCGACACAGTCGAGTAACAACCCTACGTCCAGTTGGGTTGTTTGTTATTGCTCTGATCGTAATACAAGGTGTTGTGTGTCGCTCTACGTATCAGGTGTTGTGTAGTATGTTGAAGTTGTCTTTTGGGTGATTCCCTCACCAGCCCTTTATAGTCTAGGAACTGGTTGAGGGTTTCTCTAATCCTACTTGGTTACAAACTTAGAGTCCTAAGCTGCGCTTCGGTCTTGTCGTCTTTACTGAGTAGAATTCGGTTTTGCCTCCGTCTTCCTTCATGGGCCGAGAAAAGGAGGCCCAAAGCTTAGGTAGGCCGGTCCATGGGTACCCTATAGGATATCCCATCGACAAGCCCCCGAGCATCTCATTATTTTTCTTCAATATGTCGGGTTGCTTTGAAAGCGAGCCGAGTTCTTTGTGAAGCAAAATCGTGAAATGATCTTCTGTGTCCATCGTATTGTGTTTTTTATGCACCTTTGGTGCACTCATTGAGTGTAGCCCCCGAGCCTCTAGATACTTGGTACAAGTATTCGGAGGATCTGAGAAAAAAAATCTTGTAAGGTAGGTATTTCTAGCCCACGAGCCTTTGTCGAGTTCTTTTTATCAGAAAAGAGCTTGGCGGAAGGGTCTGAAATATTATGCTCTTGTCTTCTTTTTATTCACGGGTGGGTACTATGTCTTCACGGGTACGTAGCATCTTGCTTTTACTGTTTTCTTTGGTCGGCTTTTGTCTTTTTCTTGCTCTTCTTTCTCGTGACTCTTGGCTTTTGATGATCCTTCCTTGCTATATATTCCGTTGTGCTTGCACTGATAGCTTGATCTTTAGGGTTCGATGGTCATGCTGCTGAGTGAAACTGAGTAGCCCTCGGGCTTATGCCCATTTTCTGGTAGTTGAGTGGGTAGAAGAATTCTTGTGAATGGAGTTAGAGGTAGACTAGCTCCTCGGTTAGATTTTCCTGGGAAGTTTGGTGTAGCATGCAGAAGAAGTCTTGTGATGTGGCTTCCATGCCTTCTCTGTCTAACTGCCGGACTCCAGGCTGTCACCGTTGCCGTTCCTGAGTTAATTGAAGTTGTACACTCCATCTTCCTGGCCGTGCATGCTTGCACCAAACTCCTGCTGGAAAGGCTAGAGTTGGAGCTTTCCAATCTCATTTATTGGGAGTGGTTTTCTGCCTACGATCCGACACTTCTTCACACTCTGTGAGGGTTCCGGGTTGTTTTGTCTTGCAAGGTTTCTGTCCGGGTATCAGGCCTTCTTTGGTGGTAGATCTGATATAATCCTGGTTGTAGCCTTTATATTTTGTCACTTGTGGTCTTTTGTTGTAAGTAAAGCTTATATTGGCTTCGTGTTGGCAGTTCCTTGATTGTTCTCTTTATAACATTACTGGCTGAGTTGTTGTTCGAGTATGCAGAGCTATTGCTAGCTGTATGATTGTCCTTGGAATATTCTTTCGGATATTCTGTGTGGTTTCCAGATGTACTGCCTCTATTGTAACCGTTTTCATCTCATTCAATGTAGTTCTTGTAGAATCTTTTGCTTTTACTGCTCCCTTTATGTATTATTGTTGTTGTCATCTTTTCTTCATGGACCTGGTGTATGTGCACCCCTTGTTCTTCTATAAATGACTGCAACATGGTTCTCTTGTTGCATATCTTCTACTTTCTCTTGTAAAGGTCTTTACCGTATCATGGATATTGTGGTTGGCGAGCTTGACGAGCCCCTGAACTTCTTTCTTCCCTTTATTGGTTGTAATCTGGTAAATGGTGTAGTTCTTGTGATGGCAACTAGTAGGTTGCTAGTTTCAAGGTAGTATCAAGCTGTGGGCGGTTTTGAGGCAAATGGTGTAGGTCTTGTGATGAGGCTGTCACATGTTTTGTTGCCTAATCTACCAGTGCCCTAACTCCATGCCTCTGGCTGATCTCACGGTCTTGGTTGAAGAAGCGTTCCTTGGCCGGTACTGTGCAGTGTCATTTTGGCGCCTGCTGGTGTTGATCCGCCTTCTCATTGTCGAGGACCTGACGGAACTGTTAATCTTGAATGTCTCCCTGGGTTCTGCTTCTACTACCTTTGGCAAGGAGGTGTGCCTTGTTTCCTTGGGCGTCAAACATGTATGAGTTATTTGGCTCTGTTTTCCAATATTGAGTCTTGATTCTCAAGGTTTTAACCTCGAATTCATCTGGGTTCTTTATTACTGACTTGTACTAGTTCCTTTCGGCAATGTAACTTTGTGTCTAGTCTGTACTTTGTATTTGAGAAATGAGGAATCAAAGAATTTTTGTCTCTATCTTCCGAGTTCTTATCTCTGTCCTGCTTGTGATGAATGGGTTCTTTTGCGAGTTGTCTATGTACTCTGTAAAAGAGATGTCGTCTCACAGCTTTAGGTTCCGTTCCGTAGTTGATGGTATTTTTCACTTGTTGTATTTTCCGCTGTGGGTAATATTTCCTTATAAATCTGCCCTTCTATTATCTCTTCTCTTTTACCCTGCAGTAAAAAACTCTTCCCTTTGCTTGCAAACCCTAGCTGCCGCCGCTGCTCTGATTGCCTTCGATCTGCCTCGGATGGTGAAGAAGAACAAGAAGAATACCAAGGCTGAATTTGTGGAAGAGGATACTGTCTTGGATCATATAGAGAATCCTGAGTATGTCGAGACGTCTCGTCAGATGAAGCAGTTGTTGGTATTTCTTATGACTATTGGATAGATCCGCAAGCACACAGATTATACCGATGTAGCACTTCACTGGGAGTATTCCAGGTATCGTATTTTCCTCAAAGAACGATAGTGATCTAACTAGGATTAAAGATATGTCCTATGATGGTCAAGGGAGATTATGATAACTGGGTTGAGAGGTTCAAGATAGCACAGATGTCTAACAAGGGATAACTGGTTATACTGGCCTTATCGGCCCTTCTCTTGTAGGAGGCGATGGGATAGATCAGAAAGAGGACAAAACTCTAACCAGACCGCGCCGTCACGTTGTATTGAAGCCTTACCTTTTAAGAACTTATCTGACACACGTGGTGGAATACAAAGACTAGATAGAGCTGTCACCTTCTACTAGCATCCACAAACAATCCGCGCGATAAGCGGTTTACAAAGGCAATATTAAGCTTAGACACCACGTCTACACTAATATTACTACTTTAACCTTGGCCTAAGATTAAAGCACTTCACTCAGAGCAAAGCGATGATCAAGCAGGAAAAGTTGTATAACAGCTAAACCAGATTTAGAACACTGAATACTATAAAGAACTCAGAAGAAGTCACTTACAAGTGCTAAACTTACAAGAGACTCGCATCCGCTGAGGAAGAAGTCCGGAGAAGATTCCCGACAGACCTGGGGCTTTCTCCAGAAGGCTCCTCACTCTCCTCCAACTAGCATAACACTACTGAAGAGCTCCGCTAAGAGGCTAGAGAGTAGTTTCTCCAATGAGGCATGAAATGAATATGGAGTTCTAGGGGTCTATTTATAGCTAGAGGTGGAGTAGGGGCTACTCCGGTGCCACATCAGCGATCCACGTCACCTTCATCAAGCTACGTTGGATCCAACCGACCTCAGAACTGCCTAAGCATCAAGGGTGTTGATTTCCACCATGTGGGGAGTGAGTAGGTCGGTTGGGGAGGTGAAAACCTCCTTAGGGGGATTCGGCCGAACCCCCCACTGACATGTGGGCCCTCCCTGACCTTCTAGAAGGTGGCCCAGTACTCAGGGGGGCAAGTGGGGCCTGTTTGGCCACTATAGGGATTCAGTCGAATCTCTATAGTGGGCCCTGGCCCACCTCTGCCTCCTGGGTGCTGGTCCCACCTGTTATATGCTTTAGATGTTGGTTCTGAGTTGAGTTGTCACGTTAATCTTCTTGATGTGGGCCCATTGGCTCCCAGAAGGTCCCATTTGTCATTACCTGCATCAAATAGTCAAGGGACATGTGGAACCAATTATTTGGCTCAATATATTCAGGTTATGCTTGTTTTCCTTTAGAAATGAGGATGTTGACGATATTTTGATGGTGATAAAATAGCTCTTAATTACCATCAACAAGATCCCCCATACTTACCTCATTGCTCGTCCTCGAGTAAAGGTTAAAAGATAACAAGTCTATGTTATTCAAAATATAAAGCAAGCATAAAAATTCATTCGAGACATTTTGTCATACCAATGGGATATGTGGTATTGGCTATCATATATCCTTGAGAAGTTGAGAAAAGGAATAGTTCTTCAAGGCAAAGTCATCTTCCCAAATCATATTTTAGTACTTGGAGTTTTTGATAAATTTTTCAAAAGAAATCTCATAAGTCATCTTACTCCTCTTATAACACTCTATGTCACTCAAGGTGTATAATTCCTTACCAAGGCATAAAGAGTTTGCCTTCTTTGTATCTCCTACTTCTAAAGGCTTATGTGGAGCTTAGGTAGGGGTGATCAATGTAGCAAACTTGCATCACTTATGTTGTAAAGTCAAAACAAGGATCCAAGGAGAAGAATGTCATAATTCTAGATCAAGATGTGCATGTGTGTGGACAATGGTATATGAATATTATATACTCTTTAACTATGTATATTATCTCTCTAATTTTAAGATTACTTGAGACATGGCTATCATGATACGATTTTTTTATTTTATTTTTTATTGAAGAGCCTTGCTCATCATCATTTTTCATTTATGATAGCCATATCTCTTTTTGGAAGAATATAGGGAGAGATCATCACATTTATTTCAAGAGTATTTAATGGATGATCATGGATCATGTAAATGAAAGACATGTTTTGCGTACTTCTAGTGTAGAAGTAGCAGAAATATGTGGCGTGCGTGTGATCTTGATCTTTGAACTATGACATAATTCTCAACAAGGGTCACACGGTTTGACAAAACTCAAAGTAGATACAAGAAGCATTTGAGGAAGGTTTTGAACATGCATAAGTATGTATGGCTTTGGTAGGATTTTTCTTACTATAGAGGAGTAGTGACATTAGGTTTTATGACATTTTCAAAAATTAATCTCCAAGAACTTTAAATAGAAAGGGTATGAATCATGAGCCGAGACTATATCACATTAATCAACAACTTAGTCCATATGATTTTCCTATCAAAGTATTTTCCCACTAGAATAAGCAAAAAGCAAGAATTTGTCTTTATGACGCTTTTGCCCTTTAAAAGTCATAGATCATGTTACTTTTCAAAATTTTAATTTTGGATGTGATCCTCTTGTTTTATTCAATATTAAAAGGAATTTAAACTAAGTGATAAGTTTCATGCAAAAATTATTTTTATTTCATTTTATTTTTGAAGGGAAAGTGAATAAATAATTGAAAATGTATAGAGAAAAGGGGAGAGACGTGGCAAACCAGTCAGATTTGAAGTTTGAATTTGAAGGGGTGCTGAATGGTGGGTTCAGGCCCTAGAAGTGCATTCGGCCAAATGCCTTTGGAGCCATTTGGCCACGGGGATCTCTGCATTTGAATTTCTTACCTCTGAATGTTGATGTACTCTGAACTTTCTGATTTTTTGCCAAAAAAATGATTCAGCCGAATAAAAAAGTTGGCCGTTTTGGTCCAATTTTTTTCTAGTACATGTCATGGCAGTGTTCAGCATGATGCAGTTATCCTCGTGCTGTTTTGACAAGTTGGAGTTTCGACCGAACTCCCCCATACTTGTTTCGGAGTATGCTGAATTCAGTGACAGAGTAGACATCAAATGTAGGAGTTCTGCTGGGCAAAATACCAGCAGAACCAAATATTTTTCATTCAATTCAAATTTTCATAGGCACACATTACATTGAAGAAAGGGAAAAATAAACAAACTAAATTGGGAAAAAATAAACCTAAGTGCCTATCTTATTTGTAGACTAGTGATCTATGGAGATGGAGGGTCATAGAGATCCTCTCTCTCGATGGCTTGGGCAAGACGCTTGATCTTCGCATTGGTACTAATGCGAAGGGCCTTGAAACTATCCTCAAGATCAAGGTGAGCCATCCTCTCCTCTGCTGCACGCTTTGCTAATTTAATATTATTTTCTCTAAGCCTAGCTACTACGCGGAGCAGTTTCTCCATATCACTCTCTTCTTCTTCTTCGTCTTTGAACTGTACTGGAGGGCCAGAGATGGACGATGTCTTGCTGGTCCGCCGGACGGTCTTGTGAGACTCCTGTGTCTCGAGGGATCTGCGCACCCCCCTCCTCTCCTCGGAGGTGAGAGGAGGGATGAGCACCTTGCCTCTCCCTGGTCCTCCTTGGGACTTTTGAACCCGCATCCCCGACGGTGTTGATGGAGAGTACGAGTGGGTGTAACCCGTACTCGTGTCGCCGTTGGTGGAGGCAATGGGCATCTTCTTCAACCCAATTTGATCGATTGTCGGCCTCTTGGGCGTCACCGGTCGCGCAGCGGGTTTGTTGAGGTTGCGGCGCGGAGACATCGAACGAGCGATGCTCCGCATCCTCTCCGAGCTCCACTTTCCGGTAGACCGACCCCCTGGAGGGGAGTTCAGCTGTGCCGGCGGTGGTGCCATCGCCAGAGGTGCCACCTCGAAGACCTCGACGATCATGGCGTCGGAGTTGATGAGGTCTCAGGTCTTGGAGGGACTTCCGGTGCTGGGAACGAGTGGTAACTTGCCATTGTTGCATGGTGGAGCCATTGTGGTGGTCAAGGAGGTGTGAAAGATCGCAAATGGTGTTGGTGGTGCTGCTGGTTGTGAAAGAAAGCAAGGAAGAAGGAGGAAGGAGAAGGAGAGGGGGTTAAGAAGAAGGGAAACAACGCTCGGGGCCTTTGTTTTCGCTCGGATCACGATGAAAACAGAAAGGGAGCGTTGGCCCGACGCTCCTGCACGTCTGGGCATTTGAAAGAGTTTGAACTACATTCGTCCGAACGTCTTTCGAACGATTTTGAACTGAGGCGCCCAATTTCGAACTTGATTGGGTCAGGTGAGTTGGCTTGTGAAGTTTCGGGCTGTTTGGCCCAACTTGACATTCGGCCGAATGCCTATAGTGGCCAAATGGGCTGAATTTTCACGAGGGGGGAGTCAAGGCTAAGTCTAGGCTAATTCTAAGGTCCTTTTCGAAATTTGAACAAAAAAGTTAAAACATGTAGATTTTAGCTCTAATTGGGATTAAGAACAAAATCTATCATATCAATTTCTTGTTCAGGAATTTCATGCTCATAGAAAACTTTAAGACGTTGGCCATTTACCTTGAAATTTTTTGCCGTCGTCGTCCTGGAGTGTGATCGCTCCATGAGTCCGCGGCGTTGACGATGAGGTATGGCCCTTCCCATTTGCTTTTCAGTTTCCCGTGACCAAAGAGCTTGAATCTTGAGTTGAATAGTAAAACCTTGTCTCCTGGGTTGAATTCCTTGACCTTGATTCTTTTGTCATGCCATTTCTTGGTTCTCTCCTTGTATATCCTGGCATTATGGTATGCTTTCTCTCTCCATTCTTCTAACTCGGAGATCTGCATTTTCCTAAATTTTCCAGCTACTGGCAGGTCCATGTTCCACTTCTTGATTGCCCAATGTGCTTTGAACTCTAGCTTCACAGGCAAATGGCATGTTTTCCCGTATACAAGTTGATATGGTGTCATACCAATTGGGGTCTTGTATGCGGTCCTATATGCCCAAAGTGCCTCTGGTAGCTTGTGATTCCAAGCAGTACCCATCTCTTCTACGGTCTTTTGCAGAATATTCTTGATTTGTTTGTTGGATGTTTCTGCTTGACCACTTGTTTGAGGATGGTAAGGAGTTGCAACATTGTGCCAGATTCCTTGATTAGTGAGAAATTGGCGAAAGCCTTTGTTAATGAAGTGAGATCCCCCGTCACTTATGACTAACTTTGGAGTTCCAAATCTGGGGAATATCACTTCATGGAACATTCTCTTTGAATTGGTTGCGTCAGCTTTGCGGTAGGGTAATGCTTGTACCCATTTGGACACATAGTCCACCGCGACTAAGATATACTCATACCCTTTTGATGGTGGAAAGGGCCCCATGTAGTCAATGCGCCATACATCAAAGAACTCGACTTGTAGGTTGTTGGTGAGTGGCATGGCATCTCGGGTATTGATGTTCCTGTGCTTCTGGCACCTTGCACATCTTTTGACATAGTCATGAGTGTCCTTGTACATGGTTGGCCAGAAGAACCCACTGTGCCAAATCTTGGCATGAGTTCTGAATGCTCCATAATGACCTTTGTACTCTGCTCCGTGGCATCTTTCCATGATCTTGATTGCCTCCTCTATAGGTACGCATCTTCTTAGCAATCCATCATTACATACTCTATAGAGGTATGGCTCATCCCAAAGGTGCACTCGACTCTCTTGAACTAGTTTCTTCATATCTGCCCCTGGTGGTACATGGCCTGCAACCATAAAGTTGACTATATTTGCATACCAGGGGTTGGAGTCCGTCACCTTGAGGAGTGTGTCATCTCTGAGGAAATCGTCGATGGGCAAATTCTGTGCTTCTTTGAATTGTATTCTCGACAAATGATCGGCAACAGAATTTTCTACTCCCTTTTTATCTTTTATTTCAAGATCAAATTCTTGGAGTAGCAAGATCCATCTTATTAAACGTGGTTTAGCATCTTTCTTAGTGAGCAAGTACTTAAGAGCAGCATGATCTGTATAGACAATGACTTTTGCTCCTACTAAGTAAGATCTAAACTTGTCTATAGCAAACACCACGGCTAACAACTCTTTTTTAGTGGTTGCATAGTGGCCCTGTCAAGGTTTTGCTAGCATATGAAATAGCATGATGCTTCTTATCTTTGGTTTGGCCTAACACCGCACCGACATCATAATCACTAGAATCACACATTATTTCAAAAGGGAGCTTCCAATCAGGGGGTTGAATGATCGAAGCTGAGATGAGTGCTTTCTTGAGGATGTAGAAAGCATCTAAGCACTCATCATTGAAGTCAAAGGGTGCATCTTTGGCTAGCAGACTTGTTAACGGACGGGCAATTTGAGAGAAATCTTGAATAAACCGTCTATAAAAACCTGCATGGCCAAGGAAGCTACGAATTCCCTTAACATTCGTGGGAGGTGGAAGCTGTTCGATGACTTCGATCTTAGCTCTATCTACTTCTATCCCACGTTCGGACACTCTATGTCCTAACACTATGCCTTCACGAACCATGAATTGGCATTTCTCTCAGTTCAGGACTAAGTCTTTTCTTTGCATCTTTGTAAGACTCTATCCAGATTCTCAAGGCAATCATCAAAAGTCTTTCCATAGATGGAGAAATCGTCCATGAAAACTTCCATGATTTCTTCGATCATATCGGAGAAAATGGACATCGTGCACCTTTGAAAAGAAGCAGGAGCATTGCATAGGCCGAAAGACATTCGCCTATATGCATATGTTCCATAGGGGCATGTGAAAGTGGTCTTACTTTGATCATCGGGATGGATTGGTATTTGATGATATCCCGAATAACCATCAAGGAAACAAAAGAAAGAATGCTTTGCAAGCCATTCCAACATCTCATCGATGAAGGGTAACGGGAAGTGATCTTTGTTTGTAGCCTTATTAAGTCTCCGGTAATCTATACACATTCTCCAACCCATGACGGTTCGTTGAGGAATCAACTCGTTCTTATCATTTCGAACGACCGTCATACCTTCCTTCTTAGGCACAACTTGCACAGGGCTAACCCATTCACTGTGAGGAACGAGGTAGATGATCCCCGCATGCAAGAGTTTCAAGACTTCCTTCTTTACTACTTCTCTCATCGCATTGTTCAATCTACGCTGGGGCTCTCTAGAGGGTAGAGCCTCAGGTTCTATGGGAATGCGATGTGTGCAAAGAGCGGGACTAATGCCCTTAAGATCTTGAAGGGAGTAGCCTAAGACTGATTGATGCTTTTCTAGGATAGTGAGGAGTTTGAACGTCTCTTCCGGAGAGAGTTTGTCACTGATGATTACAGGGGCCTCACGATCGTCATTTCGAAAGGCATATTTTAAACCAGCTGGAAGGGGTTTAAGCTCTATAGAGGGCTTAGATGGGGGTTCAGATTTCTCTAGATCTATGGGTTCATTTAGATCATCTTCTTCCTGGATGAAATCTTCAGCTTCTTCTTCTAGATCAGGATGAGATGATTCCAGAAGAGATGCAACCATCACTTCCTCTATGGGGTCAGATTCTAGGAGTGATTCCGTCATGGTGTTCATGGAATTGGTGAGCGGAATCGAGAGCTTGATGTTACTCCCAAGATGACCCTTGAGACTTCCATCAAGGGATCCATCAAGGAATCTCATGAGTGGATGTACAATTAACAAGTCGAATTCCTCCATATCAAATATGAAATAATTTAAGAGGATATTGACTTTGTTAATTAGCATAGGATGGTCTGTGCGATCCCACAACTCTCAATCAATTGTCCTGAAGGAAGCTTCAAGAACTTGTTGGTTGGAGTTAGTTTTATATTGCCTAGGAGAGCATTAGCTAAAGACTTAGTGTTGACACCGTTTTTTGGCATGTGTCAAATGAGCTAAGACTTGCATTGATTGGTAGCCGTTTTCTATCGGCATCAGAAGGTCATTGGTCAATGTTACCGATGAGAGTGAATGCTGCGAAATGATAAGTTTGTTGCCGATGGAAGCTGGGTGATTCTTGCCGATAGGAGTTAATTGGTAAAAACAAGTTATCAGTGGAGGTGAAGAGTTGCCGATTAGAAGGTATTACCGATAAGGAGATGATGCCGATGGGCACAGGGTGACGTGGCGGTTGACGTTAGCAGGGGATTGCCGATGGTAATAGAAGGAAGCTATGGATTGAAGAGTCTGCCGATGGAAAGTTTCATCGAAGAGAAGACATAAGGAAACTGGTGATCTCCTACCAGTATTGTTATAGAAGTTTGAATCCGACTCTTGCACGAGTCATTTATTTCCTTAGAAACAGAGGTATTTGTTTAGGAAAATATTATTGTCCGACTCCTGCGCGAGTCAGTTGTTTCCTTAAAAATAGGAGTTTTGTTTAGGAAAGATATGAGTCGTGTCTGTCTACAACTCCTTTTGCTGAGGTATAAATATGTACCTAGGGGTCGTGTAACAAAATATCAATCATACATCAAACAAATCAATTACTCTTATTTACTTTTCAAGCAATTTACCCTTTTATTGCATTAGTTCTAGTCTATCTACGAGTTCTTCAAGCCTCAACGGGCTGCATCTCTTCGATCTCCGTCAAACCTTGCAAGTTCTGCGTGGGAGTAATCTGAGCTTTGGCATCCGGGCGCATCGCTGTTGTCTCGTTCAGCTCTGCTCTAGTTATCCTGATCAAGTCTGAATCTTGACATCCGGGCGTATCACCGTTGTCTTGTTTGGACCTTGTTCTAGTTATTGTCCTTGTCGATTAACTGGTCAAATGGACTGGCACACCTTTGGATATCGAAATCGGGTATAAGCCTGAGGTGTTCACAGATCCTGACGCTTTTTGTGTCAACACCTCTTTTGGCACGCCCAGTGGGACCAATTATACATCTGCTATGGGTTATCATACTGACGTCAATCAGAGAAACGTCATTGAAGTCTCCGAGGCCGATCTAAAAGATGATCAGAGGCTGGCTATGGAGCGGGCTATGGAGGAGTTCAAGCAATTGTATCTGAAGTCCTTCAGCCTAAGCAGGAGTGGCGAAGCCATCCAGAAGCAAGATCCGCCGTTGCCACGGCAAGTCACGTTTGATGCCAATCCTGGTAAGTTGCAAGAGATGGTTAATTCTACGTTAAATCAAACATTAATTAGCCACTCCAATGTGCTGTCCAATACTGTGTACAATGCCGTTATGCAATCTTTCAAAGAAGGGCAAGCACCTCAGTATGTTGGTCCAACGTATCATCAGCCTGGATCGGCATCTATAAACCCATCGGCAGCTCCAATAACGTCTTCTACTCCTGTGGATCCGTCTGCCGATGTGGCTACACCGCCAAGGCTAAGTCCTGAAAGCGTCACCAAGCTTAGTGCAGATCCAGTGGCGTCGGCAACGTCGGGACCTGTTATTCAGAATCATGCAGCTCCTGCCAACTGGTGGTGATACGGTATGCCTTCAAATCCATCTGCTGGTTCCAGTCTGGTGCAGGGAGATAGTTCAGTTTGGAAGGGCTCCACGGCATCGGCAATGCAATCACAACCGATGGTCCCTATGATGCATTACTCTACGTCTTCTCCAACTGTGTAAACGCCATTAGAAGATCTCCAGGTGGTGATTCCTAAAGTGCCTCTGATGCCACCATCGGCAAATACTGTGCCGATGCAACAAAGCATAGCAACTGGGAGTCAGCCTATGCTGATAAATTCTCAAGCTAGAGTGCTAACACATCAAGGTAACCAATTTGTTGATTACTCCAAGGTGCAGGAGCAGCAGGCGCCGGTTAACTATCAGCCATCGGTAAGTCATATGCCGATGATTTATAATCCTGGATGGACCAATCAGCCGCCGGTTCAACAGCCTAGTGTACTAATGTATCATTATGGAAGTCTAGCAAACACTTGGAGTGGGGTATCGGTACAACAACCGATGAATATGATGCCACAACATAACCCAGTGAGTGTGCAAAATTATCCATTGGTAAGTCAGCCGATGCATAATGTCCAGATGACTGGTGCTGTGCCCGTGACAATTACTCCGCATCATCTTCTACCTAGACTTGAAGGGGTGCATCAGCCAGCTCCACCAGTCATCAATCACCCAATGAGTCGGCAAAAGCAGGATGTATATTGGACCGATAAGATTGCCGAAGTGATGAAAGAACAATTCGACATTAAACCCAAGGTTAATACATACTCTTATCGGACGCCATATCCTCCAGCATATGACTTAATCCCCCTCCCAAATTGGTACAAGGTGCCTGATTTTACCAAATTCTCTGGCCAAGATGACATGTCAACGATGGAGCACATCAACCGCTTCATTATCCAGTGTGGAGAAGCTGCCAGCAGGGAAGAGCCGAGGTGAGATTATTCTCATCATCATTGTCTGGATCAGCATTCACATGGTTTATATCATTGCCTCCAAATTCTATAATCACATGGGCCGATCTGGAGAGGCAGTTTCATAAATACTTCTTCGCTGGCATACATGAGAAGAAGATTACCGATTTGGTTAAGCAGAGGCAACGTAATGACGAATCGGTCGAAAACTTTGTTCAGAGGCTGCGAGACGTAAAGAACAAGTGCTATAGCCTGGTACTTGATGATCGACAACTGGTGGATTTGGCTTTCCAGGGACTACTGCCACATATCAAAGATAAGTATGCGTCTCAAGAATTTGAAAGCCTAAGTCATCTGGTGCAGAGGATTTCTGATCAAGATGTTAAAACTTTTGAGCCCAGGAAGACTTGGAACAAGAAGGTGGCCTTCATTGGGCAAGAAGAGGATTCTGGGTCAGATGAAGAGCTGAGCATTGGCGCTGCTGAATGGGTTAAGGATAAGAAGTCGGTATCCTGTCCGTTTGGCCAGAAGGAAGCTGAAAGGTTCACCTTTGATATCACCAAGGCCGATAGGATGTTTGACTTATTACTTCAGGAAGGGCGGATCAAGTTGGCGCCTAACCAAGTAATTCCATCGGCCGAACAGCTCAGAAAGATCAGGTATTGCAAGTGGCACAATGCGACTTCGCACACTACCAATGACTGCAAAGTATTCAGGCAGCAGTTGCAATCAGAAATTGAATCTGGGCGAATCACGTTTGGAAATACTAAAGCCCAGAAGCCGATGAAGATTGACCAACATCCGTTTCCAAATAACATGGTGGAAACAACTGAAAAAACTAAAGTGTTAACATCGTAAGCTGCCAAGAAGAACGCATCGGTGGATCCAGACCATCAGGTAGCTAAACGTGATGTGAAGAAGTTTGCCGATGACAGAAAAGGCAAGAAAGTTGCCGATGAAAGCAGTAGTGCTAAGAGGGCTCCTGGTATTATAATCATGCATAAGCAGCGAAGGCAAGAGTATCGACAATCGCAAGAGGAGCGACATCGGCAGGGAGAAGAAGAGCACCAAGAGTGGCTTCGGCATAAGGACCACTGGAAGTGTCCCTTCTTCGTTCACTGTTGGGAAGAAGGCATCAAGCTACCTACTGCCGATAATTGTCCTGAATGCAATGGGTATTACCCTGCTGATCGGTCAGTAAAGAAGCCTTGTTTTGATGATCGGACGTCTAGGTATGCTAGGCCGCTCAGAGAGAAGAAACCGGCACATGACCGTCTGGGGGGCAAGCTCAGCGCACATGATAGACTTGGCAAGCGTGTTAGTCAGGAAGAACTTGAGGAGATGGCCAATGCAAGAGTGCCTGATGAGGAAATATTCTCCAGAGATCCAAACATAAGGAGTGGCACCGATGCAAGCAGTGAGAAGCAGCACCAGCCTGTTTGGAAAACCAAGCTTCCTCAATGGTGCCCTAAGGGTCTGATGAAGACTCAGAAAAGGAGAATCTAACACGAACGCCAAAGTGACTTATATGACAGTGAAAATCCTTCAAGGGAAAAGTAGTGGAGACCAAAGCACAAGGATAGGGATCCATCGACAGAAATCAATATGGTCGTCATATTGCCGATGGAGTTCATGGCACCTGCCAGCAACGACGAAGAAGCTGCTGAGATGATGCAATTAGTGTTGGATCCGATGGCAGCTATCTTTGAGAAGCCTACTGATGATGAAAGGCAGCATCTAAGGCCTCTGTTTGTTAAGGGCAAAGTGGTTGGACAACCTGTAACGAAAATGCTGGTGGACGGTGGGGCATCAATCAATATAATGCCATATGTCATGTTCAGGAAACTTGGGAAAGGTGACCAAGACTTAGTCAAGACGGACATGAAGCTTAAAGATTTCAAAGGCAATGTGTCGCCAGCTATGGGAGCCGTATGTGTTGAATTAACCATCGGCAGTAAAACTTTGCCGACAATGTTTTTCGTGATCAGTGGCAAAGGCACTTACAACTTGCTCCTAGGAAGGGATTGGATCCATGCTAATTGCTGTATTCCTTCTACAATGCACCAAAGCCTCGTACAATGGGTTGGAGACAAGATTGAAGTCATCCGGAGTGAAACTCCGTCAATTATTGCATCGGCCGAATCAGAGACTTATGAGCAAACCAGGTGCATATCAGGTGAAGCTTGGGACACAGAGTTCCTCAAAGTTGCCGATTACCGCATTACGCCGATCCAAGCAGTCGGTCCTGAAGAAGAGTTTTAATGGATCGATTCGCCGATGATGGAAAACTGGGGCAGGGGTTCACATCGGCCGATGATTTATTAGAAGTAGATATCAGTGATGGTAGTAAGCATATGCCTACTTTTATTAGTGCCGAGTTGGATTCCCAATGTAAGCAGCAATTGATTGACTTATTAAGAGAATATAAAGATTGTTTTGCTTGGGATTATACTGAGATGCCTGGTTTAGACCGATCAATAGTCGAACATCGGTTGCCTATTAAGTCTGGTTTCCAACCACATCGGCAACCTGCACGCCGATGTAATCCTATGGTGTTGCCTGACATTAAAGCTGAAATTACGAAGTTGATTGAAGCTGGGTTTATTCGGCAATGTCGATATGCCGATTGGATTTCTAATGTGGTTCCTGTGTATAAGAAGAATGGAAAACTTCGTGTTTGTATTGATTTCAGGAATCTCAACAAGGCTACACCGATGGATGGTTATCCGATGCCAGTTGCCAATCTGTTGGTTGATGTCGCTGCCAGACATCAAATCATTAGTTTCATGGATGGTAATGCTAGATATAATCAAATATTCATGGCTGAGGAAGACATAAACAAGACTGCTTTCAGATGTTCAGGTCATGTCGGTTTATTTGAGTGGGTCATAATGAATTTTGGCTTGAAGAACGCCGGTGCTACTTATCAAAGAACAATGAATTTTATCTTTCATAAGTACATTGACACGATAGTCGAAATCTATATTGATGATGTGGTGGTTAAATCCGAAAATTTTGATAAGCATCTTGCGATTTGCGAAAAATCCTGGAATGCACAAGGGAGCATGGGTTGAAGATGAATCCTAACAAGTGTGCATTTGGTGTATCGGCAGGTCAGTTTCTGGATTTTATGGTGCATCAGAGAGGCATCGAGATCGGCAGAAAATCTATTGATGCAATTAATAAGGTGGTGTCCCCTACAAACAAGACTGAGCTGCAATCCTTGATCGGTAAGATTAATTTCATTAGAAGATTTATATCCAACTTATCTGGTAAGATTAAATCTTTTAGTCCATTGTTAAAGCTGAAAGTCGATCAAGAGTTTACATGGAAAGAAGAGCAGCAGCTAGCTTTGGAAGAAATTAAGAAATATTTGGCGAATCCTCCAGTCTTGGTTCCACCCCAACATGGGAGACCTTTCAGATTGTATTTGTCTGCCGATGATAGTGTTATCGGGTCAGCCTTAATCCAAGAATTTGAAGGGAAGGAAAGTGTAATTTACTATTTGAGTAGAAGATTGGTGGATGCTGAAACCAGGTATTCGGCCGTTGAAAAGTTATGTCTTTGTTTGTACTTCTCTTGTACTAAGTTGAGACATTATTTGCTGTCGGCCGAATGCATCGTCATATGCAAAGATGACGTGGTTAAGTATATGCTGTCGATGCCGATATTGAGTGGGAGAATCGGCAAATGGATTTTGGCACTTTCAGAGTTTGATCTGAAGTATGAATCAGTTAAGGCAGTTAAGGGTCAGGTGATGGCTGATTTTGTTACTCAACATTGCAATGTGGTAAGCTCTGTAGAGATTGCTCCTTGGACTTTGTTCTTTGATGGATCTACATGCAAAGAAGGGGCAGGTATCGGTGTTCTCTTAATTTCACCCTGAGGACGGAAGTATGAAATTTCGTTGCCGATTGTTGCCACCTCAACAAACAATCAGGCTGAATACCAAGCTTTGCTAAAGGGGTTGGAATTACTCAGGGAGGTACGTGCCGATGCTGTTGAAATCTTCAGTGATTCCATGCTACTAATTAACCAATTGATTGGAACATATGAGTGCCGAAGTGAAGCTTTAATTGCATCCCATGAAAAGTGTTTGCAGTTATTAAAAGAATTCAAAGAATACCGCCTTGAGTATATTCCTAGGTTGCATAATGAAGAGGCCAATCGGTTAGCACAGAATGCTTCAGGATATCAGCCGATTCAAGAGGTCATGACATCGGTATTGTTTGCCGATGACTGGAGAGAAGAAATTGCCGATTACTTAAGAAATCCGTCTAAGAAGGTTGAAATGCGTCTAAGGTTTCAAGCTACCAAATATGTGCTCCTTGACAATGAATTGTATTATCGGACAATTGATGGGGTTTTGTTCAGATGCCTTAGTAGAGAAGAGTCAAAAGAGTTGATGGGCGAGATCCATGAGGGTGTGTGTGGAGCACATCAATCGGCATTCAAGATGAAGTGGATGATTAGGCGGAATGGATATTATTGGCCGACAATTCTTGAAGATTGCTTCAACTATTTTAAAGGGTGCCAGGATTGTCAGAAGTTTGGTAATGTCCAGAGGGCACCTACATCGGCAATGAATCCTATAATCAAGCCTTGGCCGTTTAGAGGATGGGCTATTGATCTCATCGGCCAAATTTATCCACCGTCAAGCAAGGGGCATAAGTTTATACTCGTTGCTACCGATTACTTCACGAAATGGGTTGAGGCGATTCCTTTGAAGAAAGTGACATCGGCAAACATGGTAGATTTTGTAAAAGAACATATTGTTTACCGATTCGGTATTCCTCAAACTATTACCACCGATCAAGGAACCATGTTCACATCGGGAGAGTTTGATGAGTTTGCTGCTGGTATGGGGTTCAAGGTATTGAATTCTTCTCCTTATTATGCCCAAGCTAACGGTCAGGCTGAGGCGACTAATAAAGGAGTTATTAAGCTTATCAAACGCAAGATTGAAGAAAACCCTAGAAGGTGGCATATTGTGTTAAATGAAGCCCTATGGTCGTATCGAATGGCGTGTCATGGTGCAACCAAAGTTTCGCCGTATCAGTTGGTATATGGACACGATGATGTCCTGCCTTGGGAAGTTAAAACTGGTTCTAGGCGATTGTTTTCTCAAGATCAATTGGCAGCCGATGATTATGATACTCTTACGAAGGATGAGTTGGAAGACTTAGCAAGTCATCGGTTGAGGGCTTTGATCAGCATTGAAGAAAATAAGAAAAGGGTTGCCCGATGGTATGACAAGAAGGTAAAGGTGAAAGAATTTGCCGATGGTGATCTGGTGTGGAAATTGATTTTACTGATTGGGACTAAGAGTTCTAAGTTTGGAAAATGGTCTCCTAATTGGGAGGGTCCGTTTCGGATAAATCAGTCTATTCCTGGTAATGCATATATTTTGGAAACCCTCGAAGGGGTTGCGTTTCCCAGAGCAATCAACGGTAAATACTTGAAGAAATATTACCCTAGTATTTGGGTGGATGCATAGAATACCCGTTGAAATGTCGATGAAAGAAAGAGTTATAAGACATCGGTAAAAAATGTGTTGGCGTTATATTACAAGAAAAATTAAGTATCAGTGTGATGATTGCCGATACAACAGATTACAACAGGGATTGAATGGATGTTATCGCACGCAGGCGAATCTGATCTGCTTCTTCTATCTCCCTGGTGTCATCATCGACAGATCCTTGGACTGGCTTGATCTTTCTTTTCAGCAGGATAGCTTGCCGAGCGTTTGCGTCTCTTTCTTGTTGCAAAGCTTTGATGGCATCAGGCAATTGAGCTTTCTTTTGGTCAGCCGCGTCTAGGGCTTCATCAACCTTCTTCAGTTCAGCCAGCAACTCTTCCCTTCTTGCCGATAGGTGGGTGATTTCTTGCTCAAGATTAATGCCAGAAGCTTCTAAATGGCCGATGCCCTTGTGCTTCTCATCGGCAACTTGTTTGAACTTGAGCATTTCCTCTTCAAGCTTTGATTGAGTGTTTCTATCGGCAATACGGTGTGAGGCCCATTGGTATCGGAGTTGTCGGCTCTTGAGGAATGCTGCTTGGAAAAGTATTTCTTCGATATCGGCAGGCAGATGACCTTGAATCTCTTTGAAAGCCACTTTCGCTGCAGAGGAATCTTGAACCAGGAGAGGTGTACTGTGTTGCAGTGAAAGTAGCAGTACTTCGAGCTTGGACTTGATGTCTGCCGATATAGGGCCTGGAGCTGGAACAGAGCTTTCTCCTTCATCTTCATCGGGAACGATGACGGCGAAAGAAAATAAGCTATCAGGGGAGTCTTGGGCCTGAAAAGGAAAAAAAATTAGGGCTTGCCGATCATAAGTTTATGTTGCGAGTTTTATGACAATCAACTTACCATCTTGAAACGGATTTCTTGCCTGGGACTTGGAAAGGCAGCTGGCGTAGCATCATCTTGAAGATCGGCAATGGTTGCCGATGAATTTGCCTCTGTGGGAGGAGCGACTGATGCTGGTGGTGCTGTTGCTGGTGCTGCCTCTGTTGTGGTGGCTGGCTCCTGTGGCGATGATGCCGCTCTCTGGTCAGGGATTTCATCTGGTGTAGGTGCTGGTACCGATGTCGATGCTGTCTCCATTGTTGCGGTTGGTCCTGTGGCGGTGGTATCGTTTCCTGGTCGGGAATGTCGTCCAATGGATGCTCAGGAATAAACGCCAATGTTGGTTTTGTTATCGGTGCATCGGTGGAAGTTGGTGATGCAGCTGGAGTTAATGGCATGGATGGAGTGGCTCGCCTCAAACGTTTCTTCTTCGGGGCAGCACTTGGTGAGCTGACACGTTTCGGCTGCGAAGCTTGGGGGGCATCGGCAGCATGGATCGGAGAAGCTTGTACATTTAGAGCAGCTGCCGATGACCTCGTTGCCTATAAAAAATATTTGGTGCAAGTTAAATGAAGTAAATGTTGCCGATAAGAGTTTGTAATCGGTATGAGTGAAATAAAAACTTACTGCAAAAGCTCGCGCCAAGATGGCGGCAGTAGCCGATGGAGTAGCGATGGTCTTTGCAGGTGTCGGCTTAGGCTTGAGGGTAACCTTAGGTACCCTTTGAGGTGTGAAGGCAGCCAATGTAGGAGCCTTGTTGCCGATGATTGATGCGGGGCTCATTATTCGAAGGTTGAAGTGCTTGCCGCTCTTGCTCATTCGGGGGATTGGATCATCAACCTATTAAGTAAAAGAGGGTTAGATGTCGATAGTAGAAATAAATAATAAGAAATGCATTGGAGTGAAAAACTTACTGCATCATCGAGAATGATGTGATCGGCGTCGATTAAATGCCGATAGTAGTGCGATGATTTGGCGAACAGTTGGCTTCTCCATTCTTGCCACCAAGATTTGTATAACTCCGTAATAAAAGATGTTGGTGCCCAGGAGGATAGGTAAATGTTTGATGTATCGGCATGGGGAGAAAGATTGACAATTCTGTTTCAATCCATAGCACTAGAGATAACTTCTCTTGGTTTTATCACGTTGGCATAGCTGAGTTTGATCGGCAATTGACCGAATGCCAGCTGTCTTGCTGCTGCCGATGAATAATAGAACTCATAGGATGGAGGAGTGTTCTTCCCGGTTCCAAAGATGTTGACTGGAATGGCTCGGGGAACAATGCTGGCCTTCATGATTGTTTCATTCTGTGGCACATTCCAATCGGTAAGGTTGAATAACAACGGGAATCGGTTGTTCTCATCAACATAAGGCCACCAAAGTCGTTCTGCGGCGGGGATTCCATTGTAAAGCTTTTGGAAGAACCTACCAAATTGATCTGCATTGGCATCGGTTCCTGGTAGCACTATAATAGCCTCCCCAAAATTGAGTGGGGGACGAGTTGCCGATTCATCATCATCAAATACATAGTCCTCCGATATATCCCTTGGAAATTGCCGAGTGAATAAGTCAAATTGGAGGACCTTGTACATGTGTGCGTTCAACCACATATTTATAAACCACCAAGGACCTCCAAGGTTGCCGATGGGCTCGCCTAGTAATAGCTTCCTGGATACTTGATGCAGGAGGTGGTATATCGATCCAAGGAGGTATCGGCCGAGAGGAAGTCTTGCTCCATTGGCCAGAAGCTCTGCTGTAGGAAGGTACATGCTGGTAGGTCCAACTGTTCTGCCACAGAAGATAAATTTTTCCAACCACATGTTCAAGAAGGTGGCGTGCTCCCTCTGACCTACCGATCCAGTCTTCTGGTTCTCTCGGATGTATCCGGTCCAACCGCCGATATTGCGTGTGTTCACTTTGTACTCGGCTTTCCTACCGAAGAGGTTGGAGGGGTCGGTAGAAGAGACATCGAGGCCGGTAAGCATATGCACATCGGCAAGGGTGGGAGTAGCTGGTCCATGTCTGAATAAAAAGGCATTCATTGTATCGGACCAGAGATAAGAAGCGGCTATCATCATATTCTCATTCTTTGCCATATCGGCAATGGAAAGTCTTATGCACTGGTCTAGGTTGCGCTCTGCCCAGTACATTTGCTGTGTTCTGATTATTCTGAGATACCAGTTCTTCCATCCCTTGGTGGGTTTGGGCCATGAACGAAAAGCATCTTTCCATAACCCTAGGCTGAAGCACTCGAATTTGAAGGGAATACGATTGGTCTCCGCATTAATCAGATTGGTAGGATCGGGGTTTCCCATTGGGCCTAGGCAGTTAAAGTTGGATTGCTCAATGGGGATTACTACCTTGTTGTACATTTCCTAGGTTTCGGAAAAAATCAAAGAAAGAAAGGGAAAAAGGATTACGAAATTAATGTGGAAAAGAGACTTGCAGAAGATGAAGTGAGAAGGGAGGAAATTTACTTTGGGGACATCGAAGTGGATCGCCATTGAAGCTGGAGAGGTCCTTGTGATTCGTGCTCTGCTTGAGGAAGTCGCCGTCGCTTGAGTTCGCAGAACTGTTCTTCGGAGCCGCCGCAGAGGTTGAAGATGAGGGCAAATGAAAAGTGAAAGTGGGCTCAGGGTGAAAAGCAGATTGGATGGTGGTAACTTTTATAAGCCTGGTCAAGGGTATTTTGGAATTTTCTTCGCGCTGAGCAGGAATATGGAAGGGTATGCAATAGGTATGTGTGGCAATCGAGGAGATATGATTGGGCTTGCAACTGTTTGCGCTGCAGTCGTGGAATTTTGTTGATAAATTGCGATTTTTACGCGCGGCAATTGAGGAGGTCATGCAAGCATTTTGGAGGGAAGTTTACAGTAAAGAAAATTTTGGCGCGTAAAATATTCTACACTCCGAAATTAGGGGGCATGTGTTGACACCGTTTTTTGGCATGTGTCAAAAGAGCTAAGCCTTGCATTGATCGGTAGTCGTTTTCTATCGGCATCGGAAGGTCATTGGTCAATGTTGCCGATGAGAGTGAATGCTGCGAAAGGATAAGTTTGTTGCCGATGGAAGCTGGGTGATTCTTGCCGATAGGAGTTAATTGGTAAAAACAAGTTACCAGTGGAGGTGAAGAGTTGCCGATTAGAAGGCATTATCGATAAGGAGATGATGCCGATGGGCATAGGGTGACGTGGCGGTTGACGTCAGCAGGGGATTGCCGATGGCAATAGAAGGAAGCTACGGATTGAAGAGTCTGCCGATGGAAAGTTTCATCGAAGAGAAGACATAAGGAAACTGGTGATCTCCTACCAGTATTGTTATAGAAGTTTGAATCCGACTCTTGCATGAGTCATTTATTTCCTTAGAAACAGAGGTATTTGTTTAGGAAAATATTATTGTCCGACTCCTGCGCGAGTCAGTTGTTTCCTTAAAAATAGGAGTTTTGTTTAGGAAAGATATGAGTCGTGTCTGTCTACAACTCCTTTTGCTGGGGTATAAATATGTACCTAGGGGTCGTGGAACAAAATATCAATCATACATCAAACAAATCAATTACTCTTATTTACTTTTCAAGCAATTTACCCTTTTATTGCATTAGTTCGAGTCTATCTACGAGTTCTTCAAGCCTCGACGGGCTGCATCTCTTCGATCACCAATAAACCTTGCAAGTTCCGCGTGGGAGTAATCTGAGCTTTGGCATCCGAGCGCATCGCTATTGTCTCGTTCAGCTCTGCTCTAGTTATCCTGATCAAGTCTGAATCTTGACATCCGGGTGTATCGCCGTTGTCTTGTTTGGACCTTGTTCTAGTTATCGTCCTTGTCGATTAACTGGTCAAATCGACTGGCACACCTTTGGATATCGAAATCGGGTATAAGCCCGAGGTGTTCGCAGATCCTGACGCTTTTTGTGTCAACACTTAGACATAATGCTAACTCCTACGGCAGGATCGTAAAGAGAGTCTAACCTGGCTCTATCGATCTGACAAGGAATGGTGGTAGAGGAAGACAAAATTCTAATTGGTTCGGATGAAGATTCAGCCTCTTCTAACCACTCATTGCTCATGACAGACGCTAGTTCTTGAACCGTCTCCTGAAGGTATGCTTCTTCTATGAGATTAGGAATGTGGCGGTTCGGAGCTTTTCGAGCATAAGACTTCTTTTGCACAGATTGATTCGAGGCATTCTCAAAATCGGAAAATAGATCAACCTCGATATCAAGGGGGAATTCCAAGGGGTGAATTTCTTCTTCCCTTGGTGGTTCAGGTTCGATAGCAAGATTTTGAGGTGTAGAGGGAAGAATTTCAGCTATCGATGTTGTTTCTTCTCTGGGGGTTGGTTTTTGTTCTTCCGTGGGTCCTTCATAATATACATTAGTATAAGGGGTGTTATCAAGAATCTTTGTAAGAAGACTCTTCCCTGCACTAACGGGTAAACACAAGAAGGCTCCCCGGAAGATATGTCAAGTAGTTGTGCAAAATCTCTGCTAAGACTGCCATAAAAATGTTGTAACACTGTAGGCTCGGTTATAGCGAGATCAGGGCCTGAAGATACTAGATCTGTCAGACGAGCTCATGCATCACCTAGAGATTCTTTCTCTTTTTGCGAGAAATTGATGATCTCTTTTCAAAGACGAATGACGCAAGGGATAGGGAAGAATGCCAAACAGAATTTAGGCATCAATTTTTCCCAATCTCCTTTTGCGTCATCTACGTGGCGAACGTACCATCGTTTGGCTATTCCCATTAAGGAGAATGGAAATAGCTTCCACTTAAGGGTACCTGGCCTCATCCCTTGGATGTGGACACATGAACAAAGTTGTTCAAAGTCACGTATATGGGTATAGGGATTTTCGTCTTCGTCCCCAGCAAATGGTTTTTCCTGAACCATCGCTATGAGACTTGGGCGAAGCTCATAACGAACGGCCAGAATGGCCTAAGATGATTTAGGTGGCTCCAAGCTAGCGTCCGTTGGAGCACCATATTCGATAAGTAGGGTTTGATCCATATGTGTATGTGGAGTGCAAAGATGAAATCAAACAAAAGATAAAATAGGACCAAAGGGTACTAGTTAAAAGCTACCGTTCCTCGGCAACGACGCTAGAAATGCTTGTTGGTATTTCTTATGACTATTGGATATATCCGCAAGCGCACAGAATATACCAATGTAGCACTTCACCGGGAGTATTCCAGGTATCGTATTTTCCTCAGGGAACGATAGTGATCTAACTAGGATTAAAGATATGTCCTATGATGGTCAAGGGAGATTATGATAACTGGGTTGAGAGGTTCAAGATAGCACAGATGTCTAACAAGGGATAGCTGGTTATACTGGCCTTATCGGCCCTTCTCTTGCAGGAGGCGACGAGATAGATCAGAAAGAGGACAAAACTCTAATCGGACCGCGCCGTCACGTTGTATTGAAGCCTTACCTTTTAAGAACTTATCTGACACACGTGGTAGAATACAAAGACTAGATAGAGCTGTCACCTTCTATTAGCATCCACAAACAATCCGCGCGATAAGCGGTTTACAAAGGCAAGATTAAGCTTAGACTCCACGTCTACACTAATCTTACTACTTTAACCTTGGCCTAAGATTAAAGCACTTCACTCAGAGCAGAGCGATGATCAAGCAGGAAAAGTTGTATAATAGCTAAACCAGATTTAGAACACTGAATACTATAAAGAACTTAGAAGAAGTCACTTACAAGTGCTAAACTTACAAGAGACTCGCATCCGCTGAGGAAGAAGTCCGGAGAAGATTCCCGACAGACCCGGAGCTTTCTCCAGAAGGCTCCTCACTCTCCTCCAACTAGCATAATACTACTGAAGAGCTCCGCTAAGAGGCTAGAGAGTAGTTTCTCCAATGAGGCATGAAATGAATAGGGAGCTCTAGGGGTCTATTTATAGCTAGAGGTGGAGTAGGGGCTACTCCGGTGCCACGTCAGCGATCCGCATCACCTTCATCAAGCTCCGTTGGATCCAACCGACCTCAGAACCGCCTAAGCATCAAAGGTGTTGATTTCCACCATGTGGGGAGTGAGTAGGTCAGTTGGGGAGGTGAAAACCGCCTTAGGGGGATTCGGCCGAACCCCCACTGACATGTGGGCCCTCCGTGACCTTCTAGAAGGTGGCCCAGTACTCAGGGGGGAAAGTGGGGCCTGTTTGGCCACTATAGGGATTCAGCCGAATCTTTATAGTGGGCCCTGGCCCACCTCTGCCTCCTGGGTGCTAGTCCCACCTGTCATATGCTTTAGATGTTGGTTCTAAGTTGAGTTGTCATGTTAATCTTCTTGATGTGGGCCCATTGGCTCCCAGAAGGTCCCATTTGTCATTACCTGTATCAAATAGTCAAGGGACATGTGGAACCAACTATTTGGCTCAATATATTCAGGTTATGCTTGTTTTCCTTTGGAAATGAGGATGTTGATGGTATTTTGATGGTGATAAAATAGCTCTTAATTACAGTCAACAGCAGTCTCCTAAGCCGTCGACTCAGGAGGCGGATTTGGATCTGCTTGTTGCACATGGGTTGCTTCAGGGGCGAGTTTATTCCGGCTACTCCGTTCCTGGTGAGCATATGATTCCCAGTCCTTCTCCTGATCAGTACATTCTTTTTGTTTTCTTTGTCCGTGCCAGACTCTGCTTCCCTCCGTCAGACTTCTTGATGGAGTTCCTTCGTTTCTATGGCATCCAGCTTCATCATCTACCCCTAACGGGATTCTTTTTCTTTCTTCATTTGCGCATTTATGTGAAGCGCTTATTGGCATCCCTCCTTGTCTTCTCCTCTTTCGTCATTTCTTTCGCCTTCAATTTCATGAAAGTAAGCCAAGTCACTCCTATGGCTGCTGCGTTGTTAAGTTCCGTCAGGGTATGAAGGTCATTTACTTCTCGTTTACCCTTTATGAGTTGATTAAGGATTGGGCAGATAAATGGTTTTACATTTCAAAGCCTGATGCTTAATTTTCTTCTCATCTGGCTTCCCTTCCAACTTCTCTTCCTAGTTGGTATGATCCTTTGTCTCCTTCCAAATCTCTGGCTATTAAGCCTCTCCTGACTCGGATAAGTTTCTTTAAACAATCTGGGTTGACTGGTAACAGGTTGGTTGCCAGTTTCTATTGCCGCTGAGTTCAACCTCTCATGTAGAGGGAGAATCTTGGCTTTGAGTATATTGGTTCTTCTGATCCTTCTCGGATTATCTCTGAGCCCGAGTTGTCTGAGGATGACATATTCGATCATTTGGGGAGGGTCTTGAGTTGTGTCTCTGCCATTCCCCCCCAAATTTCTGAGTACCATGCTAGAAATCCTCCTCCCCAGGTTAGTAATCTTTTAGCTCGTTCCGATATCTCTTTTCTGAGTTTCTGTTTGTTGATAGCTTGCTTTATGTTGTAGGATTATGGTCACTCTTTTAGGCTTGATTTTCCCTTTGGGCCAAATGCCTTTGCTCATGCTGAGGTTGTTGCTGAAGTTACCATAGCTTCGGGTTCCTCTTCCAGGTTGATCCCTGGAATTTGTAATACTGATGGGTATGTGCCTTATAGTCCTGATCCTCGTGTTGCTCAACTTCTAATGTTTTCTAGGAAGAGGAAGCTTGAGCCTTCGGCTCAACCTCCTCCGATAGCTCCTGTCACTCGTCGCCGCACTTCTCGACCATGTACTCCCACAGGTAACATTATTGTAGGTGAGCGTTTTTGCTCTTAGCCGAGTTGTTTTGTTTACCATTATTCTTTATTCTTTTGTTTGCTCTTTTTTTAGGTGGCTAGTCTATCCTTCTTGATGAAGAGTGTTCTGACCATGATCCTCCTCTTACTCATCCTCCGTGAGTTATTTTCTTGATGTACTTGTAATTTCTGTTTAAAGACCTTTTCCTTATTGTAATTTTATTTAGTCGTAGGTCATCTATTGGTCAGTCTTCTCGTGAAGCTACTCCGATTCCTTCGGCTATTCTGATCTCTTTTTCTTCATTGTTTGATGATGATTTTTCTTTTGACATTCCCAAGCTTTCCTTTGCTCAAGTTGTTGCTTCCTTCAGCAAGTCTGTCAAGTAAGTTCAATTTTCTATGTAGTGTTTATACCTCTAATTGTCTTTGCCTAATATTCTTGTTTTTTGCTTTCTTTAGGCCTTCTTCTGATGTTCCTGCTTCATCTCAGGATGGTAGGGTTCTTTTGTCTTGCTGATGGAGATTTTTTCTTTTTGTTTTTTCTTCTTAATTTTTCCTGTTTTGTCTCTCGCAGGTTTTTACGCTCGTGATGTTGCAAATGTTGCTGGCACTTCTGAGTTGGTTGGTGCTTGTCCTCCTGCTGGCGTGCCTCTTCTTGAAGTACCTGAGTTGAGCATCTCGGGCAAAGCTCCCATTTCTTCTCCAACGGTGTCTTTACTCGTTCAAGGGCCAGAAATTCAACTTAGTCGGGTTGAATGAGTTCAGAGGCTTGTTTCCTCCTGGAATGATTTATCAGTGTCTTTCGGTGCTGAACTAAAGGTATTTGCTCCTGTTCTTTCTTCTTCAGTTTATCTGTTTGTACTTTAGTTTTAAACTTTTATCTCTTGCAGGTAGTTTGTCAGGAATTGACTGCCTCTTCTTCGGAGATTCAGTCAACGGCTATTCAGTCAACTAGCAGAGATTAGCTCCATGATATTTTCAACCTTATCTAATAAATTTCGCTCAATTTTGATAAAAAATTTAAGGTGTGACCAAAGCTTTTATTTTGAGGGTCCGACATCTAATGTGGAGCCCACATATTGATATGACAGTGTCAATTGGCATAAAGTAGTTGCTTGCTACATCAAATCATCTGCAACAAATTTCAGTCAATTTAATAAAATTTTAAGGCGCGAACATGATCTTTTATTTCTGGAGACCGACTTTGATATGGGGTCCACATATTAATCTGAGAATGCCAATTGGCATGAAGTAGTTGCTTCCTAAATTAACTATCTACAACAAATTTCAGTCGATACAATGTTAAGTGTGAACACCAGCTTTTAAATTTAGAGTTCGCCTTTTAATGTGAACACATATGCCTTATACAAGCTTATATATGTATTTTATTCAAATCCATTTGTTTCTAAGATAAATCCATGGGTATAATTAGTTTATGGGTTGGAATAGGTTGTGTTGAAACTATAAACTTATGGAGTGGGATGGGTTATAGAAGAGAGTTAATTCATTTTAGGTTAGGTTGGGTATAAGATGGGTTTTAACTCATTAGCAGATGATGGCTAGTTAAGAAAAACTTTATGTTCATGTCTAAGACAGAGCCATAATCCAATATAGAGGACCTAGAATTAGGAGAAGTCAAAGCCTATGTAAATACTAAAAGTGTTCATACATTTACATTTTAGCAGCTGACGTGAAAAATAACAAGCTGTTGGGGAGGCTAGGCTCCCCTCAGTGCCCCCCTCCGCCCCTAGCCATTAGGGTGACTTGTTGGTGAGGATGCATAGCAGAGTCAAGGTAGGGCGACCTTATTGGGTCCTCTGGCCCTGTTCGAAACTAAGTACTCAAGAAATGTAAATAACTTTAAAGACAACTCTAGATGTAACTGTCTCTATAAATAAATTTCTTGAGACGGTTGGATCTAAAGTCACCTCTAAAATTGATTTGTAGACTAGAGGCAATTGGATTTAGAGGTATTTTTAAAATCGATAGGTAGAGAAGAAGGCATGCAGTTGGATCTAAAGCTGCTCTAAATATACGTGGAGCATATTGAAAGTCGATTTGTTCATCAATATGTGGGTTGTCCGCTATTGTCTAGAATATCTTCATTTTCTAACTGCAAAAATCAGAACTCCATTGATACTGTAAACAAAGCTTATGGATTAGATGGCTATCCAAAACTACTCATATTCTAATATATAAGGTGTAACCACATTTTATTCACTATAATATAAGGCATGCTCTATGTAGACACACATTTTATTCACTATAATATAAGGCATGCTGTATGGAGACACATATATTGATAGTGTGAAGAGAGAAAATTAAATGTGTTTTTAGTCTTTGAATCAGAAGTAGTTATGCCTTATATACTAGTACAGAGGGAGTAAAGATGTAGAGGGAAGAGGATACAATGTTTATTTTGACGACGGGTTTGTATGTTGAATCTTAAATACCTACCATCTTTAATAAGTAACTAGAAGTATATCATGCGTGTTGCTGTGGAACTTCCTTAAAAATAAGTTGTTGCATATATATGGATTAAATCATCATCATCATGTTCTTATATAACCATTCTTATTAAAATTGATTGTATTAGACGTTGAAAGTTAGTGAAATGTTTATTACTAGAAGATGATATGAATAGTTAATTAAAGATGACATGAATGCTTGTATATGACACCGTACTAAAAGTGTAAATGTATGAACACTAGAATACCTATATATAGCCCCTTATATTAGTTGGCGCACACCATAATTCCACCGTACGAGTGTCGCTTGATCTCTCTTATTGGAACTGAATGATTGCTTCATTCTTGCTCATCACTCGCGTTCATTTAGCGCCACATGTGCGAATAAGCGAATGCCACGGGTGTGACCACCGCGTCCTACCTACTGTACTTATCAATTTCGGCCACCTCCTCTGTCTCCCTCTCCCGATCTCTTCTTGCTCTCTGCCTCATGCGCACAGCCATGTCTAGACGCTTCCAGCTGCCTCCAGCCCTCCTCTGCCTGACGATCACCGTGCTGATCAGCAGCACGGCATCGGCGGACACGCCGGACTGCCCATACCCGTGCCTGCCGCCGCCGTCCGCTGGAGGAGCCATCAACAGCTACCCGCCACCGCAACCCTCCACAGGAGGCGGCGGCTTCGGCGGGAGCTACCCGCCACCTCCGCCGGGAAGCTACCAGCTGACCCCGCCGGGAGTGATGCCGGGCTTCTCCCCACCGTACAGTGGATTCCCCTCAGGGCCAGCCCCGCCGCCGCCGAACCCGGTCCTCCCTTGGTTCCCGTGGTACTACCAGCATACCAACCCGATCACGGGGTCGACGGCGTCGGCGTCCTCACCGGCCATGGACGGCAGGTCGACGGTCACAGTCGCGGTGGTGCTGCTCCCTCTGTCTTTGCTCGTCCTTTTTCCTGTGCTGTAGAGTGTGTACCTGCCGGTAGGCGAGTGAATTGATTCCTGAACTAATTAAGGTGCTTCATTCTGCTATTTTATTTGTACTAAGTGCTAGCTTTTGTGTATATACTGTGTTATATAGAATACATTATTACTCTCTTCATCATTCCAAATTATAAGTAATTAAAAAATCTTAGAGAGTCAGAGCATATCAAGTTTGATTAAAATTAGAGAAAAAATATAAAGATCTATGATATCAAATAGGTATACTATAAAAATATAATTGATAAAAAATCTAATGATACTTAGTTGGTATCATAAATATTATTATTTTATTATATAGTTTTAATCAAACTGATATGTGACTTGAAGATTTTTTAAATGAGTTGTAATTTGGGAGAGAGTACTTAGGTTTGTGAAGTAGAGTTATTTTATTTTTGTTGTAATTTTATTTTGCCCGTGTCCTCTGACATGCATATCCTTCTTTTACTTAGTATTTCTGAGCATAGTTTTACATGGTTGTCATATTCAGATTTTAACGCACTAGTACATGTTTTTTCTACTCCCTATATCCAGAAAGAGTACATTTGGTTACTAAGTTTAAAATAATATTAACATTTATGTCTAAAACTAGAGGTACTATAAAAATAAAATTATAAATTTAATTAATGAAATCATCCTTATTTGGTACCAAGTTTGGTTAAACATAAAAGTAGTGGGAGTAGTGTAATATTTTTGGTATAGTCGGAGTAGTGTTAACCTATAAATTACTGATCAAGTTTCTAAATATGAGACAATACTATAATTAATTGAACAATTTTTATGTTTGTACAAAAAGTTTGTTTGCTGCTCGATTTTATTTCCTTGATTAGTACTCCCTCCGTCTCTGAATAAATTAATTCTTCAAATCCGTTCTAGTTTATTTATTTTTTTAACTTTGACTAACTTTATAGAAAAAAATAATATCTATGATATAAAACGGGTACCATGTGAAATATATTATATAATAAATCTAATCATACTAATTTAATATTATAAATTTTAATATTTTTTTAAAAAAATTGATCAAAGTTTAAAACATTTAACTTAAGACAACTTCATAAATCCATTCTTCGAGGGAACACAGAAAGTATGCAAGAAATTCGTGGACAGAAGAAGCCGTGCCTTCTTCCTAATTACTTTTCAGCTACCTAGAATAGTATTACAGAAGCTGCAGCTTAGCTTCTGATCCATTTCGTTTGTTGAGACGTCAAAATCTAGTCATTAAGTCAGTATAGGAAAGCATCAGCTGGATAATTCATATCCGGGCCCGCAGTTTCCCATTCTGCGCGGCGCCTGTCTTTTTGGCTGGGGTTTCATGAACAAATACATCTGGTTTGTACTGGAACAAAATAACGCAAAAAAAAAATTCTACACATCGGTACCGACAATCGCAAACTCTGCATAATTGAAGAAAAATGCCTTATACAGAGTACATCAACTATAGTTGGCGAATGTCGTGCAGAACACGTTGCCCGATCTTGACGTTACTTTCGCCAGTTGTGCGGCACCGTTTCTGGAAGATACAGCCAATCGCAAGGCAAGATGGTGGCGGTGGTCATTACTCTTCAGCCATCAGACAAACCTCGTGACGTGCAGCCACCACTGCTTCCCCCCCTCCCTCCCTCCTAGCTGGAAACTTGGAATAAACCTCCTTGATGTCTTGTTCCAAAAAAAACATATATTTATCTTCAAAGTGGATTTTAAGTTTCGGGATTTCTATTGAAATAAAAGAAAAAAAAGGTTTCGGTGTAGACGTCTAGGTTCTTCTCCCTCTCTTTCTGCTAGATCACATCGTTTCCCCTTAGATCTGATCTAGAGCACTACTACAAAAAATATTTTGCATGACACTTGGGAAATTTTAACCGTGGTGGTTAAACCTAAAAACCGCTACGGTTAATCCTAGTATTAACCGTGGCGGTTATTTTTTATTAACCGAGGCGGTTATAGTCAACCGCCTCGTAAAATTATTTTCGATGGCGGTTATTTTTTATTAACCGGGGCGGTTATAGTCAACCGCCTCGCAAAATCATTTTCGGTGGCGGACATTTAAAGAGACCGCCACGGTTAATTGGACGAGCACCAGCGAGGCCCATAAACATGTGGCCCATTCTGTCTTATGGGGCTCATATATATATGACACTTAGGGTTTCCTCAACTCCACTCAATCCCTCCCTCTCAGCCGTCACACCCTCCATCTCTCTCTCTCTCTCTCTCTCTCTCAGCAGGCTCTCCCTCCATCTCGCCCACCCTCTCCAATGGCAGGCGAGCAGCAGGGAGATGGAGCACGACGACGCGGCTGCGCGGCGGATCTGCGCGAGGCTGGCAGGGCGGCGCGGCTCCCCTCCCCTCTCCCACCCACGCGAGGGCGGCGGCGGGACTGCGCGACGGGCGGCGTGGCTGCGCGCGGGTGGCGGCGGCGGCGTGGCCCAGATCCAGACCCAACCACCGGGTCTGGATCTGGGCTTTTTTTTTGTTTTTTAAAAGGATTAACCGTGACGGTTTTTTTCCAACCGCCAAGGTTAATCATAACCGTGACCATTGATCCGTGGCGGTTGAAAAAACCACCACGGTTAATCCTTTTCAACCGCCACAGTTAATGTTTTGTGTAGTAGTGGAGTCCACAACCCAAACATCATTTGCATCCACATAAGATTATCCATTTCGGAGTTGAGCCTTCCTTACAAACCGAATAATTTTGAGACCCATGGCTTTTGTTAGGATTCTAGTGACCTCTCGTCGACCCAACAATCAAATCAGAGACTGCTTTGGAGAGATGTAGGTGATGGAGGGGATGGTGAAGAAGATGAACTGTCTGAGAAAAAGAAGAAGAGGATATGGGTAGATGGAGGGGACATATCAAGGGCATGATCGCCTGGATCACAAGCCATTGGCTAGATTCTAGCGGGCAGATTGGCTAGTGAACTTAGAGGGCATGGGGAAGCCATGGAAGAGTCTGGTGCCCTACCTGAGGAATTATTGAAAGATCTTGATTCAAACCACTTTCTATTATGTTTCATCCGGCGCTAGAAAAGATAAAAGCTATGTGGTATGGTCCATGGGTTTTCGAGAAGGATCTGATCATTGTGGTTGATTCCGATGGGAAGAAGCGGCTGGAAGACATGAGGTTCAAGCGCATCCCTATCTAGCTAAGGGCATCGGGGATGCCGCTAGGCATGATGAAATGTGCCTTGGGAGAAGCTATTAGTAATGAAGTGGGCGGAGTATGTAAATATAGATCTTCACAAGGATGGATCGATGATAGGCTAATTTCTTCGAATAAAGGTGAGGATGGACATCGGTAAACCATTGATGCGGGGTTTGTCGCTGGTGATGAGGGAGGATGAGGAATCAGTGTGGTGCTCCATTGTGTATGAGTTCCTCCCGGGATTGAGCTATGTTTGTAGGATCTTGGGCCATACTGACATGTCATGCACGATCACTTTGGAGGGGAAGTGCACTAGTATAGCAAACAACAGAGGTTTTGTCATATGATTTAGCTTTAGCAAGGCCTATTAACGAATTTGCGTAGGAGGAATTAGATGGTAGCACACAAGCCACAAGATTTATAATAGCTCAGGCACGTGGGGTGCCCTAGTCTAGTTGGGATGGGGCTGCTCTTCTTGTATTCATATGCTCGGTTATAGGAGTTAGTGCTCCTGGCTACGTAGTAGATGGGATGAAAGGAATAAGAGATTCATGCTGGTCATGGGGTCTCTACCCTCCTTTATACTGACATAGGGGATAGGGTTACAATAAGGGTGATCGGTTTTTACAGATCAGTTTCTTAGTTTGTTACAAGGAAAGCGCAATAGATATGGTTCATCCTACTATCTAGATATGATGACATTGATATGCCTTGTACTCCAAGCTAATAGATTTGACCAACCTTCACGGGCTTCATCCTTCGATGTCTCTTCATGGGTCATCCATGAGTTAGAATATGGTTGGTGAGGGTACCCTAGACCCATATATGCAATAGTAGCCCTGTAGGATTTAATGGCAAGCTTGTTAAGTTGTTCGACCCTTAGGTATAACGACCCCTACAACCTTTAAGTACAGTAAGTACAAATTCCAATTCCTTGTGTGCTAAGGTTTTGAAGACAAGTTTGGTAGTTACTTGTTTTCTATCGAGTGTCCAAATATTCTCGAGTGTTCTACTCGGCTCTAGATGTTCCCTCTCGAGTCTTGAGAGGTATTGGGAAGGGCAGAGTATTCGGGAGGGTTCTTGCCCGAATTTTTAACACTTGATTGGTCTTTTGCACATCATTGAATCATGTTTAAGGTAAGGATTGTGGGGCCTAGGGATCCTAAGTTATCCTAGTCCCAATGATTGTACCCTAATTTAATGCTAACCACCAACATTCCACTATCGTCTTCAAGGCTCTTATTAGTGCTTGGGAAGGGGAGCGCTAGACTCCACCCTTTCCTCTTTCATCCCTTAGCATTAGATGGAGTGAGAGAGTAGTAATGGCTTTTGTTTTTCGTGGATCTTAGTGGTTCTACCATAGCTGGGAGAAAGTCTTGAAGATCAATTTGTCTTGTGGTTCTCTTGTGGCTGCTTACCCTAGGTGGTAGAGGAACTTTCATGAAGGTGGGGAGGAACAATACCATTGGTGGCCTAGATCAGCGTCAGTGACGACATTTGGGCTTGCACATGGTCGACACGCTTAGGGTCGCTTCGTTGAAATATCCACTACTATAGAAAATTTTATTGAGGCCGACACTTTTGATTTTGGAGGTGGCAACCCGAACCGCCTCCAATCATAGGCCTTGGTTAATCCCAATTAATGTAGACGGTTGATTCTGCCCGCTCCAAAAATGAATTAAAAAAATAAAAAAAAAGAAACCCTAACCAAGTCCAAACGAATTGATCTGGGCCTGCTCGGCCCAGTCGCGTCGTTGGATCTGCCGCGATCACGATGCCATTGTCGATCTGCCGCCGTAGCTGTGGAGCCAAAGCGGAGGGTGATCAAATCCCATCGCCACCGGATCCAGCAGCTCCGATGTCGAATTCGTGAGCACCGACACCAGATCCACAACCACGACGTCCGATCCGCGAGCACCGACACCGGATCCGCCTCGAGGAGGTGGTGCCCCGAGCCATGGCCCGCTGCTACTCCTGCGCTGCTTCATGCGCCACCATCGACGAGAAGTGGAGATCATCACCCACCGGATTTGGGGCGAGAAGTGGAAGGTGCCGAGGTGGTAGTACTCGTGACACAGCCTTCCGAAGAGCCTCACGGGGTCGAGGTCGGGGCCATCATCGGAGAGGTGGCGCCTCTTCCTCCTCTTGTCGCCGTCATCATCCTCGTGGTTGGAGATCTGTAGTGTGCTGGTCGTCGTTGGTGAAGAGGATGGCGATGCGGTCGCTGCACGCACAAAGGTTGTGGAGGTGGACCAGACAGTGGGACTCGACAATGAAGGTGGTGGCGGTGTGGGGAAGCAGTGCACGTAGATCCCGGTGCGCGCCCCAGTTGACGAGGACGAGGACGATTGGGGCGGAGGTGGAGGGAGGGAGTCGGGAGAGAGAGAGAGAGAGGGAGTGAGGGAGAGAATGATGAGCGTATGGGTGTCCCGATCTTTCGGTGGAGATAGATAACTACGATTTGACTGGAGAGACGTTCATGATCCGACTACAACCATCCAAGGACGCTGCGCCTTAGCGATCGATACACCAAATCCAGCGGTTGCTCACGATCTTGCGGATCACAACCAATCAAACCACTAGGGTTATTCCTGCAAGCAATCGAAGAACAAGCAAGAACAAGTAGAACAAGCACTCAATTGCAAATAAGAGATGAAGGATCAGATGTGATACACATGAAGGTGGGGTCCGAATCAAGTAGAACGGATGGTCTAGTCGACACACGCGTCTACAAGGAAGTAGCAGCAGCTAAACTTTCATCTAAACAAAACCCAATCTATTTGTGGCGGCTCTAGGGGGATATAAGGAGGAGGGAGGACGACCACAAGGGTCCTAGTGTCGTCCTACAACCCTAGGATGAGTCCCTAATGGACTCAACTTGATACACGGGCCATCGGCCCAAAATAGGGTGACGCAGCACGTTGACAGAAAAGATCTCGGTATTAAATTGTCTATTACGCACGCATCTGATAGGATATAGGTATGAGTCCGGACCCATTGGAAAGTAGACTTGATAAGCTTTCCAAAAAGTCCTATAACGTCCCAATCGGAGTCCGTATGAAGTCGTGGCAACCGTCGCAAGTTTGGACTCTTCTGCAGTCCGAATTGAACTTTCCAAAACGTGTTGGACTTGGACTCTTTGTTTCCTTGGATCCAATATGACGTGGTGGCCTGGTGGAGAACGTTAGGAACACTTGGATTTGGTCCCCAATCAACTTCATTGACCATCCATGCTTTCCATATGCAATCTAACCCTTCCTTGATCCATGTAAGCAATTCTGAAAATGAAAACATACACACTTCATAGTGCAGCACCCATTCATCAAATGTAACAATGATAAACCTCATATAGAATGGTTTCACCTTTGGTATAGAAGTGGTTGGCATGGTCATATCTAAGCCGGTGATGTCCTCATCAGAGAAACTCATGAGAAACCCTAAGTGTGTGGGTTATATATGAGCCCAATAGAAGTAAAGTTTGAGTTTTGCGAGTTGGGCCGTAATTAACAGAGGCGTGCCTTATAGCTGTCCACCTCTGAAAATCAATTTACGGAGGCGGTTGTTTTAATATGCCCGCCTCCAAAAATAGAAGATTTTTGGAGGCGGTTGTTGTTAAGGCGCCCGCCTCCGTAAATCAATTTCAAGAGACGGACAAATGTGACCGTCTCAGTAAATAAAAAATGTCCGTCTCCATTAATACTCTAGATTTTTAGAGGCAGTTGAATTTTGTGCCGTCTTGGTTAAATTCTGGGTGGTGTCTCGCAAAATCAATTTTATAATAGTGATCTATAGGAAATCTAGGGTGGTGAAGTTTTTGCGACCGTCGTCGGAGGGTAAGGCTGGATGAAAAACTTGAAACTCGTTCGCTCGCTTGGCTCGGCTTGTTAAGATAACGAGGCAAACCGATCCAAGATTTTAACTCGTTAGTTATAATGAGTCAACTAGAGCCAGCTCGCGAGCCACTTCGGAGCCAAATGAGCCATACTTTCAGAGAAAAGGCAACATGACTTGTATTAGTTATTGTATTATTGTGTCTTCTACTTTATAACTGATTGATGAAAGATCTAGATCCTATAAACTTGGGAGTACTATGCCTATCATTTTGTTTTAATGGATACACATGATGCATTATGTATGGTATGGAAAATATGGACCATGCATGGACCGTATGGTGTACTACTATAGTATATTATTACCTATATTTATATATATGTTAGCACATATTAATTTTTTTATCCAATTTAAGACCGTTAGATGTGTTAATTTTGTATTATTACTATTCTCAAGATTTAAATAACTGGAAATATTATATTTTTATGTCATTTTTATACCTGGCTCGCGCCTAACAAGCCAGCCCAAGCTTTTAGTGACCCGAGCGGAGCTGACTTTTTAGCTCGTTAAGATAACGAGCCGAGCTAGCTTATTACCTTAATGAGAGCTAAGCTAAACCGAGCAGCTCAGCTCCTTATCAGCCTTATTGGAGAGTAACCTTTTAGCCCGTAGATCTCAACCAGCGATCTCATGTATCAATTCAACGGCTTGAGCTGCTGATCTACGCTAGGTGTTCCTCCCTGGTGCTAAAGAAGATGGTGACAGCGGGACTCCTCGTGTATCAATTTGGTTTTTCTAGGTATACTGATCTATTATGTGATTTCTTATATTAATAATAACCAATTGATTCAAAAGTTTAGTTCTCTTTCATGATCATTTCCTTTGCAAATACTCCTTTCAGAAATGGAGCATTCCACGAACCCTCCATTCTTTGTTACAGATAGACTCAATTGTTGATGTCAGCTTTACTCTATTTAGATCAATATAAGATGTAAATAGATAATTACAGTTCAACATTTCTTTCCCTTCTCCTAAAATATGATTTATCATTGTTGTTTTAATCATAATACTATTCATATGTGGTAGTACCCCGACACTTACTGACTTACATAGAAACATACTAATACACCAAAAACATACGGATTTCAACCATTTACTATCCTTAAATCTAGACATAGGGCATATCTAATTAAGATTCTAAATACATAACAAAAGCTATGAATCGAGAAATGTGAAAACCTCTTATACTTTGAACTTGAGAGAGTATGCAAGAATTAGCTGCATGAGCAGCTTTGCCATGCCCCAATTAGGGTGCGAGTGGAATATGTACTAATAGAATTTGAATATTTATTATTATCATAGTAATATTTTTATCAAATACGAGAACCGATTGAATTCTGTAGACTATAAATACAAAACTCATTTAATTAATTGAATTTGGGTTTAGATATCTACTCGATTTAGTATATAATCTTAGTATCTATCTTATCATCGATGGTGTTTAAAGATTAATACCATTTTGCATGTAGTGATTAAAGCATAAGTTTATACCACATATTGACAAAGATGGCTCATAAGAAAATAATTTATTTAATAACTATTTCAATCATTAAATATATAAACATAAAAAATGAATAAATGGTTGGTTCAATCGTATATAAAAGTATTAATCAGGAAATAAACTAACATATGTAAAATAACAAATAAATAAAAAATTATTTATTTATAGCAACAAATGTATAAGGTTCAAACTAATTAAAAGTATTAAAACTAAACTTAACCTTTGTATATGAATATTAAATTTGGAATCATTAGTCATAGGGATAACTTCCAAATAGTTTAAATGGGTAAATCATTAGTAATATTAAAAATATTGTTAATCATAAAAATAACTTTTAGGGCTTGTTTGATCTGTTGGGCTAATAGCGGATAGCTAAAAATAGGTATAGTACCTCCAAATATGCAGTGATGAGTGGACTGGTTTTTAGTTGATACTCTGACTAACATTATTCCAATATTAAGTTATTACCGAACAAAGAAAAATTCTATTATATAAAGGATGCGATCAATTCGGAAGCGCTTTTTTGTTATTCTAGCAGACAATAATTGCTTTGGTCTAATTTTGGGCTTTCCAATCAGTTTTATCTTACCTTAATCTATCTATGCCCAGGGGATAATACTGAAACGAAACAATCCTTTACTTTTTTCTGATCATAGAGGAGCCGTATGAAGCTAAGGTTTCATGTACGGTTTTGGAATAGCGGTGGGAACTGTGATGTTATCATCGACTATGATTATCTAATAGTTCAAGTGCAGTTGATATAATTGAAGCATAGTCTAAATATGGTTTTTTTGGATGGATTCTTTGGCATCAGGCTATAGGTTTTCTATTTTTTTCTATTTTTTTCTTTAGCAGAATGCGAAAGATTACCCTTTGATTTACGAGAAGCAGAAGAAGAATTATAGCAGGTTATCAAACCGAATATTCTGGTATTAAATATGGTTTATTTTATCTTGTTTCCTCTTTATTTGTAACTGTTTTATACTTAGGCGGGTGGAATTTCTCTATTCCCTATATATTCTTTTTGGATTTTTCCAAATGAATAAAATAATTGAAATTTAGGAAATGGTAATATGTATCTTTATTACATTAACTAAAGCTTATTTATTTCTCTTCATTTCTATCACAATAAGATGGACTTTACCCAGGATCAGAATGGATCAGTTATTAAATCTTGGATGAAAATTGCTTTTACCTATTTCTCTGGGCAATCTCTTATTAACAACTTATTTCCAACTAGTTTCACTATAAATAAGAATACAATAACAGTAAGAATATTTTCAAGACAAAAGTTCTCTCAAACAAGAGAAATAAACATACCTAAATTTCATATATAGATTTAGAACATGTTCCCTGCTAACTGGGTTCATTAGTTATGGTCAACAAACAATACGCGCCACAAGATACATTGGTCAAGGTTTAATAATTACCTTATCCCACACAAATCGTTTACATTGGAGCGTTTCCGAGGGCGAATACACTTTGAATTTGATAAATGCAGATAGATCTACCCCTTGTGGATTGGAATTTGAAAAGGATATTAAAAGAAAACAATTGCTTAATTATAGTATTGTGGTAACTGTGTTGAATATTGTCCCACAAATTGTTTATCAACTTTAGTTGGGCAAACGCAACTACTGGAACTAATATGCGTCCATGGAGCTTTATAGGGATCTAAACACTATCCAACTAGCTATCAAACAAAACTTTGATTGGCTAACTTGGCTATTTTTTTTGTTTGAACTAACATGTAATCCAAGACAATCCACAGACCCTTAAATATATAATTTCATTATCATTGCTGTGTTCTTCATGGATATATCGATAACAACGGAATCTCTACTTCTAAGAAGATGAAACAGGACCGTTCACTCGCCGTGGTGAAGCTACTACGCCGAGCGCGCTTCCGTAACTCCAATCTGTGCCAACATGTTGGCCAAGCACTCGACCCCGCCCGCATCCGGCACCCTCCCAGCTCCCGCACACCCTCCATCCTCACAAGCGCACAGTCGAAGCCGGCGCTCCACTCTGCCGCCACAAGGGACGCCTTGCCGTCTCCGCACTCACTTCTTCCATTGAGGCTGCCCCGTCTCCGCCAGACACCCAAGTCACCAAGTGATTCCGCGATTCCGCCCCGGCACCGCCGGACGACATGACAAACATAGCACAGCGCTTCCTCCAGCCTGTCGGCAAGGAGACGCCGCAGCCACGTGGTCTGTATGGCCGTGGGGGCACCCGCTGCTGCTGTCTGTGGGCTTGGGTTCAATTTGATTTGTTGAAATTTACTCTAGATTTTCCTCTCATCTCGTTGGGCAATGAATATTTTTTAATGGTTTTGCAACACGATTTGACACAACATAGGTTTCCTCTCATCTGGTTGGGGATTGAATCTTTTTTTTGTAGTTTTGCATCATGACGCATCCCGTAAAGATTGACTCAGCTTGTTGAATTGGCTGGGATCCCGCAAAGTAGGAGCCGTGGTAGTTGTCGAGATCGAGTTCTTTGTGGTCGCCTCCAATACAGTCGTGGAATCACCAACAGCGCCAGCACCCACAAGGTAGCGCGTAGGAGTCTGTGGTAGTCTGGTCGTCCTTGGAACAGAGAAATTATCTGCCCACTAACAGTTAAAATGCAGTAGTTAGATATTTGAATAACCCCTTTTCACTTTGTGGCAAATTGGTGTCTGAGTGGTAAAAAATACACTTATTATATATCTCAATAATCACATGAAGGTCCTAATCAGTTGCTCTACTGTGCCTGGTAAAAAATACACTTATTATATATCTCAGCAATCACATGAAGGTCCTAATCAGTTGCTCTGCTGTGCCTAATCCAGAAATTTTTAATGCAATGCTATTATTTTTAACTGATGCCTAATAGGATCATCTCTGATTTAAATGATGCCTAATAGGATCTTCATACATGAGTGTTTAGTAGTGTAGAAATGTTAATCTCTATATGCTAACATGAAGAGAATAATACAATTTATTAGAGTATCATACATGCCACCACCGGTTCCAGTAATTTTGTAGTGTTTAAAATATTTTTTTTCCAACTGAGAAATTACGAAGTACTCCTTTCATTCCAAATTATAATGGAGAGTCAAAGAATTTCAAGTTTGACTAAAATTATAGATAAAATTAAAAAGATTTATGATATCAAATAAGTATACTATAAAAATATATAATTGATGAAGAATCTAATGACACTTTGTTGACATTATAAATGTCATCATAAGTTTGGTCAAAGTTGAGAAGTTTTGACTCTCCAAAATTCTTGAATACCTTATAATTTGGGATGGAGGGAGTATAATATAATCGATGCCCATCTGTAAGTTGTTTGTTGCTTTCTCCTCCAATTTTCTTCCATGTTAGAAAAGAACTATGTTTTTTCTATTTCAAAAATTGAATATGGCCAGATCTTCGACCCTATTCGGCAGGACTTATTTGCATCTGAATTCAGTTGTTTTAACAATGTTATGTGAGAGAGAATTACACTATTGAACATGATAGGCAAGATCGATGATGTCCTCAACGTACTTGATTAGATGGAGTTTTCAATATTTGTAGAGCCTCTTGGGACTTGGTTGCAAGGTCAATCATGCTGCCCTCCTCCCCATTAGTTAGAATGTCTCGCTCAGTATTGGTCGTCTTGTGTGGGTTTGTCACGGATGATAATGTAAACCTCGAAACCGTTGAGGTGTGAGCGCGTGTGTGGTGTTGTTTAGGCTCTTGCCTTTTCTCTCTCTATTTGATATAATGAGGCATAACTCTTCTATGTTTTTGGAAAAAATAAGCATGGATCTACTTCTAGACTAAATACAAATATTAAGTATTATGCAATAGTCATATGTGAGAGTGTGAGATTTTCTGCGAACACGTGGTTGATATGTGCCCATGATGTCCAATTTTGTGATGAGTGATTGCTCAACATGTGAGTAGTTCAGCTTGAGTGTGGTTCACTAACCTTGTTGCGAAAGCAGAAAATGTGCTTGTCTATCGGCTTGTGGTGTGCAGGTGTCGTCCGGAGACGGTAGTCAATGACAAGGTGAAGGTCGAGTAGAGGTGTGTCGTGCCAATGGACTGAGAGTGGTGAAGGGCGGACGCAAGGCTCGGACTGACGGACCGGAGGGCCGGAGGACTAGACGTGGTGGCTGGCACTTGGCATCGACAAGTGCGAGAAGACATGGTGTAGACCATGTTGACCAAGTCAAGACGGCAGGCGAGCGAGTCAAGAAGGAAGGCTCATGAGTACTTGGCGCCAAGCCGGGCGAGGAAACGGTGGCACGTGTCGAGCGGTTTGATGGTTTGGGCCTCAAAACCATCGGAGGACGGTTTCCAAGTTTGGGTCTCAAAACTCAGGGTTTGGTGGTTGAGCCCAAAATCACCGGTGGACCGGTTTACGGGTTTGGGCCTCAAAACCCGGGTGGAGCTTCCGAGGAAGTAGGGGCGGCACGTGGCGGAATCCTAGAGGTTGCGTCGAGGCGACGACAAGTCCGGGCAGGAAGTGGGGCCACCCGATGAAAACCTAAGAAGATATTTCGGGAGTTTGGACTGCAGTGTCTCGGGACTAGGTACTTCACTCATGTATCGAGGGGCTAAGTGAAAATGTCCACTAGACCTCCTTATTAGAGGATGAAGGGGTATCCCTCATCTCATCTCTTGCATTTGCTTCTTCCACCTCTCACTCCTTAGGTCTTCCCCTCCTCTATCCTTCTTGCTTGAGATCCACGATGTCTCTCGTGTAAACTGAGATTTTGTCAAGGAAAGGAGGTCGTAACCTCCTTGTCTCCTCCAGATTTTGAAATCGAAATCGCTTGCGTTTGTGTTCATCTTTTTGGCGTTTTTGTTGTTGATTCTCGACCTCGAATCTCCCTCCTCGGTGCTTTGTTTGCAAATCCATTTGAAGTGAAAGTTGCTGCTACCCCTTGTGATCAGATCCACCGAATGAATTGGGCTAGGATGGGGTGAGCGAGGAGATCGATCCATTTGTGTTTCGTGGTGGTTTTGACTCCATTTTGCCCTTTCGTGTTTGATTCTAGAACTTGTGAGGGAAGGATGGACTAGATCCTCATGGAGTAGAGTTACATCTACCTAAAAACCTTCCCACAAAGTTTTGATTCAATCGGAGTTGAAACGATCGAGTTGTGCCATTTTTCAGATTTCCTGTCCTGTTTTTGGGGCCATCGGACGCACCCAACAGACGCTCAGAAGTCCATTTGACGCGCCAGTCGGCTTGTTGAGAGTTATGCAACGGACGCTGGCAACGGACGCACGCATCCTTTCAACCCTGCGTTCGATGGCTTGAGTCCGCGCTGCCTCTGTGTGCGTCAGACGCGCCAGTGCGTCCATTGCTAGGGCATCGACGCACCCGTCACCTCTGAGTGCTCTCGGGTTTTCTAAGTGGTTTGCATCGGACCCTGATCGGACGCGTCTGTTGGTTGGACTTGCTCTCTGCTTGAGCATCGGACGCTAACCATCAGCGCGCCCGTTGTTGTCCATCAGCGCGTCCGTTGGTGTCATCTGTGCATCCGTTGGTGGTTGAGTTCGTATGTTTGCTTTGGGTTCTTGACTCTTTTCCCTAGGGGTCGAGAACTTGGTTTTCGGGGTTTCCGGTGCGTTTTTCTCCACTGCCGGTGAGCACCCATCAACTGGTTTTGTGTTTTGGGAAGAGTGGCCCGAACATTTCCGGATGAAATTTCAGGCTCCCATTTACCCCCCTCTGGTCGCCGTTATCGGTCCTTCATTTCTGACTACAGGGAACCTTGTTTCATTCCTTTCTTCCTCTTTCCCAAGCTATTAGATTGTATGATTCTTGTTCTACTCTGAATTTCGACCAACTATTTTTTTATACTATTATTGTATTGAATGTTTGAGGCTCTTAACCTAATATTTTTTCTAACTTTTGTTGTCTTGAATTGCATTGAAAATTTTAAGCTTCCGTAGCAAGGAACGAACATCTGCTAGTGTTCCATAATTTTCTGAGTACGAATCTAGAGTCGGATAAAGAAAATAATAAAAAGTTGATTCAGATGCATCCATTCTAGCACTCTTCTTATATAAACAAACACAGATATGTTCATATAAATCAAAGTTCCATGGCATACAAAAAGGTACACGGGCCAGCAAACTGGAATTATAATACATCATTTGATTATACATGGAACAAAAAGATTAGCAAGATTATTAATTACATATGGGCTGTTATTTCAGTCCTTCCTAGATAATGTCAACATACTACAGCGATGCTTGACTTGGAAACGGAGGCTCATTTTGGCATGGGCAAGAAACTGAATTGTCGTATGAGTATAGCCGACATTTTGGACTGCCACAGTAAGACCTGAATTAGAGAAAAACAAATTAGAGACGATTGATGGTAAAGAAAATTGAGGGTAGTGAGAAGACCTAGCCAATAATTGTGCATACCTTGAGCAGTCTGATGTAAAACATCTGAATAAATCGAAAGGTCTTAAATAGTCATTGTCATTGATGTTGCAGTAGGTGTGCCGTTTGGTGAGGCATTCAGAACCGTCACACCTGCTTGTCGAGACGAAATGAGGAAGACACATGTTTTTTGTCCCATTTGATCAATTGTGATATCTATAGAGGCTACAATTACGACACATGTAATGATCTTGAACATAGAAATTGTAGGTACAGAAAATAGTATGGTTTGCATTAAGTGCATCATAGCCTTGCGATGATAACCTAAAGGGAACATCTCAGCAGGAAAGGTCTATGCATGTGTAGAAAAGTAGACAGGAAAACAGAGGCCTGGTAATAAAAAGTTAGACAAAGTGGGAACAAAGGTCTCATATATGTGAAAGATATGAATGATGAACTATGATGAGAAAAAATTGTTTGTCATTACATACTAATATAATTCTTGGAACAATAGAAAATATTTAAAACAATCAATTACGCATCATGGCTTATGTCGTGTGGCTCTTTCATGGAGCAGACACAGATCAAATCAGCAACAAAAAATTGATCGTAAATGCTAGCAGCTCAAACTTTCATTGATCCTCATTGTGGATCAGCATCGTCATTATTCTAAATCGTCAACATTCGAAGAGCCAGAGATGGAGCAGTCATAATGGGTAGTACACAGACATAGAAGATTATGTTGTCTTTTTCTCGAAAAACTATCTTCTGTATTCTTATTGCCAAAAGACTGAAATCAAGTGACACATTGATAGCTAGTATGACAAACATGCATGAACTATTTGCCGTGCGGAAGAGCACCACATTCTAGGTGAGAAGCACCGCATTCAAGATTTTTTTCCCTTGCAGTGTCCCCCAATGAAGGAGCAGGAACCATATAGTTTATAATCCACACACTATGAAAGTGAATACAAAGTAAAGGGCTAACCAAAAAACAACTAAAAATGCACATATACTGAAGAGGCTCTATGTGGACGGTCGTGCTGCACTTGTTGTGCGAGATGGCCCGAGGCATCGCCGCTGCCGCTGCAGGACTGACCGGTGAGGGTAGATGATTCACTGGTGATTAATAACCAAAGATCTTTGTACAGTTTGCAACAGAATGCAACAAAGTAGTCAAATCTTTGCCAACCACCCTTTGTAATCCGAAAGAAATCAGAACTGCATCATATATTACGTCAAGAGCATTTCAACGAACACATAGTGGTCAGTGTCCATACCTAGAAGCCTGCATGAGTGAAAGGTCCTAGATGCCTAGAGGGGGATGAATAGCCTAATTTCTACAAAACACTAGAGCAAATGTTAGATTATAGCTAAGCGAAGCTTTTTGCTCTAGCACTACAAAAGGTCGCAAGCCACCTATCCAAGTAATTCTAGTTATTTGAGTATCTATCAAGCAATAGCAATATACTAGGATACTCAAGTCAAGCTAGCAAGAATATTTATGAAACTACACTAACTAACAAGCTAACTAGACAATTCTAAGCAAGTGAACTAGCTACAGAATATATATGTATATGAAAGTAAATACAAGATAGCTAGGAGTGATTATACCAAAGCCTTTTGATGAAGATATGAATAGGTTAAACCAATCACAATATGAATACCAAGAGACTGAGGGAGACAATAGATGACAATCGATTTTTCTCCCTAGGATCACTTGGTTGCCACCAAGCTAGTCCCCGTTATGTCGACCACTCACTTGGTGATTCGGTGGCTAATAGGCAATAACAAGCCTAGCCCACAACCCGGGCGCCACAAGAATCGATCCACAAGAGAGGGTAACTCAATGACACAAGCAATTTACTAGAGTTACCCTTTGGCGCTCCGCCGAGGTGGGTACAAGCCCTCTCACAATCGTTGAAGCCAGCCACGAACAATCACCAATCGTGTCGAAGCTCCACCATCGCTCCAAGCCGTCTAGGTGTTGGCAAACACCAAGAATAACAAGAAAACCCGCGATGACGATGATCACCAAGTGCCACTAAGATGCAATGCAATGATCAAAGCACTTGGTTCACTCAAACTCTCATGAAATGAGCAATTGGATCAAGAGTGGTGAGTTGGGGGCTATCTCAAGCAAGCACAAAGTGTGAGAATGAATGGAGAGTGCAAGAGAGTGCTCCAAGGGACGACCACACCACTTATATAGCCCCCCAACTGAAACTAGCCATTTTGCCCCTTGAACACGCGTTCTGCGAGTGCTCCAGACGCTAGTAACGCTTGGGGTCCGGACCATAGTTCATGCATCCGGACCCTTCACTCAGTTTAAAAATGGTCGTTGGTGCACTTGTTACTCATTGAAACGGACCTCCGGACGCGTTGAACAGTAGAGCTCCGAACCAAAGTGCCACACGTCTAGACTCTATGCAGTAAGGTTACAGAGAGCTCCCGAGCTCCGGACGCATGCCCGGAGTACAACCTCCGGACCAAAGTTATGCGTCCGGACCTCATATAGAGAGTTCCTGAAAGCCCAAGTTTGGTTTTGGTTAATTGATGAAACCTATGGACTAACCCTATTGCTAAGTGCATGATCAAGATAGGGTAATCCACCTTGACACATGGAGCTAGATAGATAATCATGATGGATCAAGTTCTCCATGGATAAGGAAAAGAAGAAAGAGAAAAACAAAAATGGGCTCAAGAAAAAGGTATATCATAGGGCCATTTTTGGTTTAGTGATCAAGACACTATAGAGAGTGTGATCACCTTTAGGATAGATAGCCGTACTATCAAGAAGGGAAAGACGTGTTGGTTACGGTTATCAAGTGCTACTAGGTGTTGTCATTCTTGCATATGCATTAATCAACCTAGTAACATAGCCTTTCTTAAAAGACATAAAACATATGCTAAACATCTGCTCTAAGGAAGTACCATAAGTGTTTGGCACATTGGAGCAAGGTTGGAAAATAAAGAAATAAGAAAGGAGCAAGAAAGGGGCATCGGACGCTGGCACCAGACACTGGCTCAAGGTGACAGCGCGTCTGACAGGCAAACCCTAGCTCAGGCACCTTCAGTCTTCACGACGGACACAGAGGAGCGTCTATCGACCAAGTGACAGAGGCGTCTGTCGGGTTTGGGAGCTCTCTGGATGCTCTCTTCTCGCGCGACGGACGCTGGAGGAAAACGCGACGGACGCTGGGCTGGTCTCCGAGCAGCGTCCGACGGACTCAGAATTGACTGGCACGAAGGTGCCGGACGCTCCCGCGCGTCTGACGGCAAGGCAACGGACGCATCCGACGAAGAAAATCAGATTTAGGAGCTCTCTGTGTTGGCAACGGACGCTGGCGACGGAGCGTCCGACACAAACTTGAAGAGCATCTGTCACCCTCGACATAGGACATAACGACTAGTTTTTGAGAGGGGTCTATTTAAGACCCATGGCCGGTTGGAGCTCACTACCTCACTCGATTCTATTCTTGCATACTCTTGTGAGCTCTTGAGCACCTCTCCCACTCATCTCTTTGATCTTTTGTTCAATCCAAAAGAGATAGAGTGCATCCAAGTGCATTGCTTAGTGATTTGCATCTAGTAGCACTTGGTGTTCGTCATCGCCGCTTTGATCTAGTTATTCTTGGTGTTTGCCAACACCTAGACGACTTGGGCGGTGGAGAAGCTTCGGCACAAGTTGGTGATTGTTTGGGGTCGGCTTCATCGATTGTGAGAGGGCTTGTACCCACCTCGACAGAGCGCCAAAGGGTAACTCTAGTAAATTGCTCGTGTCATTGAGTTACTCTCACTTGGGTGGATTCTTGTGGCGCTCAAGTTGTGAGCTAGGCTTGTCATTGCCTATTAGCCACCGAATCACCATTTGAGTAGTCGACACAACGGGGACTAGCTTGGTGGCAACCAAGTGAACCTCGGGAGAAAATCATTGTGTCAACCTTTTTCTCTCGGCTACTCTTGGTATTCATATTGTGATTGGTTCTTTACATTGGTATATTTTCTTCACAAGGCATCGGTATAACCATCACCCTCTTCCTTGTATTTACTTCTTTTCATACCTTGCTTAGCTTGCTTGTGTAGCTTGTGTTGAGTGCCTTAGGATCTTGCTATTCGTGGTTAGGCACTTAACTATCTATAATTGCTTGGATAGGTGGCTTTGCACCCCTAGTAGAGCTAGAGCAAAAAGCTTCGCTTAAGTGTTTATCTAACCTTTGCTCTAGTGCTTTGTAGAATTTTTATTAGGCTATTCACCCCCTAGCCATCTAGGACCTTTCAATGGTATCGGAGTCGTGGTCACCATATTATCAAGGCTTAACAACCTTTGGTGTTAGTGATGGCTCAAATATTCTTGAACCATGTGGGAAGCAAACCGCCAATGTTTGATGGCACATCCTTTGATTATTGGAAGAGGAAAATGAAGATGCATCTAGGCTCAATTCATGAGAAGGTGTGGAGTGTGACCGAAGCGGACTTTGTCATTCTTGTGTAAGCTAGTCCCACACCTAGAGAGCAAGAGAACTGACAATGCAACACCATGACACTTAATGTCATATACAATGTCATTGATTCCAAGGTGTTTGAGCAAATCAAAGATCTTGAGAAAGCAAGTGAAGTATGGAAGAGACTTGAGGATACATATGAAGGCACCGCAAGGTGAAAAGCTCAAAGCTATACATGCTCAAGGATAAGCTATCTCACTTCAAAATGAAAGAAGATGAATCAATTCCGGAGATGTTCCATAGACTCCAAGTAATCATCAATGATCTCAAGGGATTGGGTGAGAAGGTCAAGGATGAAGACTTCTCAAACCGCTTTCTTGGTTGTTTGCCCAAGAAATACAAAACTTTGAGGCAAATAATTAGGAGAGATGGTTTGACCGAGATCACTCCCAATGAAGTACTTGGAGAGATCATGACCGAAGAGCAATACAATGAAGAAAGTGATGAAGAAGAGGTCAAGGAAGAAGAGAATAAGAATAAGAGCTTAGTGTGACGGAACCGCCCAAATTATAAGAGATCAAGTGCTAAAGTAGCTGACTTAGCTACCCCTTAAAACACTTGAGCCCATATAATCCCGGTAGTCCGGAAATCTCGAAGGATTTCTAACATCAACTCAGGATCGCGTACATTCAGGGATACACATTCGAACGAGCCACAAATCAACCGAAAATACTTAAAGTATGAAATAAGTTATTACAACACTTTGTTCCAAATAAAAGTAGTTCTTACGCCACAACACCTGTGGCCAAATAAAACATTGTTTGAAACTGAACTGGAAGTTTTAAAAGATAAGGTTGCCCATGATGTCAGGTCCGACAACAGCAAAAGATGAGCTTGTAGAAGACCTTGCCCAAGGCCTACTCCTCTTCTCCTTTAACAGGATAGAGACAATGCTTACAATAGCAGAAGTATACTTGGCCATCTGCAACAAATGGGATAAACCCTAAGTACGGGAATGTACTCAGCTAGACTTACCCGTCTAACTGAAAATAAAGACTCCAAGGATATGCATGGCTGTATCTGGAGTTGGGTAAGCTTTACTTTGCAGAAATGCTTAAATTAATGGAGTTCACTTTAATGATGCGGTGAACAATCATCTTTTATCCTACTAATTATCTCTAGGTTATTGCATCTATACTAGAGCACTCACTTGAACTACTCAAACAATATAGTAACATATATCCAGTTCCTTCATCAATATTTTAGTAGAACCATTACGATGTCACATGGAGTTGTACCGTGGTGAAGCTCAGCATAATCCCCCATATCCAGTGGGGGGCGGCAATTCGAATCGATATACACCAGCTGGTAAGATTACTTTTAACACACACCCATACTTTCCCCGTCGGGTCAACATTAGGTTACCGCTCAACAAAGTCCAGGTGGTAAACGACGTGGGCTCGCATTGGTCCACCCAATTGTAGAAAATAGATGGCCACCACGGGCAGATCGTATCTACAGTCTAGAGGGTGCTCACAGCAGATTGAGCTCTAGCCCGGACAGTGTTTACTCGACTTCGGGGTCGATACTCACAACGGCCCCTATGTGAAAGGGCGCATTCAAAGATGTAAGAGGGCCACCATCATGTACAAACCTATACAATCCAACAGACGGACTGCCCCCAAGTCTAAACCACTTGGTGCACTTGCCTTCCAGTTGACCGTATTTCATTAGTACCATAGGTTCTTTCCACGATAGCAACTATAGCCAACCGTGATAGTATTACCCCCAAGGGATAATACGAAACATAAAAAGAAAGGTAACCATTATTTCTAAGCATGCTAAGAGGTTGCTTTTACTTCTTATTAACAGGGTAACAAGGTAGGTAAAACAATAATCAAGGAAGGTAATGCATCAATTTGGGATTCGAACAACTCCTATCACCTAATGCATCACAGTATAAAATACTCAAGTAGATTAAGTTGTAAAAACTGGGAGGCTTAAGAATGCTCCGGGGCTTGCCTTGAGAGAAGGTGGAGGGTTGGTGGTCAGGGAACTCAGGAAGGTTAGTGTCGAGCTCGTGGTACTCCTCGTACAGCTCCTGTACCTCCTGGACTGCGGTCTCTGTGGGCTCCTGATGTTCCTCCACGGAATGCATAAATGAATAACTGAATGGTGCAGGGATGACGCTCGAACAGGATTTAACACACTAACAGAGATTCTAAGCATACACCCAAAAGAACTACCACAAAGCTACTAGGGCTAGAGCTACTGGCTAGCAGGATAAAACATGCTATAACTTAAACAAACAAGCATGGCATACAACTGAAAACAGAATAGGAAATCATTTCGGGGATGGGCTCGAGGCATGTAGAGGCGCTCGAGGCAACTGACGGGCATGACCCTCGATTACTCGAGGTCCATCCACCGTCGAGCGGAACAGAGAACGGTGCGGATTGACATGTTCTTGTTGATGGTGAAGTCTTCGGCGGCGGGGTTGGTTGTGCTAGGCTCGGGATGACTACGCGCATCCACTGGTGGTGTTGGTTGAACCGACACGACCATGGAAAGGGGTCGACGGCGTGTGGTGGCGGTGCAGCACGGCGGTGCGACACGGCGAGGTGATCACCGGCGATGTGAGGCTCGGTGCTGGGGTGCGTGCGCATCGTGGTGATGTGGTGAGTGCGGCTCGAGGGCTAGCTGAGCCAGAGAGGCTCTGTGGAAACTTGTCCACGTGCAAGCTCCGTGGCGGCGACAATGGCGCACGGCCAACGGTGCTGTGACGACATGGGTCGAACTGAAGTCAGAGGAAAGGCGTTCTCACCTCGGTTAACTCCGGCGAAGCTTCCATGAAGATGGAGGCATCGGAGATGAGACGGCCAACGGTGAACGCTGGTTGATCGGTGCGGTGGCGACTCGGAGTCGAAGAACGGCGGGGACGTTCCGGCGACTGGAGTCCGCGGCTGGTGAAACAGAGGCGAGCAGCGTGGTTGTGAGGCAAAGGAGAAAGCTAAAACGAGAGGGATTGAGCAGAAGAGCTCGGGTGGTGGTGGATTTGAGAAGAAGGCGCTTGCGGTGCTCGGAACTCTCGGTGCAACGAAGAACAGAGAACTGCGAGCGAGCGAGTGCGGATGAGTGCGAACGAGTGCGGGAGGTGGAGGAGGTATAGGCGCTCCTCTTGGCATGGTCATGGCCGACCGGCGCTGCTAGAAGGGACGTGACGCGATGGTGCGGCGGTAACAGCGGCGCTGGCGTGCTTGCGGCGGGCGGCACAGAGCGGGACTTGGTCGACGCGCCGTTAGCGCGGATTCGCTCTTGATTGCGAAAGAGACAAGGCGGGGCGTTGATCGAACGCGGCACTGCGGTAGCGTTACTGCGAAACGACGGCGCGACGCGCGACAGTGCGGCTGGCAGGTCTGCGGCGGCGAAGCAGAGCGTCAGCGGCGGAAAAGCGGTGCCGACTTGGTCCTAGCGCCGTTAACTCGGATTTGAGTGAGACAGCGTGAGCGGCGACAGCGATGTCGGCACAATGCCGAAGCGGTGGCGATGGCGTGTTCCACTTCCACGGTCAGGCATCGTCGGCCACGCGGCGGATGACTCCAACGTACGACTCAGCCGCGGTCGGGTGAGTGCACGTGAGCGTGCGCGGCACGTGCGTGCGATCGAGTGCGCGCGAGAGAGGGGTCGATATCGAGGGTAGGGTCGATCGGCTGATCGAGCCTCCGACTCGGTCGAGCCTTCCGTGCGGGGTCGTTCATCCAAGCCTCGGTTCGTAACTTCGAGGGGTCGAAGTCGAGGGATAGAAGTCGAGGGGTAGAAGTCGAGGGATAGAAGTCGAGGGGGCATCGATAGACTGACTGGTCGAGCCTCTGGCCCGGTCGAGCCTCTGGCCCGGGGTCGTTCGATCGAACCCTCGGTCCGTCACCTTTCTATCGAGCGGGGGTCGAGGTCGAGGGGTGGTGCTCGGCCTGTCTCGGTTCTGATTTCCTTTTTCCCATTTTCTTTCATTTGATGAAACTAAGCAGGGTAACTAAACATAAACAAACCACTCTTTTACTCTAAGCAAAGCAAGGTTTAACTAAACAGATTAAACACAAGAATAAGCACAAAACACCTACTCAATTCTAGTTTCAAAACATATAAACACACACATGGAATGATAGCATATGCAAACATGAATGCAATGAAATGATGTGCTTAGTGGCTAATGATGATCCTAATGCAAGCTTGACACAGGGTGTCACACTTAGCTTTCAAGGTTTCATTATCCAAGAACAAGGGAAAAGCAAAGAAGCAAGAATCAAGTGATGATGAAGATGCAAGTGACATTGATGATGAGATGATGGCCCTCTTTGTGTGCAAGTTTGGCAAGTTCATGAAGAAGAATGGCTATGGTGCTAGAAAGATAAGAGATAACTTCAAGAGCAAAGAATATGTGAGAAAATGCTACAAGTGCAAGAGCACCGATCATATGATTGCGGATTGTCCCAATCATAGTGATGATGATGAGAAGAAGAAGGGCAAGCATGACAAGAACGAGAAGAATCTATCATTCACCAAGAAGAAGAAGGATGAATCATACGTGGTGACTTGGGATAGTGATGATTCCTCCGATGAAGATTCTAGTGATGATGAGAGGAAGAAGACCAAGAAGAAGGCATTGACAAGCATTGCTATCAACAACAAGTCATCTATCTTCGACACTCCATCATGCTTCATGGCTAAGCCAACCAAGATAAAATCTTGTGATGATAGTGATGATGATAGTAGTGATGATGAGGAGGAGTACTCCAAGGATGAGCTAATGGACATGCTAGAGCAAGCTCATACTTGTCTTGAGATGAAGAGGAAGGAATGCAAGGAATTGCGCAAGGCCAGTAAGGGTCTTGAGAAAAACCTTGATGAGGCCGTAGCATCTCATGAGAGGCTAATGGAAGCCCATGAGAAGCTAATAAAGTCTCACACTAAGCTTGAGAGAGCTCATTCCTCCCTCCTTGATCAAAACAAGGATGAGGTTGTTGTATCATGTGACATTGGAATAACATGTGATATTCTAGATGAATCATTTTTCACTCGTATCATTGTTGCACCAATCGACACTAGCACTTCCACAAGCACATCTACTAGTGATAGCTCAAAGGATGATGCTACACTAGTGATTGAAAATGAAAAATTGAAAAATGATGTTAATGAACTCACTCATGCTTTGAGTAAGGCATATGGTGGAGATGGCCGCTTATTAAAGTGCTTGGGTAGCCAAAGATTCTCCCTTTGCAAAGAGGGATTGGGCTATACCCCAAGAAGGGCAAGTCGGCCTTTGTAACTCCAAGCCTATCTTTGTGAGAAGCAATGGCCGGTTTTGCAACAAATGTAAGCAAGTGGGGCATGTTGACCAATATTGCAAACTTAACATGAGCCAAACCAAGTTTGCTAAAGCTACATCTATGCACTTTGATTCTCGTTATATGCTTACCAAAAGTGCTAAAGGTATCATGGCTAAGTATGTTGGTACACCCATTGTTGTCCCAAAGAAGAAGACAATTTGGGTGCCAAAATCCTTGGTCAATAACTTTGGAGGACCCAAACAAGTGTGGGTACCTAAGAAGAACTAATTTGTTTTGTAGATCACTTACAAAGCCGGAGGAAGGCATTGGGTGCTTGACAGTGGGTGCACTCAACACATGACCGGGGATTCTAGAATGTTCAAATCAATCAACTCCAACATCAATGATGGCATTGATAGTATTACATTTGGTGATAATGGCAACGACAAGGTCAAGGTACTTGGTAAGATTGCAATATCCAATGATTTGAGCATATACAATGTGTTGCTAGTTGAGAGCTTGAACTTCAATTTGCTATCGGTAGCTCAATTGTGTGATCTTGGATTCAAATGCATATTTGGGGTAGATGATGTTGAGATATTAGTGTAGATGGTTAAAACTTGATCTTCAAAGGCTTTAGATATGAGAACCTCTACCTAGTTGATTTCAATGCTAGTGAATCTCAATTATCTACTTGCTTGCTCACTAAATCAAGTATGGGTTGGCTATGGCATAGAAGGCTTGGTCATGTTGGCATGAAGCAATTGAATAGATTGATTAAGCATGACTTAGTAAGAGGCTTGAAAGATGTTGTGTTTGAGAATGACAAACTTTGTAGCTCTTGTCAAGCCGACAAACAAGTTGGTAACACCCATCCTAAGAAGAGCATGATGAGCACTAGTAGAGCATTTGAGTTGTTGAACATGGACTTGTTTGGTCCAATAACATACACTAGCATTGGAGGCAACAAGTATGAATCTGTGATAGTGGATGATCTTACAAGCTACACTTGGGTATTCTTTCTAAATGACAAGAGTGATACATTTTCCACATTTAAATCTTTTGTCAAGAGATGTCACAATGAGTTTGAGACCACCATCAAGAAAGTGAGAAGTAACAATAGTAGTGAATTCAAGAATACAAGAGTTGAGGAGCTATGTGATGAGCTTGGAATGAAACATCAATTCTCGGCCAAGTACACTCCACAATCAAATGGCCTTGTTGAGAGGAAGAATAGAACATTGATTGATATGACAAGATCTATGCTTAGTGAGTACAATGTGAGTCACTCCTTTTGGGCCGAAGCTATCAACACCGCTTGCTATTCTAGCAACCAGTTATATTGTCACCCAATGATGGAGAAGACACCTTATGAGCTATTGAATGGAAGAAAGCCCAACATTGCATACTTTAGAGTGTTTGGTTGCAAATGCTACATCTTGAAGAAAGGCACAAGACTTGGGAAGTTTGACAAGAAATGTGATGAAGAGTTCTTACTTGGTTACTCAACCACAAGAAAAGCCTATAGAGTTTGGAATTCGGCTAGTGGTATACTTGAGGAGGTTCATGATGTTGAATTTGATGAAACCAATGGCTCTCAAGTTGAAAATGATGTTGAATTAGAGATTATTATGGCTAATGTGTGTTTTGCACAGGCTATGCGTAGCTTAGCCATAGTGATTAACATGAATGGGCATTAATGGTTATCACTTAGCCCCCAAGATGGATATCGTTTCGGATTTCAATGAGACATAATGAAGACCCTAGAGTGATAGGCTAAGTGCCATAAGGAGATGAAGGGCACTTAGTATAGATAGGTCTTTTTTGATCTTTGGCCATACTATCAAGAGGGGTTGAGACTAGTAGCTTGACTTAGGAAAGCTTCATGACTTAGGTGTGGTGCACACTTGTCTTCCTTAGCTCTAAGCAAGCCTATGGTGACTGTAAGATAGCCTAGAACAACTTCCATATTCATCGCGACGAAACCCGAAGTTGAGAAAGGAGTTTTCTGGGCATCGGATGTTCACGTAAGCACGTCCGAGCATCTAACGCCAACACAGAGAGCTCCCAGAACGCCCATTTTGTGACGAACGCGTCTGTCGCATGGGCGTCGGACGATGGCGAGCATCCGGGAATATTTTCCCAGAAACCCGAGAGCAGCCAGTTGGCGCTGGACGCTGAGGCACAACGTCCATCACCAAGAGACGGAGCGTCCGTCGCCTGCTGACGTGAACAGGAACTAGCCGTTGGGGCTAGCGACGGAGCATCCGTCGCCAACATAAAATTCATGTTTTTCTCAGCCCGAGGGCTGAGTGTGTGGGGGTTATTTATAGCCCACCCCTTGCCTTTGATCATTTCATTTGTTGCCGTGTCAAGCAACTCTATCCCTAGCTCTTTTATACCGCATTACATTCCGCATCGTTCTTACTTTCATTGACTTGCTACCGTTTTCTAGCTAGGACTCACTTGCGGTAGGCACTAGGGGGTAATTGGCATTGCTAGGATTTCATATTGCTTTAGAAATTTGAAATAAGTCCAATTCACCCCCCCTCTTGGGCATCTTGATCCTTTCAATTGGTATCGGAGTAAGGTTGCTCTTAAATTAGGCTTCACCACCTAGAGCAAGATGTTCCAAGGGGATGGACCACCTCCCATGTTCGATGGAGACGACTTTCCTTATTGGAAAGTTCATATGGAGGCCTATCTAGAGGTCGTGGACGTTGGCATGCTCAAAGCTGACACAAAGGGGGGTTCTTGCTTCGTGGAAGACCCCTACTTTGAGAAGCACAATGCCAAGGCGAATAATATCATCTTTCGCGACATTTGCAAGGATGTCTTCAACCGAGTGCGTAATGCCAAAGACGCATTTCAGTTGTGGACCACTATTTGTGCTCTTCACGAAGGCACAAAGAGTGAGCGTGAGGAACGCTATCACTTGGTCATGGCAAAGCTCAATTCTTTTACTATGCTTGCTAATGAAAATGAAAATGAGATGAACTCATGTCTTAACATTCTTGTAGAAGAATTGAATGGACTTGGTCTCAACCAAATGGCACCGGCCGATGTGGTGCGCAAGATACTTTGTGTCTTGCCAATTGACAAGTATGGCCACATTGTCACGGTTCTTCACCATGGGGATCTCTCCGCCTCTACAACAACACAAGTATTGGGCAAGATCAATGCCCATGAGATGTACATGAATATTGGTGATGGAGGCTCTTCATCCTCCTCCAAGAAGAAAGAAAAAGAAAAGGAGGAGAAGAAGGACTTGGATCTCAAGGCATCCTCTTCGGAGAAGTGCAAAATTCAAGTGATGTATGAGAACGCAAGTGATGATGAAGATGATTACAACATTTCCCTCATGGTGAAGAAGACCACCAAAATGTTGAAGAAGATAAACGAGAATGGAGTCAAGTTTGACTCAAAGAAGAAGAAATTCTTCACAAGCTCTTCAAGGAAGCCAATCTCCCAAATGAAGTGCTACAATTGTGGAATTCTTGGTCATGTCGCTCATGCTTGCACTGAAGAGAAGAAAGACAAGTTCAAGAACAAGAAGTTCAAGAACTTCAAAAAGAAGGGTGCTCAAGATGACTCAAGTGATGATGACAAGAAGCAAGACAAGCCTTGCAAGAAGAAGAACTTCAACTTCCACAAGAAGAAGAAGGATGGCAAGGCTTACATTGTGGGTGATTGGCTCGCCGACATTGAAGACTCAAGTGACTCCTCCAATAGTGAAAGTGAAGAAGAAAAGGTGGCCGCATTGGTGATTGGTTCTTCTACTCCACCGCCACCTCCTCCTTTATCATCGGGCTCATCCTCTACACACCTATGCCTCATGGCTAAAGGTGACAAGAAGGTACAAAAAGAGGATGATGATAGTGGTGACTGTAGTGGAAGTGAGAGTGATGATGATGAAGACACACCATCCTATGATGAGCTAATTAAAATTTGCAACAAATACTCTAGCATCATCATAAGGTACAAAAGTAAAAATGACAAACTCCAAAATGTCAAAGATAACTTGCATGCTAAGCTTGATGCGTTGTCTAGTGCTAATGATGATTTGAAGCTTGAGGACAATTCTCTCACATCTAGCACTAGGGAGCTCAAAGCCTCACTCAAGCAAGCTAATGAGAAACATTATAAGCTTGAGAGGTCAACCCAAGAGCTCCATACAAGGTACAACATGCTAAAAGATGACTACAACCAAGTTAGAAATGAGGATGACACACTTATAGTAGCTAATGAATTGCTTACAAATGATCTTGCTACACATGTTGCTATTAACCCGGTTGTTAAGTGTGATATAGCTACTTCTTGTGAGGACTTGCTTGATGAAGTTGCTAGTGAGCAAAATGCTAAGTGCAAGGGCAAGAAGGTAGTTGAGGCCGAAAAATATGATGACTACATGAAGATGAGAGTGGAGAACTCAAAGCTCAAGGAAGAGCTCATCAACCTCAAGGCTAACAAGCCTCTCATCATCAAGCCGGCCAAGGAAGATGACAAGGATGCTATCACCTTGATCAACACACTTAAAGAAGAAAATGCAAAGCTAAAGAATGAGAAGATCAAGCTTGAAAGTGGGTTTGAGAAGTTCACTAAGGGCCACAACCTCCAAAGTGAGCTCTTGATGAACACCATCATGAAGAGTGACAAGACCGGAATTGGTTACAAGGAAAACCAACTCATGAAGGCCAAGGTCAAGATTGAAGCAAAAAATTATTACAAGAACAAGGCCATGAACAACAATCAAGAGCAAGCAAAGCCAAAGCCTAGAAGATGCTTTGAGTGTGGACAAGTTGGTCACTTTGCTTATGATTGCAAGACTCCACCTCCCAAGACCTTGCCCAAGCACACAAGGTCCTTTGCTCATGATGCACACTTCATCATCAACAAGGACTCCAAGGGTAGACCCCTACTTGTGTTTCTCGGTCCTAAGATGAAGAACAAGCCCAAAGTGCTATGGGTTGCTAAGGAGTTGGTGGACAAGGCTATGGGACCTCGCCAAGTGTGGGTTCCCAAACAACAAGCTTAACTTCAAGTTGCTTGTATTTAGGTGAACTACAAAAGACCGGTGGAAGTCATTGGGTGATTGATAGTGGTTGCACTCAACATATGACCGGTGACTCCCGGATGTTCACCACACTTGATGAGGATTGCTCAAATCAAGACAAGATCACTTTTGGGGATAATTCAAAGGGCAAAGTACAAGGCTTAGGCAAAGTGGCTATCTCCCAAGATCAATCAATTTCCAATGTCTTGCTAGTGCAATCTTTGAGCTTCAACTTGCTATCGGTTGGTCAACTTTGTGATCTCGGTTTCCAATGTCTCTTCACCCCAAGTGAGGTTGTTGTGACCAAGGTGGATGACTCTTCATTGATATTCAAGGGATTCTGGCACAACAACTTATATCTAGTGGACTTCACTTCTAATGAGGTCGAGTTGCAAACATGTCTATTCTCCAAGAGTTCTTTGGGTTGGCTATGGCATAGAAGATTAGCTCATGTGGGAATGTCAACCTTGAAGAATCTTGTCAAGAAGGATATGGTTAGAGGTGTCAAGGATGTGGTGTTTAAGTAGGACAAATTGTGTAGTGCATGTCAAGCCGGTAAGCAAGTGGCAAACACTCATCCAACCAAAGCTTTCATGTCAACCTCAAGAGTCCTAGAGCTACTCCACATGGATCTATTTGGACCTACCACCTATGCTAGCCTTGGAGGCAATCTCTTTTGCTTGGTGGTAGTTGATGACTACTCTAGGTACACTTATGTGTTCTTTATTCAAGACAAGGGAGAGACACAAGGCATCTTCAAGAAGTTTGCAACAAGAGCTCAAAATGAATTTGATGTGAAGATCAAGAAGATAAGAAGTGATAATGACACCGAGTTTGTGAACACCAAGATCGAAAACTATTGTGATGAAGTTGGAATCAAGCATGAGGTGTCCGCCATCTATACCCCACAACAAAATGGTGTTGTAGAGAGGAAGAACCAGACACTTATCACCCTTGCAAGATCAATGCTTGATGAGTACAACACCCCCGAGAAATTTTGGGCCAAAGCAATCAACACTACATGCTATGCGGCCAACCGGCTATTTGTCCAAATGCTTCTCAAGAAGACACCCTATGAGCTTGTGAATGGGAAGAAACCGGATACATCCTTTTTCCAAGTGTTTGGATGCAAAGTGTACATCTACAAGAAGCGTCAACATTGGGGAAAGTTTCAAAGGCGTTGTGACATTGGTTTCCTTCTTGGCTATTCTCTAAAATCCAAGGTATATCGGGTATTTAACAAAGCCTCCGGCCTAGTTGAAGAAACATATGACTTGGAGTTTGATGAAACTAATGGCTCTCAAGAAGAGCGTGAGAATCTTGATGATGTAGGTGATGAACCCTTGAGGGAGGCTATGAAGAATATGCCCGTTGGTGCCATCAACCCACTAGAGGTGGAAGATGTAGAAGATGGTGCAAATCAAGTACCTTGTCCACCTCACACGCCTCAAGTCGATGAAGAACAAGTGAGGGAAGCACAAGAAGATTCCTTTATCCCTCAAGATCAAGCCGAGCCTCAAGCTAGTGATGTTGGTGCACCACAACCTCTCCCCCAAGTGATTGATAGAAGATCTACACCTATGCTTCAAGCTCATCCACAAGACCTCATCATAGGGAGTCCATCAAGGGGGGTAACAACTCGATCTAGACTTGCTTCTTATGTTGAGCATCACTCCTTTGTTTCCTTTGTTGAGCCTTCTAGTGTGGAGGATGCACTTGCGGATCCGGATTGGGTGAACGCCATGCATGAAGAGCTAAACAACTTCACTCGGAACGAAGTGTGGACACTAGTAGAAAAGCCCAAAGGAGCAAGAATCATTGGCACCAAGTGGGTGTTTAGGAACAAGCAAGATGCTCAAGGCGTGGTTGTGAGGAACAAGACAAGATTCGTGGCAAAGGGGTTCTCTCAAGTTGAAGGTTTGGATTTTGGAGAGACCTTTGCCCCGGTTGCAAGACTTGAAGCCATACATATCCTTTTGGCATATGCTTCATATCACAAAATGAAACTTTTTCAAATGGATGTGAAGAGTGCCTTCTTAAATGGTTTCATTAATGAACTTGTCTTTGTCTCACAACCTCCCGGGTTTGAAGACCCAAATTGTCCTAATCATGTGTATAGGTTGTCCAAGGCGCTCTATGGATTGAAGCAAGCACTCCGTACTTGGTATGAGAGGCTAAGGGACTTCCTACTCAAGAAGGGCTTCAAGATCGGAAAAATTGATACCACACTCTTCACCAAGGTGCTAGATGGATAGATCTTTGTTTGCCATGTATATGTCGATGACATTATATTTGGGTCAACAAACTAAGATCATAGAAAGTAATTTGGTGCATTGATGTCCAAGGACTTTGAGATGTCTATGATTGGCGAGCTCACGTTCTTCCTTGGCTTCCAAGTGAATCAATTGAGGGAGGGCACCTTCATCTCTCAAGAGAAGTACACTCATGATGTTCTTAAGAAATTTAAGATGGAGGATTGCAAGCCAATCAAGACCCCCATGCCTACTAATGGGCATCTCGACCTTGATGAGGGAGGTAACCTGATCGACCAAACTCTTTATTGTTGGATGATCGGTAGTTTACTTTACCTCACCGCTTCTAGGCCGAATATCATGTTTAGTGTGTGTATGTGTGCAAGGTTCCAAGCTAATCCTAAGGAGTCACACTTAAGTGCGGTAAAAAGAATCCTAAGGTACATAAGGCACACCTCTAGCATTGGACTTTGGTATCCCAAAGGAGCTCCCTTCCAACTAGTTGGCTATTCCTATTCGGATTATGCCGGGTGTAAGGTTGATAGGAAGAGTACCTCCGGAGGGTGCCATTTGCTAAGAAGATCACTTGTTTCTTGGTCCTCTAAGAAGCAAAATAGTGTGTGTTGACACAAAAAGTGACGTACTGTGTCTCACACACAGCAAGCCGGAAAGCTTGACTTCAAACGGATGCCCGGATGTTTCAAAAACCAAAAACGTGCCAGTCAATTTGACCTGAAACTAACAAGGGATGAAAGTCATTAGATATAAACTGGAACGTGTCGGATAATACCAGACAGTTTCATATGTACAGCCCTGAAGCCACTTACAACGACATACATCTATGAAAGCTATCTGCCAATAGGTTTTATGGAACATTCGGCTAAAGTAGACATAAAGCACGTAAACCACCGATTGTCGAACGCGCATGCATGGGAAAAGGACGTACAAACGAATCGTAGTTGAATATAGATTAAAGCATAACCAAGCTCGGCAGTCAGCCGAATTGGGGTCCATGATGAAGGAAACACGTAAGCAAACATGATTAAACTAATCTAAAGCCTGCATCTGCCGCACGATACCTAGCGTCATCAATGCTTAAACATGGATAGCATGCATGAACCCGCACCACGTAACAATCTAGATTCAAAACTAATTCGGCTACTATAGATATAAGATCTACTTAGAGGAACAACATGAAAGCAACAACTCGTTGTAACATGGATAAATCTATAAAAAATAACAAGAGTCGAACAATGTTAATCTAGATTGGGCAAAAGAGTGTTTGCAAATATATAAAGATTATCTAAAACATGCAACACGATAACTTAATGAATCTAATAGATCTTGCCAAATCTATGAGAGCCGATAACTATCTTGCTTATGCTAAGCATATCGAGCAAACATCTGCCGCACGGTATTACTTATAAACAAAACATAAGTAAAGACTTCTTGATCATCAATCAAGGATCCGCCGCACGATCATTGACAATAAACAAGACTACTTGCATCAGTATCTAAATCCACCGCATGACACTAGACATGATTCCTCTCGAAGAACTCAACGACACGACAAAAGGACACGAAGTTGGCACGGGGCCGGTTGTATTGATTTGGTTGTGAACACTCTTTTACAATAGCTAAGGGTTTATATTTATACCCTGGCTATGACATGAGTCCTAAGAGGACACATCTACAAAATATTAAAGGAAGAAATACAATATTTTGACTTTGGTTTCCTTCGGAGTCTTCATTGCCTTAATTATCGCAGCTATCGTTACTAATTCGGCTCTCACTTGCCGCCTTTGTCGCTCCGATAGAAACCACCCTTCTTCTGATTAACCGATTGCGCGATCGATCATCGAATCTGGGAATTAACCGCACGGACTTTGCCGAATGCTCTGAGCATCTATCTCCGCCGACTCACCGAGCACTGGCCCACTTGTCATCGTGTAAAAATCCGGTGTTAGCACATGCCCCCTCAATTTTGGGATAAAAGCCGTTTATTCTAAAATTGACCGCAAGCTTTCTTTTCCCCTTGGGTTTATACTGTTCGACACCGCAGCCGCCACCCAAGAAATCCATACTTCGGCATTCTCAAATCTGCATCGAACCCTCAATGGCGACCCAGGACGAGATCCCAGAGGTAAATTTCCAACTCATTTTCTCGTGTATTCAGCAATCCCTGATCGGTTTTCCTGCTTCCTCCTATCTCATTTGTTTTCTCGATTCCTCTATTTTTTGAAGGAACACAAGAATGAGATTTTAATTCCTTACGCTGCAAACCCTAATTCCTACCTCCTTGGTCCCAGGGGCAATCCTGACCCAACTGAGGTTATCGAGAAGGAAACCTTGAGGATTCCTTTCAAATCTGGAGTCACCCCGCCAAACCGATGGCCAAACACTTTCAAGACTTGGCCGCTTCCCTCAATAGCCGGATGGCAAAACTGGTACCGGAGGATGTTGGATAAGGCTAGCAGTAGCTGGGATAGCCAAGATATCACTCATTGTCTATAGTTATCTCTATCAGAAATGCCCAGAAACGAACCCCTCCTGATAGCAGCCTCTCACTTCTAGTTTGATGCTATCAACGCTTTTGTCTTCGGCCATGGTATGATGACTCCTACTTTGGCCGACATATTCATGATAACTGGCCTGAATGTGTCCAAGCCAGTATGCCCTTGCCAGTATAAGGGCAAAAGCAACCAGAGAGCTATTAAATCCGGAGGTGGATGGGTTGGGTACATTCAAACTTACATGGAAGCAGCTGGTGTTGTGTCTGAAAAAGAAAACAAAGCTTTTATGAACATGTGGCTATCCAGGTTCATCTTCTGTGGAAAATCCAACGAGCCAACCCTAAATCACATGATAATGTCTGAGGAGTTGGCTACAGGCACACTAATCCCTCTTGGTAAATATCTTTTAGGATCTGTTTACAATATGATGCATCAAATTACTGTTCAAATGTACCATGGCAAGGATATCTCCTGTGTGAGTGGCCCCTGGTGGTTCATTCAGATGTGGTTGCAACTCTATATGCATCAAGTAGTGTCTGTACCTCTTCATAATTTAAGCTTCCCTTCGGTTAATTATGTCGAGGGTGATCCAGCAACAACCAAGAGCTGCCAAACCTATGGAGAAGCATCATCATCTATCAGCATCGACATGGATATTGGTCATCTCTTCAAGCTGTTCTTCAAAGGTTTCAATAATGTGCTCTGGCTTCCCTATAGAGAAAATGATGATTTGACCTTCCCTTACAAATTCAGCTATGAGTCTGGCTGTTCTGATAAAGTACCCACTGAAATTTTCAATTCCTTCATCAAGCCATGTATCCTACCAGCTGAATTTCATCTTGGGAGAATGGTGAATCCCACATATGAATTCTACAATCCCAACATGTCATCTAGGCAATTAGTATGTGGACAGCTGCCCCCAAGACTTTTCTTCTAATCAATCATAAGATACAGGGAGTTGATCACTAATGAAACAGAAGCCAGAAAAGTTTTTGAGCTTGGACAAGATTTGCCAAGATATGAACCTTCCCCATTTGGACTAGTGGATGATGCTCATCCCCTTTTCTCTGCTTGGTGGCAAGAGTGGCACAACCACATCTTCAACACACCAGTTCATCCCTTGTGCCAAGATTTGTATCCTCAATTTGCTCCTGACAGTGAGGTAATCTCATTGCACTAGTTATCTCCTGTTTCTAATTTTATCTCCCATTCTAAAATCTAGCCATGTATAGGACTTCGAGCCTACTCCTCCTAATAAAGTAGTGGATTATTATAAAGCTAGACCTAAACCTGCATTGGGCTACAATGCTCCCACTTTAAAAATCTTCATAAAGTCCCCTGCAGTGTTAGCTACTACCCCTTTAGAAGAAAAAGGCAAGAGGAAAATACTTGAGGACATTCATGTGACCAGAAAGGTGAGGTCCAAGAAAGTTCAGAGATCTCCCAAGGTATGAGTTTTATTCAGTAATAAACTTCACTTTGGAATAAAACTTCCTGCTCTTATATTAACCATCTTCATTGCAGCCACATGTCGATATCCCCAGATCAAGCAACGCTTCACCGACAGTGGACATTCCTCTCCCAATTTCTACTGAAGACGCAGAAACCCAACCATCGGTAGAAGTTCATGAAACTGAGGACACTGAAACTGATGAAGCCGAAAGCACTGATGCTCAAGAAACTGCCGAGCACATTGGTAATATTATTCGGCTAATCACCTTCCTCTTTTATATATCATCCAATTCCTGCTCATGCATCTGTATTGTTGGAAACAGATAAAATTTTAGACAATTTAGCAAGAGAACACTCTTCTGGTCCGGCTCTAGATTCACTCCTCAGGGCACCCATTCAAGTCAACCAGGCCAAGGCACATCACATCCTGAGGCTCAATCAACCCAGCAGGTAATACACTACCTTAAACCATCTTCTTCAGCAATTTTTTACCCAATCGGCTAACACTCCTTCCTCTCTCAAGGACACTACCAAGCCGACCACCAACTACTCCTTCACTGTTGATGATTTCATCAATGAAAAGGGTGAAGAAGCCACCTCCCAACAAACTTTATCAGCAGAAAACCAAGTCCGGCTGCAGGATATAGCTAATCTGTTGAATAAAGACATCAATATCTTGGTCCAAGATTCAGATCAGATAAAGGATATCCTTGAGCTCATCAATTAAGATCTTCCATTTGCCATCAAGGCTCCTTTAGAATCTGCAGCTCATCTTGATGATCACTTTGCTGTGGTGAAAAGAGCCAACAAAATCATAGTTTCCAGAGTTGTCCTGCAAGATAACAGATTTCTGAAGAAACAAGAGGCTAGAGTCCTGCATTCCCAAATTCAGACTGCTAGGAATTTACTGGCAACTCTGGAGCCAGAGCTGAAAACCATGGAGGATGAGAATATAAGCCAAAGACTCAACTAGCCGAATTGAACGCCAAAATCCAATCTCACAAATCCGAGATGCAAGACTTGCCAAATTACATGGGGGCTTCTTCATCAAAGCTTTCTGTTGTCCTTAAAGAAGATCAACAGCTCAAGACAAAGCTGTCTAGCATCCAGAGTTCTGAAGATGCAGACCAGAAAGTTCTGGACCAGGTCAACCGAATCAAGAATGAAGCCTTAGATGCCATTAGTTAGCTTTTGAACTAATAGGAATTCGGCTTGTAATAGGCAAAGCATTGCACATTTTGTTTCTAATCGGATGTTCATTACTGTCTTGCCTCTTATATATTTCTACCTGTATGATAGTATAATCGGCTCTGTCATTCTTCCCGATTACAACATAGCCGATTCACCTCTGGCTTTCAGATAGCCGATCACTTTCGGTTTAGGGATATAGCCAAGCGACCTTTGATATACCCGAGCCTGGCCCATTCCGGTAACGGCCCACTTGAGAGGGAAAACCCTAGTCTGCCGTTTGGGATTCTTACTCGGCTTATAAATAAACCTTTCTTCTTCTACCCCTGTCAACGGTTCCAGTCAAACACTCTCGCCTTCGTCTTCACCCTTTCTGTCAAAACCAATCCAGAGGAAAACCCTAACTCATACAGTGACAATGGCGGGAGGCGACAATGCGGCAAGCGTCCTGCCAAAGGAGCACCCGAAGGGAGCCGAACATGGCGCAATTGGCAGCGCGGGTAAGAATCAGTTCCTTGCCCCCTTGTATGTTTGCTCTCTGTTAATCCTTGTAGCTCTCATTTCTGTTCCTCATCAGGATTAGTTCCATCTCCACCAGCCACAACATTCCCCTCCCCCGGCGACAGCAAGTCAGCCAGGGAGTCCATTGCCCGTTTCCTCTGGGTCTTTAGACTCCTACCACTTCAACCCCTGGGACTTGGGTTCAGGTTCAGACACCTCGGACGTCCCCTACACCTCTGCGGAGGCGGTCTCCTTCAAGGGTGAAAGAGACGAGGCCCGCATCAAGTTGGAGAAGACCTCCAAACAGTATGGCATCGAACAACTCGAGTGGGAGGACCAGCGGAAACAACTTTGCGACGCCATTACGGGTTAGCCAAAGCAATCTTGTTCGACCTTTTCTTGTCTGATCTTGTATGGTTACCCAATTCGTATGTTTGTTCAGCGCTTTCTGCAGAGAATGAGCGCCTGAAAGCCGCGGCGCACAGGATCGCCGACAAGGTCAACGCTCAAGGAAAGACCGCCGAGGCACGCCTTGACAATGCGGACGGCCACATCAATCAAGTCTCCATCCATGACGTGCACCACGGCGTATCATTGGGGCTGTTGGCAATGACTACCCAGCGTGGTGAGGACTTCTATGTTCAGCCAACCGGCTTCCATGGTGAAGTGCTTCCAGAAAATGTTGAAGGCATTGACGATCTTCTGGAGAGCTATGAAGATCATGCGACCGCCCTTGCTAATGTCACATACACCCAGTCAGTCCTCAACAGTCTTTTTGATGAGTAGTTTGTATTTAGGAGCTTTATGTAAGAAACCTTGCTTTGTGAAATATTCAGGACCCCTATTGGTTTTTCTCCTTGTTTGAATTTTCTAAGAACGACCAATCTGGAGAACACTTGCACGATGTGTTTGATTTTTACTCTAAAGGCGACACATGCCGTGTCGGCTATTTTCTGAGCTTTTCACAGAATTTTTTTGGCTAAAGGCGATATCTCCGTATCGGTTATCTGTGCATAAGTTTATTTAAGTCTAAACCACCAACTTCTACACTGGGATGAAATCTTTTAAGAAATCTTCCATTAATAGCTCTAGCGAATTCTTCTCCCGGTAGAGTCCTCAAGATATACGCATTGCCAGGCGCGCACCTCACCACTTGAAAAGGTCCTTCCCAATTTGGAGACCACTTGCCGAACGCTCTGTCCTTTGTCCCGATCGGCAATACAGTTTTCCAAACTAAATGTCCTTCTGCGAATTGTTTTTCCTTAACCTTCTTGTTATAATACCTGGCAACACGTGCTTTATTTTTCTCAATATTTTCCAATGCTTTGAGACGAACTAAATGCAAATCTTCCAATTCGTCCATCATCAGACTCTTGTAATCTTCTTTCCTCAAATCGTTCTGCAACGTAACTTGTCTGGATCCTGTTTGTAATTCCCACGGTAACACAACATGATGCCCATAAACCAACTCATAGGGAGATGCTTGAGTAGATCCATGACAAGCCATTCGGTAAGCCCACAAAGCTTCGTTAAGAACCGAATGCCACTTCTTCGGCTTTTCATCAATTTTCTTTTGAATAATTTTGATCATGATCTTATTTGATGCTTCAGCCTGGCCATTGGCTTGTGCATAATAAGGAGAAGAATTGTACAATTTTATTCTCATCTTCTTGGCAAAATCACAAAACTCGGATGAAGTAAACTGAGTCCCTTGATTTGTTGTTATGGTTTGAGGAATCCCGAATCTATGAATTATATGCTCCCTAACAAAATTGACCATATTCTCTGATGTAACCTTCTTAGGGGAATAGCTTCAACCCACTTTGTGAAATAATCTATGGCCAATAGTATAAACCTATGTCCTTTGCTAGAAGGAGGATGAATCTGACCGATCAAATCTATGCCCCATCCTCTGAACGGCCAAGGCCTGACAATGGGCTTTAAAGCTGATGTTGGAGCTCTCTGAATATTACCGAACCTTTGACAGTCTTGACACCCCTTGTAATATTCAAAAAAATCCTCAAGCATAGTATGCCAAAAATAACCAGTTCTCCTTATTATCCATTTCATCCGGTAAGCCGACTGATGTGCATCACATACTCCTTCATGCACTTCATACATCAGCTTTCTGGACTCCTCTTGATTCAAACATTTGAGGAGTACTCCATCTATGGACTTGTAGTACAACTGGTCATCAAGGAGCACGAACTTGATAGCCTTATATCTGAGTTTTCGGGAAACTTTCTGTGATGGATTTTTTAAATAATCAGCAATTTCGTTTCTCCAGTCATTAATTACCCGATCTTCATCCAAAGCATGAATTTCCTGATCCTCTTGGTATCCTTTATGGAAGCATCAAACTAGTCTGTTTGCCGACCTCGATCCCTACTTTATGGACTAGAAAGCCTAAAAACTCACCAGCCGAGACTCCAAAGGCACACTTATTCGGGTTCATCCTCAAACCATGTTTCCTAGTGCACTCCAAGGTCCTCCTCAAATCGGCCAAATGCCCCTCATGGTTTCTAGACTTGACCACCACGTCATCAATATAGATTTCCACAATCTTGCCGATCAACTCGTGAAAGATATAGTTCATAGCTCTTTGATAGGTTGCACCGACATTCTTCAAACCGAAAGTCATGAAAATTCACTCAAACAAACCAATATGACCAGGGCATCTGAAGGCTGTCTTTGAAATATCCTCTATTGCCATGAAGATTTGGTTATAACCAGCATTACCATCCATAAAGCTGATGACTTCATAACCAGCCGACGCGTCGACAAGTAGATCGACAACGGGCATCGGGTAACCATCCATAGGAGTAGCTTTGTTGAGATTTCTAAAATCAATGCAGACCCTCATCTTTCCATTTTTCTTATAAACCGGGACTATGTTTGAAACCCAATCTGCATATCTGCATGACCGAATGAAATTAGCCTCCAATAATCTTTCAACTTCCTTCTTTACATCGGCCAGTACCTCCTCTTTGTAAATCTTCCGGGGAGGTTATTTGAAAGGACGGTATCCAGGCTTGATCGACAATTTATGCTCAATGATAGAACGATCCAGCCCTGGCATCTCTATATAATCCCAAGCGAAACAGTCTTTGAATTCTTTTAGTAGGTCTATCAGCTTCAACCTATGCTCTTGGTCTAAATTTGCACTGATAAACATCGGCCTTGGTTTAACATTATCACAAACATTTATCTCCACTAGCTTATCGGCCGACATGAAGCCACGTCCCAGCTTCCCTTCACTGTCATCGATTGTGTTCCTCATTAAAAATTACTCTTAGAGCCGATTGCTTGGATCGGCTGTTGGCCCTTGCCGGAGACATTCACATGACCTTCTCTCCAAATTTTTCCAGAGAAACAATCGAAGCCATCATACTCCCAGTAGACAGGCTTTGTGGCAGCAACACTCACCGAATCATCAGCCTGAACAATCTCAACATCATCTCCAACCCATTGAATGAGATCCTGATGCATGGTTGAAGGTATGCAACAGTTAGCATGGATCCAATCTCTTCCCAACAGCAGACTATATACCCCTTGCCATCTATGACAAAGAAGGTAGTGATCAGAGTCTTTGATCCAATCATCAACTCAACGTGTACTGCTCCACAAGTGTCGGAAGGGTTGCCAGCAAAGTCTCTGAGTACCAAGTCGGTCTTCAACAACTCCTCATTGGTAATTCCGAGCTTCCTGAAGGTAGTACACGGTATGATATTGATGGCAGCTCCTCCATCAACCAACATCTTGGTCAGGGGCTTGTCATTGATGTATCCCTTCACGTAAAGCGCCTTCAAGTGTCGATGTCTGGCCGGTTTGTCGAACACTGCTTGTTGAGTCAGGACAAGTTGGGCCATTAGGTTCTGATACTCGTTCTCGTCATCATCTGAAGACACTTCAGCTTGGATATCTTGGTCCTCGGGAGCTATAAATTCTGATGGAATGAAGAAGGCCATGTACGTATCAGCCAAACGGTCGTATCCATTGGGTCTTCCCTTAGGATGCCATGTTGGTTTCTGTTCGGCAGTCACTTGTGCTAGCTCTCTGTTCCTCAAGCATTGCACCCTCCTTTTCTGGCTCTTCTTCAGACTTGGTGGACACCACTGCCCGTTCTGCCATGCATACTCCTGGTGCTCTCGCTCCTCAGAACGAACCCATTCTTGATGGGCAAACCTTTTACCATGCCGATCCTCTGAGTTGCCTATTTTTAAATGCCAATCATCCCGAGGAGCATGTGCTCCAAGTCTTTCATGGACCGGACGGCGGTTGACCTGGGACTGCCTATACCCTGAATACCTATCACTGCATTCGGGGCAATTATCTCTAGTAGGCAGTTTTAGTCCTTCATTCCAACAATGTTTGAAAAACGAGCATCCCCAATGAGACTGCTCCTGCTCTCTCAAGCGCTCTTGTTCTCTCTGATACACTTCTTCCTCATGCCTCTGACATTCCTCTATGAACCTCTGCTCCTCATAATGCATCTGCCTCTGATACTGCTCTTGCTCCCGTTGCCATTTGTTTAACAGGATCCGCGTTGTGACCCTGGGTTTGGAAGCTTCCCCTCTTTCAGTTCGGCTACTCTGGAATTGTCCTCGTTGCCGAAGCTCCTCATCTATAATCTACCGATTAGGGTCAACAGCACCAGTCTTTTTCGCTCTTTCTGAGGTCAGCACTTTCATCTCGCCCTTGCCCTTGGAGTCTTCCATGGCAACCATATTCATAGAGAAAGATACTGTGTTCTATGCAAAAGGATTAGAGTCAATCTTCATCTTGCCATCAAACTTCAAATGTCCCTCCTAAATAGTTTTATGTATCTTCATTCTGAACACCCGGTAATCATTGATGGCATGAGAATTGGTGTTGTGGTAGCCGCAAAATCTCTTGTCCTTTACTCCTTCAGGACGCGGCATAGGGTGCCCCTCAGGCAGCTTGATGTGTCCTTCCCTGGGCAATAACTCGAACAACTTGTCTGATTTGGATACATCAAAGTCGTAAGTACCCTTCTGCTGCCTCAACCATCGCTGATTGACTTGAGTTGGTTCCTTTGCCCAGACCAATTCGGTTGCGGCGACCGCATCCTCGTCTTCGAACTCCGTTGCCTCTTCTAGGAAACTCTGATACACCGTATTAGTCATATCACCTTTCTGAAAACGGTTGTCTCTTCTGAATCCTTGAGCTTGGTTACTCATCATCGCCAAACATTGTGACAACTGACCAAGGTCCTCAAAGTCCATGCCGAACAACTTCTCTCTGATGTTCGGCTGCATGCCTGCCACTGCCATCCCCGACAACTGGTCATCCGGTAAATTTAGAGAATAGCAGAGGTTTTTGGTTTCCCTGAACCTGCGGAGGTACTCTTGGGGCGTCTCATTAGCCTTCTGTTTCAAGCTCATAAGATCGACTAGCTTCTTGTCATTGGTGCCTGTGAAGAAGTACGCATGGAATTTCTGCTCTAAATCCGCCCAGCTGCCAATGGAGTTTGCCGGAAGAGACGCGAACCATGTGAAAGTTGGTCCTGTCAGAGACAAAGGGAAATACCGAATCCTCCAAGCGTCATCTGTGGATTCTTCTCCCAGCTGCATCAAGTAACGACTGATGTGCTCTATAGTGCTGGTGTCATCTTGGCCAGAAAACTTGGTCAGATCTATGAGAGCTTTGACTCTTGGAGGGAGAGCCACTCGGGTTTACCACTCTGGGTAAGGGGACTTATACGCGTAGGACTGGTTCTTCGGCTTTAAGCCAAACTGATTCTTCATCATGTCCGCCATCCTATCCATGATGAGATCAACATTGGAATTAGGAGCTCCACGTGCATGCCCTTCAAAAGGCAGCCCTGTTAGGTTTTCATATCCTGGGTTTTGGGAGAGCATTGATGGCGCTGTAATCGGCAAACTCTTGATATCCTCCCTCATACATATTTTTCTGCAGTCTATTCGCTACTGAAGACACCTTGGAAGCGGAATGTGGGATTTCTCCTGTCGTGCCGAACGTGAGCTAGCCGTAGGTTGGTTGCTGATGAGGAAGCAATCCGCCTTGGTTCATGCCAGATACTCCACCATCCTCGCCCGCCTTCTCCTGGCGCTTTGGTACATTGAACAACGTCGGTCCCTGCATCGGACCAGTAAACTCCTCAAAGCACTTGTCAACTGCCGGACCGAATGTATTAACCATGATTGAGCGCAAGGTATCTAGGAAAGCGGTGTGATGGTTCCTAATAGTATCGCTTACTGCCTTGTGAACCACTTCAACCACTTTCCGTGCGTCCTCTTCTTCAGTGTAGTCAGTCTGATGCGGGAGGAGAGTTCTCGGGAGGGACTGCTTCTGAAACACCTTGCTGCTTTTGTTCCTTGAGAAGGACAGCAAGCACTTGTTCTGAAACTCATCGCACGCCTTCTGAATAGCGACCCTCATCTCCTCAGGCAATTCCTCAATTGTTACATTCAGAATCTCTGCATTGTCAACTTCAGGCATCTTGAAAATATGGTGTGTCCCACCGAGCGTGCCAAAAAGTGTGTTGACACAAAAAGTGACGTACTGTGTCTCACACACAACAAGCCGGAAAGCTTGACTTCAAACAGGTGCCCGGATGTTTCGAGAACCGAAAACGTGCTAGTCAGTTTGACCTGAAACTAACATGGGATGAAAGTCATTAGATATAAACTGGAACGTGCCGGATAATACCAGACAGTTCCATATGTACGGCCTTGAAGCCACTTACAACGACATACATCTATGAAAGCTATCTGCCAACAGGTTTTATGGAACATTCGGCTAAAGTAGACATAAAGCACGTAAACCACCGATTGCCGAACGCGCATGCATGGGAAAAGGACGTACAAACGAATCGTAGTTGAATATAGATTAAAGCATAACCAAGCTCGATAGTCAGCCGAATTGGGGTCCATGATGAAGGAAACACGTAAGCAAACATGATTAAACTAATCTAAAGCCTGCATCTGCCACACGATACCTAGCGTCATCAATGCTTAAACATGGATAGCATGCATGAACCCGCACCACGTAACAATCTAGATTCAAAACTAATTCGGCTACTATAGATATAAGATCTACTTAGAGGAACAACATGAAAGCAACAACTCGTTGTAACATGGATAAATCTATAAAAAATAACAAGAGTTGAACCGTGTTAATCTAGATTGGGCAAAAGAGTGTTTGCAAATATATAAAGATTATCTAAAACATGCAACACGATAACTTAATGAATCTAATAGATTTTGCCAAATCTATGAGAGCCGATAACTATCTTGCTTATGCTAAGCATATCGAGCAAACACCTGCCGCACGGTATTACTTATAAACAAAACATAAGTAAAGACTTCTTGATCATCAATCAAGGATCCGCCGCACGATCATTGACAATAAACAAGACTACTTGCATCAGTATCTAAATCCACCGCATGACACTAGACATGATTCCTCTCGAAGAACTCAACGACACGACAAAAGGACTCGAAGTTGGCACGGGGCCGGTTGTATTGATTTGGTTGTGAACACTCTTTTACAATAGCTAAGGGCTTATATTTATACCCTGGCTATGACATGAGTCCTAAGAGGACACGGCTACAAAATATTAAAGGAAGAAATACAATATTTTGACTTTGGTTTCCTTCAGAGTCTTCATTGCCTTAATTATCGCAGCTATCGTTACTAATTCGGCTGTCACTTGCCACCTTTGTCGCTCCGATAAAAACCGTCCTTCTTCTAATTAACCGATTGCGTGACCGATCACCGAATTTGGGAATTAACCGACCGCACGGACTTTTCCGAATGTTCACCGCCCTTAAACCGGTACTCTAATCAATTTCACCGGGATCCAGATTAGAGTAGTAAGATATAGTGTAGACGTGGTGTCTAGGCTATACGCTTACCTGTGTCTGCGGCTTGTCCAACGGTTTGTTTGTGGTACCTAGTAGGGGTGACAGACCTATCTAGGCTTTGATCCCACCACGTTCGGCCAAGTTCTTAAAACGTAGGCCTTCTTGTGCTAGGCGGTTTAGCACCCTTCTCATCCCTTTCCGTTGCTAAGTGGCCTAGTGGCCCGAAGTGAACAACCTTTGTATCTTACCTTACCTTGCTAGTTTCATAACCATAGAAGATCCTCTCTACCCAACCTATCATAAACCCCTTGTGTTATCATAGGACGAACTTAGTTCTTTGTTAAGTGCACTTCACGTTCCTCGTGGATTCGATACCTTGGAATACTCTCGGGTGAAAGCTACCTTGACAGCCGTGCGCTTGCGGTTTATCCTTTGTGCCAAAATTTGTGTCAACACTCAGGAACGCGCTGCGGTGCTAGGGCAAGGCGGTAAATGGAGAAACAGAGTGAAGAGGGGGTGTCGACGTCTTAAAGCCAATTGATTTGGCAAGAAATTCCCAGAGAAAACGACTTCGATTGGAGTTTTAATTCGAGCTCTTCTCTGTTTCGTTCGAGCTAGAAAAGGAAGGAGGGGGAGGGACTCATGTGCGGGCCTGGGAGGTCAGCGACACAGAGGGCAAAGGGGAGGGGGCGCTCCTACTCGTGCTCTGCTGGGCCCGAGCGAGGTGGACCGTCCCACGTGGGAAGGAAGAGTGGTGAAGGCCAGCGCCAGGCTGGGCTGAGCACGCTGAAAAGGAGAAAGAGGGAAAGGGAGAAAATAAAAGATTTTTTCCATTTTCCAGAACTATTTTCAAAACTAATTTCAAACATATTTCAAAACAGAGTTTGAATCCTTTTCAAAACCACTCAATACAAAACAATAAATGCACCAGCATGAATGCAAAAACATGTTGCTACATGATATATTTTAATTTCACAAAAACTATATATATTTTTCTCAATTATATATTAAATGCATAGCAGTAAAAGCATAATTAAATATTTTTAACACTTTTCGAAACAATGCAAATTTTGGGGTGTTACAAATCTACCCCCCTTAAAAGAATCTCGTCCTCGAGATTAGTTGGCTTACTCAAACAACTGCGGGTATGATTTCCTCAGATCATCTTCTCTTTCCCAAGTTGCTTCTGCCTCTGAATACCGGTTCCACTGAACTTGTATATTTTAATTACTCTGCTTCTGGTTACTCTTTCTACCATTTCAAGAATCTTAACTGGATACTCTTCATAAGTCAAATAATAAGAAACATTAAGATCATCTAGAGGTATTTGCTCTTCTGGTACACACAAGTGATTACCAAACCACAAAGTTCCATTATCATCCATGCGGAAACCAGGTGACTTACCAATTACTAGATTCTCTCCTATATCTTTCAGCTTCTCATCCTGCAACTGACCTTTGCGGATCTCCTGGCATAGCTGGCACAAGCAACTCATGAACTACACTCTTTCTACTGAGAGCATCTGCAACAACATTATTGGCTTCCTAGGGTGATAATGCACATCCAGATCATAATCCTTGATCAATTCTAGCCATCTGCACTGTCTCAAGTTCAGATCAGACTGGGTGAAGATATATTCCAAGATCTTAGATTAGTATCTATGTCACACTTATGTCCAATCAAATAGTGTCTCCAAATCTTTCAAGCATGTACTACAACAACAAGTTCTAAATCATGAGTAGGGTAATTCAATTCATGTTTCCTCAACTGCCTAGATGTATAAGCAACAATTATGCCTTCTTGTATAAGAACACATCCCAAACCAGTACGAGAAGCATCATAATGGATAGAGAAACTCTTACTCAGATATGGCAGTATCAACACAGGTGTTGTAGTCAACCTCTTCTTCAACTCTTCAAAGTTGGCTTGACATTGATTAGACCAGACAAACTTGACATTTTCTCTAACAATGCAGTCATAGGATTTGCAAGCTTTGAGAACCCTTCAATGAACCTTCTATAGTAACTAGCTAAACCAAGAAAACTACGAATCTCAGTAACATTAGTTGGTGGGTTCCAATTCAACACATCTCTCACCTTGCTTGGATCAACAGAAATACCTCCATTAGAGACAACATGATCAAGAAAAGAAACTTCCTCAACCAGAACTCACACTTGCTTCGCTTAGCATACAACTTGTGATCTCTAAGCTTCTTCAATACCAACCTCAGATGTTCAGCATGTTCTCCCTCATTTATAGAGAACATCAATATATTATCAATGAACACAACCACAAATTTATCCAAGTACTCCATATATAAACACCTTATTCATCATGTACATAAAGTAGGCAGGAGCATTGGTCAATCCAAACGACATAAGAGTGTACTCATACAGACCCTACCTCATGGTGAAAGTTGTATTTGGAATGTCACTAGCATGGATCTTCAATTGATGATAGCCAGAACGAAGACCAATCTTTGAGAACACACAAGCACCTCTCAACTGATCAAACAAATCATCAATTCTAAGCAAAGAATACTTGTTCTTGATTGTAACCTTATTGAGTAATATATAATCAACACACATCCTCTGACCACCATACTTCTTGTCAACAAAAATAACTGGACCCATATGAAATTCTACCCCCCTTAAGAACATATTGACCGAGGGGCATCCATGAGCAGCTGGTATATGTTAATCTGAAATTTTCTGGACGAGTCTATTAGACAATACTGCAGTAAAACAGTCATAACTCGAGTTACAAATATCAAAATGAGTTGGTTCTAGACTTTCTGGAAAGCTATTGAAATGCTATAAAACTTTGTTTCATATGTCATTCCCAGATTCAGAAGTCAAAATTGCGTAAAACAGCAATTAACAGATTCTGTTTTAGGTTCCAGACTACGCAGAAACCTCAACTTGCAACAGACATATCTCTTAAAATAAAACAGTTGTGTGGGTTATTCCAATTGGACATGAACCAGGGGTAAGTATAGTTGTTCCCAGAAAAATTGCATGAACTTTGCATGATCATATCTTCAGATATAACAGAAACATTGCAGACTGCTCCAGAAAACAGTAAGGACGGAGACATGACAAACCCAACACATCTATATGTATGACATTAACTATTTATTATAAGACTTTGAAAACTTGTAGGTATAACCACAAGATCTCCAGCAAGCAATACAAAGATCCAAATTACACATTCACACAATGACAAATAATTCAAGCACAAAGGGTTCACACTACACCAAAGACTCGATTACTACTCAACTACGATACTATTCGCACTTCTGCTCAATTGGTTGACATCCTAGGAAATGGGATGTAGGTGATGAAAGTCCATAAAGATTTTGAACAAAGTGAGTCTAAAAACTTAGTAAAACGAAGAGAAACAAAATATTCAAGGTGATAAGAAATAGTAGCTCAAAGGAAGCCATCAACGGGGAGATAATAAGACAAGGATTGAGAATTAATCAATTCAAAGGACAAGGTTGTAGAAAATAGTTTTTGTAGCAAACTAAACTTTAGATAGAGACCACAACTACTATGCTTGCATAGTAGTTGTCAACATAAGTTTTGATACCAATTTGTCACACCCGTTTTCAAGAAAAAAAACAAGTGCATAAAAGGCTCATGTGCACCCCAGGAAAAGTCGCACACATGAGTTGACAAATTATAAAAAATACCATCACAGTGCTTATTACATAGCGAAATAAATATTCATTACAGAGTTTTAAACAAATAAATATTAAACTAAACGACGACTTGTGCGGAAGCTCCAAAGGGACTGGTTGACTGGTTGCTTCCAAGTCTAGTACTCATTGCGGTAGTCATCAACCTAACTGTCGGATACCCAGAAATAGGGTACCCAAATTACCAGACTCTACAAAAACAAAAACCACCATCAAGGGGCTCCTTCGCCTCGCCCGAGCCAAGGTGACGTCGCCCGTAACGTCATTAACCCTCAGGGGCTCCTTCGCCTCGCCCGAGCTAAGGTGACGTCGCCCGTGACATCATCAACCCTCGGGGGCTCTTCCACCTCGCCCGAGCCAAGGTGGCGTCGCCTGTGATGTCATCTGCCCTCGGGGGCGCCTCCGCCTCGCCCGAGCCAAGGAGGCGTCACCCGTGACATCATCAACCCTCGGGGGCTCTTCCGCCTCGCCCGAGCCAAGGTGGCGTCGCCCGCGGCGCCGCTAACCCTCAGGGGCTCTCCCGCCCCGTCCGAGCCCGGCAAACGTCATCTGTGACGACCCTCGCCCTCGGAGGTCTCATTGCCATACATAGCCTGGGGCGCCCTAGCCCACAGACTCAAAAGGTCCACAGTACGCTCCGTCCTCAGGGATGGGGTTCAAGGCATGAGCCACCATGCCGACTTCTATTCACCTTGCAGTACAGGGTCCTGTGCTGCCTAACCGACGACTTCCGCACGTGATATCCACGCCATGTCTTCGACGGACACCCCAATAGGGATTAGGGCGTCATCAAGTCCTGTATGACGGTATGCGGGGGTGCCTGGTCCTGTGCGACCAACCTCCGCCCATACCCGGAAAGGGGAACAGCAAGTTTCCCGATCACAAGGCGTATGGCTACAGCTCGACAAGGACGAACATGACTCGGACATGCGTCTACTGGCGCAATCTTCCTCAGGAAGGAAGACATGATGAAGACAAAGGCTTCCTTCGGCAGCAGCCCAAGCCAGGCCCACGTCACTCCCCTTCTCTCTACTGTACTCCTCCATCTCTCCCTACGTATAAAGGGAGGGAATGGACCCCCAATCTCGCTCTCTCGACATTCCAACATTCATTCACACACACTCAAACTCGCACACACGCGAGCACTCACCAGAACCAAGAACCTCATACGCACGAGACCCGGCGACAGCGTCCCCTCTCACCAAAGCTTGTAGCTCCCCCCTACGAGCTCTCCGCGCTCGGTAATACAACCCCGCAACACACTGGATGTAGGGCGTTCGTGCCCGAACCAGTATAAACCTCCATGTTCTCTGAGCGTAACCATCCAAACTTCGACACGCTTAGAAATTTACTTGTTGGCCGTCTAGACCCCGCCATTTTAGACATCGACACCAATCTTCATCTGTGGTGTTTGAATGCAAGGGTGAGCACATACGTACTCAGCAAATACAACACGGGGTTCATGAAGCTCAAATGGATATGCATGGTTCATAGTGGTAAGCATTTTAACTAGATCATGTTTACATTAATATCAACAATTGCCAAGGTGATTGCATAAGCTCAAATATCCATGATCATAAGGTAAATGACAATGATACAATAAATAAATAATACTTGAATAAGCCACATAAAAATAAGAACCCAATAATTCTGTAAGTTTTCCGAGCTGCTCGTGTCCGTGAGCACGGCTATCATGATAGTTTTTCACTCTGCGCAGAGGTGTAGGACTTTACAACTCTACGCAGAGGTTTCCTATAGAAAGATATTGATTTAAATATAATCACAAAATTAAACTTTTTCAAAACTAACCAATAGTGGTATTAACATAATGATAATTTTATTACGAATCTAACGCAACTTGAACGGATCAAATCGGATTTAAAATGAGCAAGTTATAAGCATTTGAAATCGAGTGGCAATTCTGTAAATAAACATTTTTCATTTATTTTTAAATAAAACAAAACCGGAAGAGAATACGTTTTCCAGTGGCAAACATGTAAACAAGGAGGGCACTATAGTACCGCGGGTTGACACTTAGAAACGCTAAGGGGTTCTTTTGCAAGAGTGTCGGATCGAAGGGGTATCGAGCCCTGAGATCCATCCGATCTGAGTGGGATGGCTGAGATTAGAAAGTGGAGAGGACAGAGGCCGTGTCGGCTGGAACAGAGGGCCGACGGCGGCTCGCCATGGATGCCGGCCTGAAGGGCGGCGGCGCAAGGGCTTAGCGGCGCAAGGGCCACCAAATCACGAACTGAGAGATCCGGAAGGAAGTGGGGAACGACGCGTACTCACCTAGGGTGTTCGCGTGGACAGAGGAATGACGAAGGCGGTGTAGGGCGGCGCCGGGTTCCATGCGAACGGCGATCGGCCGGTGAGGCCAAGGAAAAGAGAAATTGAGAATGGGAGGGCTTCAGGGCTCCTCAAACCTCGTTCCGTAGAAGATGGAGGTCTGTGGAGCTCCGGTGGACTTCAATGGCGACGGCAGCGAAGCTCCGAGCTCGGGAATGCGCTGCGGTGCTAGGGCAAGGCATGGGCGCATAGTAAATGGAGAAACAGAGTGAATAGGGGGTGCCTACGTCTTAAAGCCAATTGATTTGGCAAGAAATGCCTGGAGAAAATGGCTTCGATTGGAGTTTTAATTCGAGCTCTGCTCGGTTTCCTTTGAGCCAGAAAAGGAAGGAGGGGGAGGGACTCATGTGCGGGCTTGGGAGGTCAGCGGCACAGAGGGCAAAGGGGAGGGGCGCTCCTGCTCGCGCTCTGCTGGGCCCGAGCGAGGTGGACCGGCCCATGCGGGAAGGAAGAGGGGAGAAGGGCAGTGCCAGGCTGGGCTGTGCAGGCCGAAAAGGAGAAAGAGGGAAAGGGAGAAAATAAAAGGTTTTTTCCATTTTTCCAGAACTATTTTCAAAACTAATTTCAAACACATTTCAAAATAGAATTTGAATCCTTTTCAAAACCACTTAATACAAAACAATAAATGCACCAGCATGAATGCAAAAACATGTTGCTACATGATATATTTTAATTTCACAAAAACTATATATATTTTTCTCAATTATATATTAAATGCATAGAAGTAAAAGCATAATTAAATAAATTTAACACTTTTTGAAACAATGCAAATTTTGGGGTGTTACAGTTCCAAAGGACTAATCGACACAGTGGAGGAGATCAAGAAAGAGGGCCCTGGATCACTGTAAAAGGACTAATCGACACAGTTACAATGAACGATTCAGTTTCTCGATGGAAAACTAAACTCTAAAACAAAACTCAAACCCTAACGAGAGTGGCGACGGCTGTTTATATAAGTCTAAGGGTCGTCGCCTCCCCTAGACGTGCCCCCCTAATGGGCTCAACAACGATACACGGCCCATCGGACAAAAAACAGTGACGCAGCACCGGAACAGATTCTGGATGCTGACTTGTTTCGACGTTTCCTGATGACTCAGAAGGAATTTAGACATCCAACCAACTCCATTGGTTTCCTTATGAAATTATATTTCCATCCGTGTGTGAATCATTGAAAACAGAGTCCGGATGCGTCCTGGGCGTCCGTTTTACTCCTTGCTGGTCCTGGACTCCGAAACAGATTCGAAGTCGACGTGGTAGCTGAGTTGGAGATGTGTTGCAACTTGGGAAAGGCGATGGCGTAGCATAGAGATGTCCTCATCATCCCCCCTTCTTGAATTGGAGTCGTCCTCAACTCCAACGTGGCGGTGTCCTCATCATCGTGCCTACTCCAGTGCTACCGTCCTGTGGACAGCACAGTAAGGCACCAGCTTCTCCACGGTGTCAGACCTCGAGGACCCAGGTGTCCTCTTGGTTAGCTTCTCCTGGCGAGTTTCAGACAGGGTGCACACCTATCTGGGGAACTACCATTGTGGAGGCCTCTCGCGACCTTATAGCCTCCTATAGGGAGATTACAGGAGATGACTCTCTAGGAGCAGCTCAGATTGTCACTCCTATTCCAGAGGTTCCTCCTCCGGCGACGGGCACACACTTGTTGTCAGTTGCCTCGTCGGAGGTTGCACTAGACTGCTCGACTCAGACAGTGACCACTCCTCCTCTTGTTGCTATTCATACAGATGCTACTTCAGTCGCAGCAGAGATAGTCGAGTCCAAGATACCAGCTCAGACAGAGGGTTAGCTTGCAGTGGAGGCAGCAGCCGTGACAATTGTCATGTCTCCACCCTCTCAGCTTCAGGGTCAGCCAGCAAAGATAGTTGCCACAGTCACTCTTGCAGCTCTGGCTTCTAGACCTTCTCCTCCGCCTCGAGTCTACGCTCATCGGGTCGCAGTGTCCGCATCTACAGAGGCAGGACCGTCTGAAGCTCTACCTCAGGATGCTACACCTTTCGAGCCTCATGGGGAGTTAGAGGAGTCAGCTCAGCCTACCCAGACCACTTCACAGACAGCGGCAGCTTCAGAGGGTCAGGCAGTAGAGGACAATGATGACAGTCCAGACTACTCTCAGTTCGACCTCTGTCCTCACACCACGGATGCTTCACTTCTAGATGCTCAGCAGATCCTTAGTTTTTGGTGCTTGGCGCCAAAGGGGAGAGAGAGTCGAGTATTAGAGATAGGGGGAGGGATTTGGATCTTTGATGTGCTTATTTTCCCCGTACTCTCATGTCATCATTTCTATCTTACTTGCATTTGTATATTTGTGTGATGCTTGATGATTGTGAGATACTCCTGTGATTGTGGTTTTGTGACAAACTCTTGTGATCCACTAATATATCTTGTGAGTTGTCACCTATTCATGATATGTCTCTATGATCTAATGGTAATTGAGCTTCCGCGCCATACTCCTATATATGTGTGAGAATATCATGAGGTACCTCGATTCTATTTCATATTCATTGAGTACCATGTTTGTGGCTTGGCTTAGATGAACAAGTATACTTCACTCTTATTCACTAACTCTTGCTCAATCCATCCAAGTCACTTAAAATCCTAACCATTCATTCTTTTATCCATACTCGAGGAGTTATTGTCGTCAATCACCAAAAAGGGGGAGATTGAAGAATCATGGCCCTGTTGGTTTTGGTGATTAACGACAATTAGAGATTATTATGGCTAATGTGTGGTTTGCAGAGGCTATGCGTAGCTTAGCCATAGTGATCAACATGAATGTCCATCAATGGTTATCACTTAGCCCCCAAGATGGATATCGTTTTGGATTTCAAAGAGACATAATGAAGACCCTAGAGTGATAGGCTAAGTGGCATAAGGAGATGAAGGGCACTTAGTATAGATAGGTCTTTATTTGATCTTTGGCCATACTATAAAGAGGGGTTGAGACTAGTAGCTTGACTTAGGAAAGCTTCATGACTTAGGTGTGGTGCACACTTGTGTTCCTTAGCTCTAAGCAAGCCTATGGTGACCGTAAGTGTCGGATACCAGAAAATAGGGTACCCAAATACCACACCTCACAAAAACAAAATCACCCCTGGGGACCTTTCGTCCCAACTATCCGAGTTAAACAACACTCCCTCGGAGGATCCTCCGCCTCGTCCGAGCTAAGGTGACGTCATCCGTGACGCCATCTACCCTCGGGGGCTCTTCCGCCTCGTCCGAGCTAGGATGACGTCATCTGTGACGCCACCCACCCTCGGAGGCTTCACCAACCCATCTCGTACTTTAGCCTATAGTCAAAAGGTCCACAGTACGGGCTTGTCCTTACGGATGGGGGTTAAAGGCGTGGACCAGCATGCCTACCCCTGTTGAGTTCCTGTGGGACAAGCTCCAGTACCGATCGGACCACCGATTGACACTTGCCATCCCTCCGACGAACACCTGAACAAGGATTAGGGCGTACACGGCCCTGTACGACAAAACGCAGGGGTGCCTGGCCCTGTGCTACTAGCCCCCGCCCATACACAAATATTGCAACAGCGGCGTCGCTGATCATGGGGCGTGTGGCTATAGATGCACCAAGGACTAACAGGACCCGGGCGGCGTGCCAATAGGCGCAGTCTTTCCCGGAAAGGAAGGCGAACAGGAGTCAAAGGTGTCCCCAAGTCAACAGCTATATCGGGCCCACGATCTCTCTCTCTCTCTCTCCCACTACTGTGCTCCTCCATCTCTCCCTACGTATAAAGGGGGAGAATGGAACTCCAATCCCCCTCTCTGAACTTTTTAGACTCATTCCAACACACACACACACACTCGCATTCACGCGAGCTCTCACCGGAACCAAGAACCTCATACGCACGAGACCTGGGAACCAACTTCCCTCTCTCACCATTGCTTGTAGCTCCCCTCTACGAGCTCTCCACGCTCGGTAATACGACTCCGCAACAAACTGGACGTAGGGCGCTCATGCCTGAACCAGTATAAACCTTGTGTTCTCCGAGCGTAACCATCCGATCTCCGACACGCTTAGAAATTTACTCGTTGACCGTCTAGACCCCTCCATTTTAGACACCGACAGTTGGAACGCCAGGTAGGGGACCTTTGCGTGTCACCCATATTTTCGAGTATCAGATGGCATCTCGCCACATCGATTTCGCTCCGGGCTCCATTGTTCGTTTTGGTAGCCTGGACTTCCAGTGCCACAGGGAGGGGGGCGACTTGGTCCTTTGACGCCCCGCGGCATCCTCCGAGGTAGCCGTGGACGCTGTCTCCGCGTCCATGTCCACCCTCAACCTGCCTCCCTCCGGGGGGCAAATCACCCATGGGGCAGCCGTCCCGTGGGCCGACTATCCTCAGTTCGAGCGCTAGCTCGACACTCTGATGGGGCCCCAGCCGACGCAGGAGTCCATGCACAACCTCTACATTGCATTCACCAATGTGAAGGCGTAGCTCGCGGGAGGATAGCCGCTCTCTCCCGGGCTCATCAATGTGCCCGTCCCGAAGGTGCTACCGCACGGCATGCGGAACGCCGCTGCATCTTACTCGGAGGCGGTGGCCGCGGGTTTCCATGCTGACCCCACGGTGGGGACATGCATCGGGCTCGTGTCCCACCACCTCCGGTCCGTCTCCGACCTCCTTACGAGCTCGGAGACCACCTCTTACGCCGACCCCAGCCACAGGAATGCCGATCCCTAGGAGCCCCTGGACTTCGAAGGTCTGGGGGATAAGGAGGCCCTCTATGGTCCCCGACACACCAACGATGACCTACTCAGACCCGACTTGGGCAACCATAGCATAGGCCGTGACCGCGAGTGCCTCGTGCGCGACGCATCGCCGCACGCAGCGGCTATCAATACCGCCCGCGTCAAAGGAAAGGACGAGGAAGGAGACGACGTCCATGCGCCCGTCGACAGGGCGAGGCCACCGACGCCAGCGCCGCGAGGCAACCCGTAGTCCTCGGATTCCCAACGGTCCTGCCTCGTGGGCCTCAACAACGCGAAGCAGTGGTTCGAGGAAGGACGACGCCGAGTAACGTTCGAGCAACTCCTTGACACCGTCACGAGCTGCGCGTCAGGCGAGGAGCATTCTTCCGCCCTGACGAGGAAAGGCAAGCTGCAACTTAGCGGTGGCCACAGGGTCGCAGCGGCAAATTACAGAGCCCCCCGTCCCCAGGGCGGGATGAAGGTGGCAGGTTTGACGACACGCTCTCCAAAACATGCCCATACCACAACAGGCCGGTCAAGTACATGCTCCGGGAGTGTGATAAGATGGTCAGGTACTTCGAAGTCGCTTCCAGTAAGGATGACCGACCGAAGCAGCCAGAGGACCAAGACCGGAATGGGGGTCGTAACGACTCTTACCCCCGTGTAAACGAGTGCCTCATGATTTTTGGTGGCTCACGGACCGACGACTGCAAACGTCGGCAGGAGGAGGAGCGGCGCGAGGTCTTTATGACCACTCCATCAACCCCAGTCTTCCTCAACTGGTCGGAGTCTGACACCACGTTCAGTCGAGACGACCACCAGACCCGCGTTACCCAGCCGGGCTGCTACCCACTCGTCGTGGACCCGATCATAGGGGATGTGTGAACACATGGTGGATAAGTACCCATGTAGTTCAGTTTTGTGATGAGTGATTGCCCAACACTTGAGCGTTTCACTTTGAGTGGCTTACTCTAACCCCTTTGCGAAAGCAAATGTGTGCCTATCTATCGGCTTGTGGTGCGCAGGTGCTATGCCTAGTGTCAGTGGTCAATGGCCGTGTCGATGGACTGAGAGCGGTGAAGGGCGGAAATGGGACTCGGACTGAGGGACCATGGGCGCCGACGGACTAGCTGTGGTGACTAGTGCTTGGCACCGGCGAGTGCGACAAGACATGGAGGTAGACCGAGTTGACCACGTCAAGACGGCGGACGAGCGGTTCGAGCGGAGGCTCATGGGACTCGGAGTCCGACCGGGAGAGGACAAGGTGGCTCGAGTCAAGCGGTTTGGTGGTTTGGGCCTCAAAACCATCAGAGGACGGTTTCCGAGTTTGGGTCTGAAAACTCAGGGTTCGGTAGTGTAGCCCAAAGCTACCGGTGGCGGGTTTTGCGGGTTTGGGCCTCAAAACCCAGGCGGAGCTTCCGAGGAAGCGGGGATGGCACGTGGCGGAATCCTGGAGGTTGCGTCGAGGCGACGACAACTCCTGGCAGGAAGCGGGGCCGTCCATTCAAACGAGTGGCTGAGAGTTATCGACTTGGATTACAGTGTCTTAGGGCTAGGTAATTCGGTCTTGTATCTAGGGGGATCTTTGGGAAAGAGCCAAAGCTCCGTTAAATAGAGGATGAAGGGGTATCCTCATCCTATCTCTTGAACCCTAATCACTTGCCCCCTTCTCTCTCTCTATCTCTCTCTAGTTCATGAGATCCCTAGGTTGTTTCCACCAACCTTTGTAAGAACTTGGTTTTGCTGCGAGGAATCGGAGGCCGTAACCTCCGTAAGCCATGGTGGCTTCGATTTGTTGATCGTGTCGCCGTTTTGCTTGTATTCTTCGCGTTTTGATTTTGCTCCCTCTTTTCCTGAGATGATTTCTCTTTGTAGGGAGTAGCTCTTGCAAATCCATTTGAACCAAGTTGTTCGTATTCGTGAGGAGCTTCTTTGCACCGAAGGAATTCTCCTCAAACCTCACGAGTGCGTAGATCGGGCGTTTTCTTTGTGGAGTTCTTCGTTCTTGAGCTTTTCCCCAAATCTCTTCTCCTCCCTTTTCTCTAAGCTAAATTGAGCGATGATTTCTTTGGGATGGCTCCCCAACTGCTCTAGGATCATGCCTACAAAGTTTGGTTGCAGTTGGTGATCATTTGGTTGAGTTTTTGGAAGATTTGGCGGCGTGGAAACGATTTTCACGGGCTTCAGCTTTTCTATTCGTGTGCCACGGACTACCCTCCGGACTACTTGGCACAAGCTCCGAACCATAGCAAGTGGTCCAGTGGTCTTGATTAGTAAGTCAGCCAAGCAGTTGAGGGCATCGGACCAGGTGCTTTAGTCCGACGGTGAGCGTCAGACCAAAGTCCGGAGCTTGGGAGCTTGCTGTGTTGTTTTGCGCAGAGGCTGGAAAGAGGAACGGACTACTTCCCATAGTCCGACGGTGAGCGTCGGACCAGTGGTTCGGAGCTTCGGCACTCCCTGCATGGTTTCTGTGTCAGCATCGGACCAGTCTGAAGGCCTGCTGCAGAGGCGTTGGACCAAGGCTCCAGACCTTGTGCTATGGTCCGGAGGTCTTGACAGAGTAGTCCGACGGTTGGTTTTTTCGCCCATTTTGCCTAGATTCTTGCCTCTTTTCCCTAGGGGTTGAGAACCTGTGTTTTGGGGTTTCCGGTGATTTTCCCTCCACTGCCAGTGAGCTCTCATTTCTCCGTTTTGAGCACCCATCAACTGGGTTTGGCTTTTGGGAAGAGTGGCCCAAATATTTCGAGAGCAATTTGAGGCTCCCATTCCCCCCCCCACTCTGGTCGCTGTTCTCGGTCCTTCAATTTGTATCAAAGACGGTTAAGGATCATTCCACCTTACACGGTTCTTGATCCGCAAAAGGCGACATGGAGCGAGGTGCTGGCAAACCTCCGTTCGTCGATGGAACAAACTTCGCCTATTGGAAGGTGCGCATGTCCACTTACCTCCAAGGGCTTGATACGAAGTATTGGGAGATTTGTGAGAGTGCTGACCATGTGGTTCTTGGTGCTCGGATTAATGAGCTGCAAATCACGCAACATGCGTCAAACGCAAGAGCCCGTAGCATCCTCTTCTCAAGTTTGTCTCTTCCTGAGTTTGAGCGAGTTTTGAGTCTCACTACGGCATGGGAGATCTGGCAAACACTTGTGCAATATCATGAGGGAAACCCTCAGATCAAGTCCAGACTCTTCGACACGTACCGTAGAGAGTACGAGAACTTTGCTCAGTTGGCCGGCAAATCTATTGACAGGATGTTCACTCGCTTCCAATCTATTGTCAACAAGATGTGTGCTAATCGAGCCAACTTTCCTTATGATGATCATGAGATGGCTATCAAGCTTTTGCATGCTCTTGATCGGAAGGTATGTGAGATGAAGGTGGCTACCATTCAGGAGTCACCGGGCTATGATGCCCTGACCGTGGATGAGCTGTTCAGCAAGCTCAAGTCCTCGAAGATTGACTACCAGACCCGGGCCAAGCTTGAAAACCCGTCGAAAGCATCTATGGCGTTGGTTTCTAGCCCCGGCGGTACGTCTTCTTCCTCCTCTGGCCCTTCACACTCTTTGTTTGCTTTGTCTTTGATTTTTGTGACAGAGGATCAAGGGCTCTTGGAGATGATGAGCTAGCTTTGGTCATCACCAAGTTCTCACAGTTTCACAACAACCGTTTGAACCGTCGGCGTGGTGGCTCGGCCAAGGGGTGCTACCGTTGCGGTGATGAGTATCACTTCATCGCAAACTGCCCCAAGAAAGCTGCGGGTGACTTCACCAAGCACAAGGACAAGCGTGAGCACCACTTCGAGGACAAGCACAAGCCCAAGGCCGGCTACCACTAAAGATCCTCCAAAAAGGTGATCGACAAGGTGAAGGCCAAGCACCGAGCCTTCCTCGCCTCCCTCAGCGACATCGATGCCTCCTCTGACGGAGGTGCTTCTTCAAGCGATGATGAGTTGAAGGGAAAGGTTGAGGACAAGCTCAACGGCCTATGCTTCTACGCCGATGCCAAGCACAGTGGCTTTTGCACCATGGCGATTGAAGAAGGCAAGGTCGGCAAGCGCAAAGATGGCCCCGACTACAACTCCGACACACCCAAGGTATCACCCACTATCGAATCCCTCTTCTTGAGCTTGAGTCTCTGAACAACACCTTGATAAGTCAAGATGCGTTGCTCAAGCGTGTCGCGTGTGAGAGGAACGATTTTAAGGCGAAGTACCTTAGCACGCTTCATGAGCTAGAGTTTGCTAAGGCACGAGTGGTGGTTACCGAGGAGGTAGAGTGTGATGCTTACGCCATTCACATGTCTAGTCTTGTCACTCTGCAGGACAAGTATGGCACTCTACTTGAGTTGGGGTGCGTGAACCGGAAGTTCAGAGGCGCACTTCTAGGCCTATAGGTACAATGCCTCAAGGTACTAGGCCTCAGGAGGCGAGACCACGCGGTAGTCGTGCCCGGCGGGGTCCGGTCGTGACCCATACGACTATGGGCCTCGTGGCGGTGGCTTTACTCCACCCTTCTTTAGCGGACCACGTTTTCCCTATCGTGGTGATCGCTATCCCTCCGTGGGGCAGGAGATGTTTGATTTTTTTTCCTAACCCATTCTTTGGGCAAGTGGGACAACACTGGTATCCTTCACAGTTTACTAACCCCAGTGTTGGTCCGTTTGCTCACCCTATGTCTTTTTATTGATATAGGAAGGAGGACTGGAGGAGACTTGGCTTGTGTATTCCGGATGCTCACGCCATATGACCGGAAGTGCCAAGTGGTTCTCCAGCCTCGACCCCGTGCGCCACACCGAGTATATCACATTCGGGGACAAGAGTAAAGGTAAGGTTGTATCCCGAGGGTCGATCCGAGTTAATTCGTCTTTTGTCCTCAAGGATGTTGCTTTGGTTGCAAATTTGCATTTTAACCTTCTATCGATTTCGCAACTCCTTGAAGACAGTTTTGAGGTGAGCTTTAAGCCAAACCTCTCTTGGATTTTGGACTCTCGGGGTGATCTTGTTTGCTGGATTTTTCCCTTCGGGAAGATATTTTGTGCAGATTTGTCTATCTCTTCCGGACCTTCTCGTTGTCTTCTTGCCGATTATTCCTCCGAGCTTTGGAAGTGGCATAGCAGATTGGGACACATGAGTTTTGACTTGCTTGCAAGGCTTAGCTCAATGGACCTTATCCAAGGGTTGCCAAAGCTGAAGTTCGAGAAGGATTTGGTTTGCCATCCTTACAGGCATGGTAAGATGGTTGCTGCTTCCCATCCTCCTGTGACTGAGATCATGACCACTCGACCTGGCGAGCTCTTACATATGGACATAGTTGGTCCAGCTCGGGTTAGGTTGGAAGGAGGGAAGTCGTGTGTGGTTGTAGTTATTGATGACTACTCGAGGTACTCTTGGGTGTTCTTTTTGGAGAGTAAGGATGAGACTTTTCCACTTGTTCGAGACCTGATTTTGAGATTGCAAAATGAGCTACCTGAGAATGTCATGAGAGCTATCCGCAGTGACAATGGCACAGAATTCAAGAATGCTCACTTTGCAACTCTTTGCTCTTCTTTGGGTCTCGTCACCGGTTTTCCTCACCTCGCACTCCCCAGCGGAATGGTGTTGTTGAGCACAAGAATCGGACCCTTGTTGAGATGGCCATGACAATGCTCAATGAGCATAGGACTCCTAGGTGGTATTGGGCTGAAGCACTCAGTTCTGCTTGCTATGTTTCCAATCGTATTTTCCTCCGTGCTTTCAAGAAGAAGACTTCTTATGAGTTGCGATTTGGGAGACCACCCAAGGTAAGTCACCTACGGGTGTTTGGGTGCAGGTGCTTCATCCTCAAAAAGGGCAGTAAGTTGGATAAATTTGAATCATGGTCTTCTGACGATATCTTTCTTGGTTATTCTACTCACTCTCGTGCTTATCGTGCACTTAACTTTGAGACTAACCGAGTGATGGAGACTTGTGAGATTACCTTCGATGAGACTATGCCCTGTGTTTCCACTGCTTTTGAGCTTGCAGGTGATGATGAGGTGAACACTAGCATCTTTGTAGAGGAGGAGCAGGATGAGGCCGATTGGGGTGATCCCGAGCCAACTCCACTGGCTGCCCTCGCCGACCCTGCGATGTCCACTTCGGCTCACGGTCCATATCCGACTACTTCCTCTACATGGGGGCCGTTCGAGCAGCTTCCTTAGTCGGTGCCTGTTGCACCTGAGGGAGCTCCAGCTGCTGTCGAGGGGGAGGCCATTTCATCCAGATAGGCTCCCCGCCACATCCAACGGCAGCACCCGCCGGAGAACATCATCGGCGACATTGACCGTCGAGTCACGCGGTCCAGGTCCTATATCTCTCACTTTGCTCATTCGTATTTTGTCGCTTCTTTTGAGCCCCGAGATGTTGGACACGCCTTGATGGATCCGGATTGGGTTAATGCCATGCATGAGGAGTTAGAAAACTTTGAGCAAAACTACGTTTGGGTCTTAGTTCCTCCACCACCTAGTTGCCACCCCATAGGTACCAAATGGGTTTTCAAAAATAAACAAAGTGAAGATGGGGTGGTAGTGCGCAACAAGGCTAGGTTGGTAGCTCAAGGCTTTTGTCAAAAGGAGGGAATAGACTATGAGGAAACCTTTGCTCCTATAGCTCGTTTAGAAGCCATTAGAATCCTTCTAGACTTTGCGGCTTCTAAGGGTTTCAAACTTTTTCAAATGGATGTTAAAAGTGCTTTCTTAAACGGCTACATAGAGGAGGAAGTTTATGTTAAACAACCTCCCGGTTTCGAAAATCCCAAGTTTCCAAACCATGTTTTTAAACTCCACAAAGCTTTGTATGGTTTGAAACAAGCACCTAGAGCATGGTATGATAGGCTAAAAACCTTTTTGCTTGCTAAGTGTTTTGAAATGGGATTGGTAGATAAGACGTTATTTCTCCTAAAGCAAGGCAAAGACACTCTCCTTGTCCAAATATATGTGGATGATATCATCTTTGGTGGATCTTCTCATGCTCTTGTTGCCAAGTTTGCAGATCTTATGAGTAGGGAATTTGAGATGTGCATGATGGGAGATGTTGACTTTCTTTCTCGGGTTACCAATCAAGCAAACCCGGGAAGGAACGTTTGTGCACCAAGGCAACTACACGAAGGATATCTTGAAGAAGTTTGACATGGGTGAGCCAAAGCCCCTCTCGATGCCCATGTCGACTACTACTGCCTTGGATGTGGATGAGGAAGGAGAGGTAGTGGATCAGACAGAGTACCGAAGCATGATCGGGTCGCTTCTGTACTTAATAGCGACTCGACCGGACATTCAGTTCGCCGTCTGCTTGTGTGCACGCTTTCAGGTGTCCCCCAGACTTCGCACAAGCAGGTGGTGAAACGCATCATGAGGTACTTGCGCTTCACTCCCGAATTTGGACTTTGGTTCTCCACTTCTTCTCTTGCGCTTTATGGGTATTCTGATGCCGACTTTGCCGGTTGCCGTCTTGATCGGAAGTCCACTTCTGGGACTTGCCAGTTTCTCGGGTCTTCTTTGGTGTCTTGGTCTTCCCGCAAACAGTCTAGCGTGGCACAGTCGACATGCGAAGCTGAGTACGTTGTCGCGGCTAGCTGTTGCTCTCAGTTGATTTGGATGATTGCCACTTTGAAAGACTTTGGTCTTGTGCTTACTAAGGTGCCTTTGCTTTGCGATAGCACGAGTGCAATTAGTGTGGCCAAAAATTATGTGCTTCACTCTAAGACCAAGCACATTGAGGTCCATTTTCACTTCTTACGTGATCATTATGAGAAGGGAGACATTGACCTCCGGCATGTCGAGCCCCAAAACCAGCTTGCAGATATTCTCACAAAACCTTTGGATCAAGCTGCGTTTTCGTGCCTTCAGGGCGAGCTGGGTGTTTGCTTCCCCTTTTAGTTGAGGGAAGCTCTTTGTGTATCATAGTTCTTTTTGGTTCTTATTTGTCTTTTCTTTCTTTTCTTTGGTGTCTTTTTAGTTGTTAATTGGTGTCATTGCATTTTGCATCTCATTTGCATTTGTGACATAGTTCATTTTAAGCTTCATACCTGTAGCCGATATAATGAATCTATGCTCTGTTTGAGGTGCTTTATGTGTCTATAGTGTTACCTAACTTAGACTCTCTTTGATCTCTTGATATGCAATAGAGCTAAGTTAGAAAAGCCTTAAAACTGAATTTAATTCCCCATGTCACCTCTGAAATGACACTAGCATGTGTAGGCTTTTGAAGATCCTTCTTGGTTGTTTTGTATATAGCTTGTAACTATGTCTCTTCATTGTTTCATTCACTTCAATTGAGCACCATGATTAAAAGTAATCTAAAATGAAATTGCTCTCTGTTTTGTGAATTGGAAAGATCGAGTTTGGTCTACATTGTGAGCATTTCACCGTGTGTTCGAGACTGCTTCCCGTATGGGTGGAACTTGAGCGGTGTCGTGTATGACCAAAACCGGTGTGTTAAGTCCTTTGACTTCGCCCGGTTGGTAAGCAGTGGCATCACTTTGTTTACAACCATTCGCATACAACTTAAATGTGCCTAAAACTGAAATTGGCTGCGAAACTCTGAAATTTGAAAAATTCATTCAGTTGGGTCATTGGCTTGTTGTATGAACTTTGCTAGGAATAGCTCTACTTGCTATACATGAGATTGCTTTGAGATAGATCCTATCTTGCTTGCCATGTTTAGTTGTCACTAGGAGGTGATACCCATTCCTTGCTCACACATGTAATCTTCTCTATTTTGGCTTCTAAAGTGATCTTTAGCTCAACCTGAGTCTTTGTTGGGCACGTAGAGCTTTTCCTATTCTCACAGGATCACATCACTTAGAGCATCCTTTCATTGTCTTAGCTCTAAGTATGAAGCTTGTTGCACTCATTTTGCATATCATGGCATTTGTGGCTGGATCTTGAGTTTTGAGCTTTGATGAGCTACATGTGTCAACAAGGGGGAGAAAGCATGCATTTCACACCTACCTACTTTGGTAAAGGGGGAGAGATGTGCATTTCATTTGCATTTTTAGCCATCTACTTCCAAGGGGAAAAGATGTGCATCTCTTTGGTTTCATTGGTTTAGAGCTTCTTTGGTCAAGGGGGAGTTTTTGTGCTTCTTTTGCCTTAAGGAGTTAAATTTGGTATCTTGTTTTGGCTCTTCAATAGGTTTCCAATTGGTATCTTGCTCAGGGGGAGCTTTTGCTAGATGTGTTGAGCCATTGCCTCTTCTGGAGGGTCTAGCTTGTTTTGTTGGCTTCGATAGGTTTTGATTGGCTTCTTGAGCTTTTTGAGGTTTAATTGGTATCTTTGAGCTCCCTTAGTGCTTCAATTGATTTTCTGAGCTTTGAGAGTTTTTCTTGATATCTTGGACTTGCTAGGGGTGTTGAACCCGTTTCTGCCTCTTCTTGAGGGATAGCTTTGATTTGCTTGGTTGCGTCGAGCCATTGCCCATGTCTTTGAGAACCAAGTTTTGGATGCGTTTTACTTCTCTCAAGTGACCCCGTTTTGGTTTTCTTAGCCTTTTGGTCATTTGGAGAGCTTTACCTTGTGGCTCAAATCAGAAATGCACTTGTGTTGACAATGCACTCATCAAGGGGGAGATTGTGAACACATGGTGGATAAGTACCCATGTAGTTCAGTTTTGTGATGAGTGATTGTCCAACACTTGAGCGTTTCAGTTTGAGTGTCTTACCCTAAACCCTTTGCGAAAGCAAATGTGCGCCTGTCTATCGTCTTGTGGTGTGTAGGTGTGTAGGTGCTATGCCTAGTGACAGTGGTCAATGGCGTGGAGAAGGTCGAGTAGAGGCTTGTCGTGCCGATGGACTGAGAGCGGTGAAGGGCGGAAGCGGGACTCGGACTGAGGGACCATGGGCTCCGACGGACTAGCTGTGGTGACTAGTGCTTGGCACCGGCGAGTGCGACAAGACATGGAGGTAGACCGAGTTGACCAAGTCAAGACGGCGGACGAGCGGTTCGAGCGGAGGCTCATGGGACTCGGAGTCCGACCAGGCGAGGACAAGGTGGCTCGAGTCGAGCGGTTTGGTGGTTTGGGCCTCAAAACCATCGGAGGACAGTTTCCGAGTTTGGGTCTGAAAACTCGGGGTTCGGTAGTTGAGCCCAAAGCTACCGGTGGCGGGTTTTGCGGGTTTGGGCCTCAAAACCCGGGCGGAGCTTCCGAGGAAGCGGGGATAGCACGTGGCGGAATCCTGGAGGTTGCGTCGAGGCGACGACAACTCCTGGCAGGAAGCGGGGCCGTCAATTCAAACGAGTGGCTGAGAGTTATCGACTTGGATTACAGTGTCTTAGGGATAGGTAATTCGGTCTTGTATCTAGGGGGTCTTTGGGAAATAGCCAAAGCTCCGTTAAATAGAGGATGAAGGGGTATCCTCATCCTATCTTTTGAACCCTAATCACTTGCCCCCCTTCTCTCTCTCTATCTCCCTCTCTAGTTCATGAGATCCCTAGGTTGTTTCCACCAACCTTTGTAAGAACTTGGTTTTGCTGCGAGGAATCGGAGGCCGTAACCTCCGTAAGCCATGGTGGCTACGAGGAATCGGAGGCCGTAACCTCCGTAAGCCATGGTGTTCTTCGCATTTTGCTTTTGCTTCCTCTTTTCCCGAGATGATTTCTCTTTGTAGGGAGTAGCTCTTGCAAATCCGTTTGAACCAAGTTGTTCGTATTCGTGAGGAGCTTCTTTGCACCGAAGGAATTCTCCTCAAACCTCACGAGTGCATAGATCAGGCTTTTTCTTTGCGGAGTTCTTCGTTCTTGAGCTTTTCCCCAAATCTCTTCTCCTCCCTTTGCTCTAAGCCAAATTGAGCGATGATTTCTCCAGGATAGCTCCCCAACTGCACTAGGATCATGCCTACAAAGTTTGGTTGCAGTTGGTGATCATTTGGTTGAGGTTTTGGAAGATTTGGCGGAGTGGAAACGATTTTCACGGGCTTTAGTTTTTCTGTTCGTGAGCTCCGGACTACCCTCCGGACTACTTGGCACCAGCTCCGGACCATAGCAAGTGGTCCGGTGGTCTTGACTAGTAAGTCAGCCAAGCATCCGAGGCTGTCGGACCAGGTGCTTTAGTCCGACCGTGAGCGTCGGACCAAAGTCCGGAGCTTGGGAGCTTGCTGTGTTGTTTTGCGTAGAGGCTGGAGTGAGCACCGGACTACTTCCCATAGTCCGACGGTGAGCGTCGGACCAGTGGTCCGGAGCTTCGGCATTCCCTGCGTGGTTTCTGTGTGAGCGTCGGGCTTTCCAAAGTGGGCATCGGACCAGTCCGAAGGCCTGCTGCAGAGGCGTCGGACCAAGGCTCTGGGCCTTGTGCTATGGTCCGGAGGTCTTGACAGAGTAGTCTGATGGTTGCTATTTTCGCCCGTTTTGCCTAGATTCTTGCCTCTTTTCCCTAGTGGTTGAGAACCTGTGTTTTGGGGTTTCCGGTGATTTTCTCTCCACTACCGGTGAGCTCTCATTTCTCGGTTTTCGTCCTCACCCATCAACTGGGTTTGGCTTTTGGGAAGAGTGGCCCGAATATTTCGAGAGAAATTTGAAGCTCCCATTCACCCCCCCCCCCCTCTAGTCGTTGTTCTCGATCGTTCAGGACGTGCGCTTCACCAAGGTACTGATGGACGGGGGCAGCGACCTTAACATCATGTTTTACAACGCCTTCGAGGCCCTAAAGATACCCAGTAAGAAACTCCGCCGGAAGGGGTCCCCTTCCTGGAAATCGTCCCCGGAAAACCAGCCCTGCCCATAGGGTAGATCGACCTGCTCGTGACGTTCGGGGAGTTGAATAACTTCCGGAGCGAGCTTCTCACTTTCGAGGTCACACACTATCGCAGGACATACCACGCAGTGTTGGGGAGGCCGTGTTATGCGAAGTTCATGGCCATCCCCAACTACACTTACCTCAAGCTCAAGATGTCGGGACCGTGTGGAGTCATCATGGTCACCTCCGAACTCGCGGAAGCGTATCAATGCGACGTGGACAGTTGTGAAAATGCCATGGCCGAGGTACGATGCTCGGAGCTGGCAGTGGTGGCCGAAGCCGCGAGCAATGAGAGAGTCGACTCTAAAGGCACAGGAAACTTCAACCCCCTTGAGGGGGTAAAGGAAATCCCTCTAGTCCCATCCAGGGCGGATGGCCGAGTACTACGCATCAGCGCCTCCTTGGGTCCGGAGCAGGAATCCGCACTCATCGACTTTCTCCGCGCGAACGGCGACATGTTTGTGTGGAACCCTTCGGATGTTCTGGACATACCAAGAGACGTAGCCGAGCACGCCTTGATGATCCAACCCGGCGCCCGACCGGTGAAACAGTGCCTACGTCGTTTCGACGAGGAGAAGCGGCGGGCCATCGGTGAGGAGCTCCACAAGCTTCAGACGGCCGGATTCGTCAAAGAGGTATTCCATCCCGAATGGTTATCTAATCCAGTACTAGTTAAGAAGAAGAGCGAGAAGTGGAGAATGTGCGTGGACTACACCAACCTGAACAAGGCATGCGGCAAGGATCCATACCCCCTATCCCGTATCGATCAGATCGTCGATTCCACCTCGGGGTGCGAAACGCTTTCTTTTCTTGATGCGTACTCCGGCTACCATCAAATCTAGATGAAGGAGTCCGACCAGCTCGCAACATCATTCATCAAGTCGTTTGACTCTTTTTGCTACGTCACTATGTCGTTCAGCCTCAGAAACGCGTGAGCCACGTACCAGCGGTGCAAGCGCTCGTTTTTGGGGAACTCATCGGGACGACCGTTGAGGCATATGTGGATGACATTGTGGTAAAATCCAAACGAACGGAAACCATGATCACCGATCTCGAGACAGCGTTGGAGGCCATGAAACTCAAGCGCGTCAAGCTCAACCCTGAGAAGTGCGTGTTTGGGGTGTCGCGTGGCATGCTCCTTGGTTTCATTGTCTCTGAGCGTGGCATCGAGGTCAACCTCGATAAATCTTTGCCATCGCTGGTATGGGGGCGATCCGCAACGTGAAGGGGGTGCAGCGGATCATGGGGTGCCTTGCGTCCCTGAGCCGCTTCATCTCGCGTCTCGGCGAACCAGAGAAGACTGAACACTTCACCTAGACCCCCAAGGGGTAGGAGGCCCTGGACAAGCTCAAGGCGGTCCTCACGAGCGCGCCCATACTCGTCCTACCGATGCTACGCGAAGCTCTCCTTCTATACATCGCCGCCACCACGCAAGTGGTGAGTGTCATCATCATCGTCGAAAGGGAGGAGGAGGGCCACACGCTGAAAGTCCAGCGGCCGGTGTACTTCATCAGCGAAGTACTATCCGAGACTAATACCAGGTACATTCAGATTCAGAGGCTCCTCTACGCGGTCCTCATCACGCAAAGAAAGCTGGCCCACTACTTCGACAGTCATCACGTCACCGTCGTATCGTCCTACCCTCTCAGGGAGGTGATACAGAGCCGCGGGGCTATGCGGCGGGTGGTGAAGTGGGGGCTCGAGCTCATGTGGGAGTTCATCTCCTACGCGCAGCGGACGGCCATCAAATCCCAGGTTCTTGCAGATTTCGTCGTCGAATGGACCGAAATCCAGCTACCACCGACGGTGGAGAATCAGGAGTTCTGGGTCATGTACTTTGATGGATCACTGATGAAGACCGGCGCTGGCACCGGCCTGGTTTTCATCTCTCCGCTCGGGGTCCAGCTCAAGTATATGATACGTATAATCTTCCCCGCGTCTAACAACGTCGTGGAATACGAGGCCTTGGTAAACGGGCTACACATAGCAACGGAGCTAGGCATCAAAAGACTCGACGCACGAGGCGACTCTCAACTCGTAGTCGAACAGGTCATGAAGGAGTCGAACTGCAACGACCCCAAGATGACGGCGTACTGCCAGGCGGTCCGCCGTTTGGAAGAAAAGTTCAACGGCCTGGAACTCAACCACGTCGCCCGAAAGTACAATGAGGCAGTAGACGAACTCACGAAGCTGACGTCCGGTCGGCGTACGGTTCCATCCGGAGTCTTCGCCAGCGATCTCCACAAGTCATCCGTCACCTGGCGCGAGGATCCCGAGGTCGGGGCCACAGAGACACCCGTGGCAGAGATCATGGACGTCAAAGGAGTACGAAGCGGTGCAGACGACGCCCCGACCGACGATGACGATCCCTTTCCTGACTAGAGGATCCCCATCCTGGACTGGTTAATTCGGGAGCACCTCCCAGCCGACAGAAACAAGGCACACCGCATCGCGTGACGTGCCAAGTCCTTTGTCATTATCAACCAAGAGCTCTATAGGCGCAGCAACACAGGGATCCTGCAATGTTGCATCCACACCGAGCAGGGTGTGAGCCTGCTGGAGGACATACACGCAGGGGACTGCGAGCATCACGCCCCCCCCCCCCGCATGATTGTCGGAAAGGCATTCCGCCAAGGTTTCTACTGGCCAACGGCCGTAGCAAACACCACGGAGATTGTGCGCTCCTGCGAAGGGTGCCGGTTCTATGCCAAGAAGACTCACCTGCCCGCACAAGCACTACAGACCATCCCCCTCACGTGGCCCTTCGCGGTCTGGGGTTTGGACTTAGTAGGGCCCCTATCCAAAGCGCCCGGGGGCTTCGACCACTTGCTCGTCGCCATCGACAAGTTCTCAAAGTGGATCGAGGTGCGCCCCCTTTCTCAGATCAAGTTAGAGCAGGCAGTCCTGTTCTTCACAGACATAGTACATCGGTTCGGAGTGCCCAACACGATCATCACCGACAACGGCACCCAGTTCACCGGGAAAAAGTTCCTGAATTTCTGCGACAGGAGTCAAATCTGTGTGGACTGGGTGGCTATCGCACACCCCGAAACGAATGGGCAGGTCGAGCGTGCCAACGTGATGATCTTGCATGGGCTAAAGCCGAGAATCTTCAACCGGCTGAAAAAGTTCGGAGACCGCTGGGTTGCGGAGCTCCTAGCCGTCCTCTGGACCCTCAGGACGACCCAAAGCAGAGCCACCGTCTGCTCCCCTTCTTCATGCTTTACGGGGCAGAGGCCGTACTCCCGACCGACCTAGAATACAGCTCGCCACGGGTGAAGGCCTACGACGAAGAGGGCAACCAAGCAAACATGTAGGACGCCGTGGATCAGCTAGATGAAGCAAGGGATATCGCCCTCCAACATTCGACAAAGTACCAGCAGGCCCTGAGGAGATACCACGACCGTCGTGTCCGAAAGCGCGAGTTCAACGTCGGCGACCTCGTGCTCCGGGTCAAGCAGAGCAACAAGGACAAGCACAAGATCACGCCGCCGTGGGAAGTTCCATACGTCGTAGTGGAGGTTCTCCATCCCGGAAGCTACAAGATCGCCACCGTAGGGCCTGATAGTCAGGTCTTCTCCAACGCCTGGAACATCGAAAAGCTACGTCGCTTCTATCCCTAAGTACTTCCCCCCGAATCATAAGTATACACATGTATCTTTTCTTTAAAAGATCTAATATACGCGGCACAAGCGGCATGCAGCCCAAACGCTGAGCAAGACGCGCCCCAAACTTGTGGATCACGTCTCACTCGGGGGGCTGGATAGGGGGCTTCTTTCCCCCGGTTTTTTCCGAAAAACTTGTCTTGTCCCGACCCCCCCAGAGGGGCGTCGCCTCTCGCTCCAATGCCACTCCCGCTCGGATTTCTCTCCTCTTCCGCATGAACATTTTTTCCGATGTTCGCAGCCACACCAAAGAACGTGCAGCCAGCGAAAGTCACCCAGGGCCAGGGTCACGCTTACCCTCAAGAGCAGGCAGGGTTCAGTCCGACCTTCGACCCAGATCAGCCGACATACGCAAAGATCGGACAGACGCCTACGCGCCACCACCAACGGGGACGGCCCATGGGCCCAGGTAAGATAAAGGGCCCCGACGGCCCATTACGGTCCAGAGATACGGAGGTCGACCCAGCGGGGTTCAAACTGGCTGACTCAGGACATCAGAGTGAGGGGCGAATAGGGAATAGACACACTAGCGGTCATCAGCCTAGCAATCTGATGCTAAGGTCATTCCCAGAATTCGTATTTGAGTTCGTCTTTACGGATGATTGGTTCATGGTATTCCTCCGAAGGAAGGCAACAGGCCCCCGGGACCCGTCGGACAGACCCGGCTACTAGATGAAACCGATTTGGGGTGAGCCACGACATGGGCCACTAGTCGGAACCCTATTGAATGGGAACCAGCACCCCACTCAGATTGGCCTGTTATTAACTCGACGAGCACCCATGGTTCGTCCGCCTCAAGGATAGCATGGATCGGCTCATCTTCCCCCTTCTCGCGGAGAGATGCGCGGGGAACGTGCAAAAAGACGGTACAGACCCGAGACGATTTCTCTACTCCAGATAGAGACTCGGGGGCTGGCATCGCGCTTCACCACGGTTCTCGCAACCAGGTGAGAAAAAGGCGGACGCGTAAACCTCACGTGTCAGAGGTCCGCATAGGTAAACACCAAACACACATCACATTTTACATGCTAATCCATGCAGAGGTTACACGCTTTTCAGGTGCCAGGAAGGCTAAACCCGATCATCAAACGCCAAAACGAGTACAACATGGACTGAAGGGGGATCCCGGCCAAGGGCCAAAGGAAAGAAAAACAGGGCAGGCATATATTGCCCTGTGCACACCAATAGCGCCGCTCCAAGGGCTGCCTATCAGGCAAAACCCCGAAGAGCCAACTGCCGATGTTTCATCTCCTGGGACAGAACAGCGACAGCACCATCGCCTCCAAGACCTGCGTGGTCGACTACGCTCCCGGACAAGGTCACGATGAGTTGTTCAAGCATTTGTCCGGGTCGCGCTCCGAGCACCACATTGAGGGGTACCCCCGGTTCGGTAACGTCCCCCTGGCTCTGGGAGGGCCTTCACCAGCACCGAGAGGCATTCGGGGCCACCACCACGAAGCTCAAGTAGGCTTGCAGCACCAGTTCTTACACATGTGCTACATGATCACGGCGACCCCATGCGCGTGCATGGGTGATCCCCCCTTATTCCTAGGGCCTCGGAGGGCGGTGCCACTATGCCCCTGCTCGTACGCAGCCGGTCACAACGGCCTGCAGGTCCACCGTCTCCCAACAGTGGCGTCGCCACCAGCAGGCGCAAGGAACGTCTGGCTTAGAAGACTGCGCGGGCGGACCGCACAGTCTTTCCAATAGATGCATCCTTGGCCCCCTGCGAAGGGAGACGATGAGGAAGCACCACCACCTTGTGGAACGAGATGACGGTGAAGAACTGCGCATACAACAGCGCTCCCCTGATCTCTCCCGCTCGACAAAACGGGATGGTGGCGCTTCCTACGCAGAACTTCCCCTGAGTTTGGTATGCTCTCAAAAGACCGCCCGCCAGGGCGTCTCAAGGGTATCTCCGACAAGATCTCGAAGGAAGAAGACAGGGCAAGCCATACTGTGAGGATGTGTGACTCCTCACAACCGGTCGACCCTATTTATAGCCTGCCAGGGCACTCAAGCGACAGTCGGTCTGTGAAGCTACATCACTCGCCCCCCGGCCAAACCGCACTGTACGTCAGTGCCCACTTTTAAGAGCGGGTAGCAGAGCCATAAATGGCCAAGAAGACGGTGGGTTCAGGGCACGTTGTTCAGAGTTTTTACCACTGAGCGAGTGGTGCTCTGGCATCGCTCCTCAAACAGAAAATCACGGCACCCCACTTTTGAGCCACAGAGGGGCGCAGTCAGACGTCGATGCCGACAATACAACATCAATCGGTCAGGCATCCCTACTAACCGAAAGACAGCACAATGCAGCACCAACTTGTCATTTCAGAGCGCGTCAGCCCAGGTCCAACACTGCGCCCGACGGCGGGGCTGGCGTGCAAATAAAGCTCTGGCTCCGGCGTACGGAGCATTCTTTTCTCTTTCCTCTTGCCTCATGGGGAAGGCGAAGGGTCAAACACTGTACAAGTCTACCGGATAAGCCCTTAGGAGGAAAAATCATCCTCCCAAGGCCTCGGGGGCTACACCCGGCGGGTGTGCTCGCACGCACCCACCAGAATCCAAAAACTTAGCCAAACACCATAAGCACTCTCGGAAGCCTCCATTGTAGTCCATTACTACATCGCATGCTCGGGGGCTACTGTCGGATACCAAAAAATAGGGTACCCAAATACCACGCCTCACAAAAAAAAATCACCTCTGGGGACCTTTCGTCCCAACCATCCGAGTTAAACAGCACTCCCTCAGAGGATCCTCCGCCTCGTCCAAGCCAGGGTGACGTCATCTATGACGCCATCTACCCTCGGGGGCTCTTCCGCCTCGTCCGAGCTAAGGTGACGTCATCCGTGACGCCATCTACCCTCGGGGGCTCTTCCGCCTCGTCCGAGCTAAGGTGACGTCATCAGTGATGCCATCGACCCTCGGGGGCTCTTCTGCCTCGTTCGAGCTAGGATGACGTCATCCGTGACGCCACCTGCCCTCGGAGGCTTCACCAACCCATCTCGCACTTTATCCTATAGTCAAAAGGTCCACAGTACGGGCTCGTCCTTAGGGATGGGGGTTAAAGGCATGGACCGCCATGCCTTCCCCTGTTGAGTTCTTGTGGGACAAGCTCTAGTACCGATCGGACCATCGATTGACACTTGCCATCCTTCTGACGGACACCTAAACAAGGATTAGGGCGTACACGGCCCAGTACGACGGAACGCGGGGGTGCCTGGCCTTGTGCTGCCAGCCCCCGCCCATGCACAAATATGGCAACAGCGGCATCGCTAATCATGAGGCGTGTGGCTACAGTTGCACCAAGGGCGAACAGGACTCGAGCGGCGTGCCAATAGGCGTAGTCTTCCCCGGAAAGGAAGGCGAACATGAGCCAAAGGACCCAAGTCAATAGCTATACCGGGCCCACGATCTCTCTCTCTCCCACTACTGTACTCCTCCATCTATCCCTACTTATAAAGGGGGAGAATGGACCTCCAATCCCCCTCTCTGAACTTTTTCGACCCATTCCAACACACACGCACTCGCATTCACGCGAGCTCTCACCAGAACCAAGAACCTCATACGCACGAGACCTGGGAACCAGCTTCCCTCTCTCACCATTTCTTGTATCTCCCCTCTACGAGCTCTCCACGCTCGGTAATACGACTCCGCAACAAACTGGACGTAGGGTGTTCCTGCCTGAACTAGTATAAACCTTGTGTTCTCCGAGCGTAACCATCCGATCTCTGACACGCTTAGAAATTTACTCGTTGACCATCTAGACCCCGCCATTTTAGACACCGACAGTAATATAGCCTAGAACAACTTCCATATGCATCACGACGATAACCGAAGTTGAGAGAGGAGTTTTCTAGGCGTCGGACGCTGAGGCCGAGGGTGCCAGACGCTGTCTGGCGCATCGGACGCTAGCGCCGGACGCTGACGTAAGCACGTCCGAGCGTTCGACGCCAACACTGAGAGCTCCCAGAACGCCCATTTTGCAACGGATGCATCTGTCGCTTGGGCGTCAGACGCTGGCGAGCGTCCGAGAATATTTTCCCAGAAACCCGAGAGCAGCCAGTTGGCGCCAGACGCTAAGGCACAACGTCCGTCGCCAAGCGACGGAGCGTCTGTCGCCTGCTGACGTGAACAAGAACTAGCCATTGGGGCTAGCGACGGAGCGTCCGTCGCCAACTTAAAATGCTTCTTTTTCTCAGCCCGAGGGCTCAGTATGTGGGGGCTATTTATAGCCCACCACTTGCCTTTGCTCATTTCATTTGTTGTGTTGCTTGAGAAGGTTGGGAAGAGAGCAAGAGCCATAAAGAGAGAGAGAGAGAGTGATTCGTGAATGCATCCATCCTCTTCTCTAGTTCATCCAAGAGTTCAAGTGTGCATCCACTCTAGTTGTGAGGCTTGATTGAGTCAAGTGAAGATCAAGACTTGTTACTCTTGGTGATCGACATCACCTAGACGGTCCGGTGGTGCTTCGGAGGAAGGTGATCGTCGGAGGATTGTCGGCGGCCCTTCTCCATCGACTTGTGATCCGTTGTGGGTGGTTCACCGAGCCGGAGTGGCGAAGAACGAGCCCGTAGAGAGCACTCATCCCTTGCGCAGGATTGAGGGGGAGAAATACCTTGCGAGGTGCTCCAACGAGGACTAGGGGGGTGTCGACTCCTCGATACCTCGGCAAAACATCACCGTGTCAAGCAACTCTATCCCTAGCTCTTTTATACCACATTACATCCCGCATAGTTCTTACTTTGATTGACTTGCTACCGCTTTCTAGCTAGGGCTCACTTGCGGTAGGCACTAGGGGGTAATAGGCATTGCTAGGATTTCATATTGCTTTAGAAATTTGAAATAAGCCCAATTCACCCCCCTCTTGGGCATCTTGATCCTTTCAACAAGTGATTGACATTGAAGATGACAAAGATCAAGTGTTCAACTCACCTCTCAAGCAAGCTAGTGGTTCTCAAGTACAAGATCGACAACATGCTAGTTCATCTCAACCAAACCCAAACAATCAAGTTCCAACTCTCCAACCAACCAACATTGCAAGAGATCATCTAATTAATCAAATAGTTGGTGACATTACTAGTGGTGTGCAAACAAGATCGAGATTGGCATCCTTTTGTGAACACTATTCGTTTGTATCATCCATAGAGCCAACCAAGATTGAAGAGGCCTTACAAGATGTGGATTGGGTTAATGCAATGCATAAAGAGCTCAATAATTTCACTAGAAATCAAGTTTGGGAGCTAGTTGAAAGACCCAAGAACTACAATGTGATTGGCACAAGATGAGTATTTAGAAACAAACAAGACCAAGATGGTATAGTTGTGAGAAACAAAGCAAGATTGGTAGCTCAATGATACACTCAAGTTGAGGATCTTGACTTTGGAGAAACTTATGCACCAGTTGCAAGATTAGAGGCAATTAGAATTCTATTGGCCTATGCATGTGCACACACCATCAAGCTATACCAAATGGATGCGGAGAGTGCTTTCTTGAATGAATATATCAATGAGCTAGTATATGTTAAGCAACCTCCCGGATTTGAAGATGACAAGAAGCCCAACCATGTGTACAAATTGAGGAAGGCTTTATATGGCTTGAAGCAAGCACCTAGAGCATGATATGAAAGACTGAGGGACTTCCTCCTATCTAAAGGGTTTATCATGGGAAAGGTTGATACTACTCTCTTCACCAAGAAGCTTTGCAAGGATCTATTTGTGCTACAAATAAATCTATATGGATGACACCATATTCGGTTCAACCAATCAAGAATTTGTGAAGAATTTGGCACAATGATGGCAAATGAGTTTGAAGTGTCAATGATTGGTGAACTTAGCTACTTCCTTGGACTTCAAATCAAGCAATTGAAGAATGACACCTTTGTGAGTCAAGGCAAGTACATCAAGGATATGATGAAGAAGTTTGGCTTAGAAGATTCTAAAGGCATTAGCACTCCAATGGGCACTAATGGACACTTGGATAGTGATGCTAGTGGCAACATGGTGGATCAAAAGTTGTATCGGTCTATGATTGGAAGCTTACTCTATGTGATCGCTTCAAGGTCGGTTGTCATGTTTAGTGTATGCATGTGTGCAAGATTCCAAGCCTCTCAAAGAGAAAGTCACTTGAAGGCTACAAAGAGAATATTGAGGTACTTGAAGCATACACAAGATGTTGGATTATGGTATCCCAAGGGGTCCAACTTTGACTCAATTGGATATTCGGACTTCGACTATGCGGGATGCAAGATTGATAGAAAGAGCGCATCGGACACATGTCAATTGCTAGAAATGTCACTTGTATCTTGGTCATCACAGAAGCAAAATAGTGTTGCACTCTCTACCGTCGAAGCCAAATACATAAGTGCGGGTAGTTGTTGTGCTCAATTGCTTTGGATGAAAGCAACTTTGAATGACTATGGAATCAATTTCAAGCAAGTGTCATTGCTATGTGACAATGAAAGTGCAGTGAAGCTAACCAACAATTCAGTTCAACATTCAAGGACCAATCACATTGATGTAAGGAACTACTTCATAAGGGATCATCAACTAAAGGGTGATATCAAAATCACAAGTGTTGGCACCGATGATCAACTTGCCGATATATTCACCAAGCCATTAGATGAGAAGAGATTTTGCAAGCTAAGGAATGAATTGAACATTCTTGAATTCTCAAATATGTGTTGATGCACCCCATATATGACATGCCTCTCCTTCAAGCCATACAAGGTACAAGTTGATTGACATGTCATACATCCAATATTTAGGACTTGTTAGTGCATCTAGACATCAATTCATTAGGCTCATTCATGAAAATAAAATGTTTTGATGCTTATATGGTACCACTATTGCTTCTATGCTCAATTTGATCTAGTGGTAGCATATGACATATTTGTGGGCTTGCAATCCTAGTGTTTGATATAGAATATGAACTTCAAATATTTAGCTCAACATGGGCAAGATAACCATTCTAGGATGTGTGAACAAGCTTGTCCATGGTTTAAACCGAGTTAAATATCTTGGGGTAAGTAATCTAGGTTGAACCACAACTAACCTTCTCTCCAATAATCAATACTTTGGGCACATCTTTTATGATAATAGATGACAAAGGGGGAGAAGTAAGTAAGTAGTACCCAAAGAAAAATATTTTTGAAAATTTCGAAAATGAAAGCACACAAGTAGGGGGAGCAAGCCTATGAATAAAGTTGTTGCATATCTATGCGCATTCATAAGTGTTTGCTTGCATATGTAGTTATATTCATGATATGCTTGTGGTGAATGCTAGAAACATAAATTAACTTGATGCTTGAAGTACTAGCATGCTTAGGTCTTAGTCTAATTCCTCTTGAGCTAAGTTTTGTTTTCAAGTGGTAGCTTTCCAAGTGGCACTTCAAGTGTGCTATCAAGTGGTTTCTAGGCATTCATGGTGCTAAGGATGGTTTTATATTGCACTCCGATTGGTATCACACTTCAAAGGTCCATCCTCTATACCTTAGCATCATTTGGTAGCATTCACTCTCCCACAATTCTTATTCATGCATATGTGATCAAAATGAACCAAACTCATATATCACATATGTAAGGGGAGCTAATACTACCAAAGTTGAAATTTCCATTCTATATATTCATTTGTGAAAGGTTGTCATCAATTACCAAAAAAGGGGAGATTGAAATCCCAAGTTTGGTTTTGGTTAATTGATGAAACCTATGGACTAACCCTATTGCTAAGTGCATGATCAAGATAGGGTAATCCACCTTGACACATGGAGCTAGATGGATAATCATGATGGATCAAGTTCTCATGGATAAGGAAAAGAAGAAAGAGAAAAAAATGGGATCAAAACAAAGGTATATCATACGACCATTTTTGGTTTAGTGATCAAGACACTATAGAGAGTGTGATCACCTTTAGGATAGATAGTCGTACTATCAAGAAGGGAAAGACGTGTTGGTTACGGTTATCAAGTGCTACTAGGTGTTGTCATTATTGCATATGCATTAATCAACCTAGTAACATAGCCTTGCTTAAAAGACATAAAACATATGCTAAACATCTGCTCTAAGGAAGTACCATAAGTGTTTGGCACATTGGAGCAAGGATGGAAAAGAAAGAAACAAGAAAGGAGCAAGAAAGGGGTGCCGGACGCTGGCGCCAGATGCTAGCTCAGGCACCTTCATTCTTTGCGACGAACGCAGAGGAGCGTCTGTCGACCAAGCGACGGACGCGTGTGTCATGTTTGGGAGCTCTCTGGATTGCTCTTTGCTCGCACGACGGACGCTAGCATCAGACACTGAAGGAAAACGCGACAGCCGCTGGGCTGGTCTCTGAGCAGCGTCTGACTGACTCAGAACTGACTGGCACGAAGGCGCCAGACACTCCCGAGCGTTTGACGGCAAGGCGACGGACGCGTCCGATGAAGAAAATCAGATTTCGGAGCTCTCTGTGTTGGCGACGGACGTTGGCGACGGAGCGTCCGACGCAAACTTGAAGACCGTGTGTCGCTTTCGACACAGGACATAACGGCTAGTTTTTGAGAGGGGTCTATTTAAGGCCCATAGCCGGTTAGAGCTCACTACCTCACTCGATTCTATTCTTGCATACTCTTGTGAGCTCTTAAGCACCTCTCCCACTCATATCTTTGATCCTTTGCTCAATCCAAAAGAGATAGAGTACATCCAAGTGCATTGCTTAGTGATTTGCATCTAGCAACACTTGGTGTTCGTCATCGCCGCTTTGATCTTGTTATTCTTGGTGTTTGCCAACACCTAGACGACTTGGGCGATGGAGAAGCTTCGGCACAAGTTGGTGATTGTTTGTGGCCGGCTTCATCGATTGTGAGAGGGCTTGTACCCACCTCGGCGGAGAGCCAAAGGGTAACTCTAGTAAATTGCTCATGTCATTGAGTTACTCTCACTTGGGTGGATTCTTGTGGCGCTCAAGTTGTGAGCTAGGCTTGTCATTGCCTATTAGCCACTGAATCACCATTTGAGTAGTCGACACAACGGGGACTAGCTTGGTGGCAACCAAGTGAACCTCGGGAGAAAATCATTATGTCAACCTTTGTCTCTCGGCTACTCTTGGTATTCATATTGTGATTGGTTCTTTACATTGGTATATTCTCTTCACAAGGCATCGGTATAACCATCACCCTCTTCCTTGTATTTACTTCTTTTCATACCTTGCTTAGCTTGCTTGTGTAGCTTGTGTTGAGTGCCTTAGGATCTTGCTATTGGTTGTTAGGCAGTTAACTATCTAGAATTGCTTGGATAGGTGGCTTTGCACCCCTAGTAGAGCTAGAGCAAAAAGCTTCAATTAAGTGTTTATCTAACATTTGCTCTAGTGGTTTGTAGAATTTTTATTAGGCTATTCACCCCCACCCCCCCTTATAGCCATCTAGGACCTTTCAGTTCCAAAGAGCGATTTTGACTCTGGACACTGTCCGTACCTTCACCTCCGGACCATTGTCAGCGTCTGGACTCACTGTGTATAGAACTGTTCAGCTAGGGTTTGCTACCGGACACGTAGACATTAGTCCGGACAGTAGAGACCCTAGCGTACGGACCATAGAAACCTTGCATCCGGACCTCATTTCTTTACCAAACTGAGCTAAAACTTTCACACCAAGTTCTCATGTGCTAACACTAAGTGAATCAACACTTGTGCACGTGTGTTAGCTTTTACTTCATATTTTCTTGAAATTAAGTTCATTACTTTCACTAGTTCATTATAGATATGCAATGCAAATGTCCTAGTGGCACATGATAACCATAATCATTTATGAATTCACCCTTCTTGATAGTACGACTATCTATCCTAAAGGTGATCACACTATTTATAGTGTCTTGATCACCTCACCGAAAATAATCCTATATTATACCTTTGCCTTGAGTCACTTTCCTTTCTATCTTTTCATCCATGGAGCACTTGATCAACATGCATCATGATCATTCACATAGCTTCACTTTTTGAGTTGGATCACCCTAGCTTAATCACATACTTAGCAATAGGGTTAGTCCATAGGTTTCATCAACCAACCAAAAGCAAACTTAGGCTTTAATCTCCCCTTCTTGGTAATTGATGACAACCTTTCACAATTAAATGTATTGAGTAAATATTTCCATTTTGGTAGTATTAGCTCCCCCTACATATGTGATATATGAGTTTCGTTCATTTTGGTCACATATGCATGGATATGAAATTTTGGGAGAGTTACTACTACCAAATGATGCTAAGGTATAAAGAATGGACCTTTGAAGCGTGATACCAATCAGAGTGCACAAATTTACCATCCTTAGCACCATGCATGACTAGAAACCATATGAAGGACTAGATACCACTTTAAAACACTAAACTTAGGCATATGCATACTAGTACTTCAAGCATCATATCAATCAAGTTTCTAGCATTCATCACACAAGCATGAACATTTATATAAATTAAAGTTCAAATGCAAACAAGCATATATGAATGCACATATAAATGCAACAACTAAGTTCATAGGCTTGCTCCCCCTACTTGTGTGCTTATATTTATCAAATATATTTATCTTTGTGATACTTACTTCTCCCGCTTTGTCATCTATTATCATAAAAGATGTGCTCAAAATGTAGATAATTGGAGAGAAACATTTGTGGTTCAATCTAGATTACTGGCCCCAATATATTTAACTCGGTTTAAACCAAGGACAATCTTGTTCACACATTCTGGGATGGTTATCTTGCCCATGTTGAGTTAAACAATTGAAGTTTATATTCTAGAGTAAACACTAGGATTCTAAGCCGACAAATATGTCATATGCTACCACTAGATCTCAGAAACATAGAAGCAATAGTGGTACCATATAAGCATAAAATTCATTTGATTTTCATGAATAAGCCTAAACAATTGATGTCTAGATACACTAACAAGTCCTAAATAATGGATGTATGACATGTCAACCAACTTTTACCTTGCATTGCTCGAATGAGAGACATGTCATGTAAATGGGTTGCATCAACACATATTTGAAAAATCAAGAATCCTCAATTTATTTCTTAGCTTGCAAAATCTTTTCTCATCTAATGACTTGGTGAATATATCGGCAAGTTGATCATGGGTGCCAACACTTGTGATTGTGATATCACCCTTGCGTGACGATCATCCGTTACGTGCAGGTAAGATCGGGATGAATAGGGATATGAGTCTAGAAATCGAAGCGAAATTGTTCATCAATAGTAGCAGTTACCACGTTTAAAGGTTTTTATTTATTATTTAGGTTGATGACCTAAATGTTCAATTTGTAAGTTTAGATGATATAGGAGCACAAGTTTAAAGACTGGCGGTGTATTTTAGTCATAACCGACAACTATTTCCAGCCCTAG